>CAJQUW010006723.1:0-72324 GCA_907163375.1 Prostheceraeus crozeri
TTGTCATAGACATCCGCGACGGTTGTATCTTGCTGCTCTCTCGCTTCATTGCCTCTTTCCGAAAATTATTGACCTTTCACTGCGGCCTTTGACGATAATTTTTATATCTTTGTGATCGGCTTGTCCTCAGCAATCTCAAGGTCTGCTTGTTTCTGGTCTTTGCCTTGTGGATTGGGAAAATTTGGATTTTTTTCCACTTGCATCGCTTGTACCTTGATCCGTGTTCACTTCCATTCTTTCACGATGTCCCGTAAAGGCAGTGACGTCATCAAACATCAATGTACGTGCAGTAGCTGCGAGACTGTCATCGAAGGTGATTCCGTGAAGTGCAGCATATGCATGAAGAACTTTCACGCTAGAAAGGACTGTGTTGGCATTTCTGCGAGCGTACTTAAATCTATTGTCAACTGCGATAATCTTATCTATCAGTGCAATCAATGTAAATCCGTCTACATTTGTGATATTATTCATCGTTTCACAGTTATTGAAAAAGAATTAACGTTTCTTCGTGAACATGTTAATGCACAATTCAATGATATCGGAAAAACCATTCATACTGCAATCGATGAATATGAGCAGCGAAAGGAAAAAGATGCAACGGCATCGTCCTTCGGATTGCCGGAAACCTGTGACAGATTCTCTTGAGGATGCGAAGCAGCAAGAAAGTGCCATAATTTCTAATCTTCTTGATGAAGTAGACTTGGAGGAGGAGAATGTTCTCTCCTTTGAACGTGTTGGCAAGACAAGGATCGATTCCAGGCGTCCACGGCCAGTTAAACTGCGTTTTAAAACAGCAGAGCTTCGGCGAAGCTGCCTTCAGAATGCGAAGCAGCTTAAAGAGAGTGAATCATATAGGAAAATATTTGTTCGCCCAGATCTCACGTATTCTCAGCTGGAACATAACAAGCGTTTGAATGAAGAAGTCAAGATGAGGAGAGATTCCGGTGAAGACGTGATATTACGCCGAGGAAAAATCGTTCTCAGACATTCTCAGTGACGCCGAATCTGTCTTCCATCGATTTCTCTGACAAATGCTCGATCTATTCTGAACAAGACTGATCAACTTTCTGCTTTCATTTCGGATGCTCATAGTGATTTTGTTTGTGTTACGGAATCCCGGCTAAGTGAATCAATACCCGACTGTGTTATTCATTTAAATGGTTACAATGTTTTTCGGGCTGATCGTAACGGTCGTAAAGGTGGCGGCATATGTACTTGGGTTAAATCCAATTTTAAGGTTGATTTGATTCAACGTACATCGGAAAATAGTGACATCGAACTTCTGCTGTTACGAGTAACTGAAAAGCATTTTTCGTGTTTTCTGTTGACTCTGTATTTTCCTCACGGACAATCCATGAATTCTTCCAAGACAAAATCAGCTCTTGAATATATTACTACCCTGCTAGATGAACAGTTGGACTCGTTTGGGAATCATCATATTTACATTGTTGGAGACTTCAACAGATTGATATCACTGACATAGAAATAAATTTTTCTTTGGAGAATGTTGTAAGAGAACCAACACGAAATGATGCTCTACTGGATCTTATGTTGTTACCGGAAGGTCTGATACCCTATTATCATGTACCAGTCTATCATTCTCCTCTGGCATCCAGTGATCACGCCGTAGTTCATATTGACTCAATACATCGTTTTCCTGAGCAGACAAAATCAACGAAAGTATTTGACATTCGTGAATCCAACCTTCAAACTGTTATCAGTTATTTTGACACCTTGAACTTCGAATCCCTTTTCTCATCCCTGAGCCTCGACGATATGTGTACTCTTTTTTACCGTTTACTCAATGACAGTCTGTTATCTCTACCTTGTGATTACATACAGAAGAGCAGTCGTGACAAACCATGGATAACATCAACGATAAAGGTTTTGATTAACAAGCGCTATGAAGCGTATCGATCTCGAAACTGGCCAACGTATATCCATTATCGAGATAAAGTCAAATTGTATATTTATAAAGCTAAATGGGATTGGGGTCGTCGCATGCAAAATCAAAACAAGTCAATATGGAAGATAAAAAATGAGATTCTTGGAACTTCTAAAGATCCAGATTGGTTGCAAAAATGCTGCCCTGAAATGAATATACAGAATATCTTAGAAACCTTGAATAATAATTACATATCGATGATGCAGTCTGATCCTATATCAATACAACCATTGGCTTACACTGTTCCTTTCATATTTAATTCGAGTGAAGTACAAAGACTGTTAAATCAAGTAAATCCTCGAAAATCTCCGGGCTCCGACGGTATTGCGTCTGTTATTTGGATTAAATTATCTTCAGTCCTTTCTGATCCATTATGCCGAATCTTCAATGCCTGCATCTCATCTGCGAATTTACCACGCTTGTGGAAGGTTGCAGACATCGTTCCATTGCCTAAATCTCATAAACCAACCTTGTCGGATACTCGACCCATATCACTGGTTGCCCATGCCTGCTCGCATATTCGAAAAAGAACTCATGAAGAGAGTTGGACGTGAATTTGAAGAAAGATCTGATCCGCTGCAATTTGCTTACCGTCGTCATAGCTCTACGACATGTGCTCTCATTGAGGTGACTCAATTTATCTCAAACGCCATATCTGACCCTGAAACTATTGCTTGCCATCTTCTTTCTTTAGACATGGAAAAGGGTTTTGATCGTTTGTCGCATCGACTTGTGATTCAGAAGATGATAGAAGAGCGTTTCAGTCCTTTTCTGATATCTTTCATTGGAAATTATCTCTCAGACCGATTCCAAAAAGTGAGATGGTCATCGTCTTCCAGTAGTGTTCAAAGGATGGTAAGCGGCGTTCCTCAAGGGTCTTCAGTGGGACCTCAGCTCTTCAATTACTTCGTATCCGATTTACAGATGAGTGGTAGAGCATGTATCATGGTCAAATATGCTGACATCATAATATGTGGGGCTGTCGGCAGGGCAAATATTCAAAGCCCGCTCCTGAAAGCCGTCGATTATGTTAGGGAATGGATGACTATCAATAAAATGAATGTGAAAGTATCCAAGAGCAGACAGATGATGATTGGTTTATCTTCGAATATCAATCTCTCTCATTTGGAATTAGATGAGTTTCCTTCCGTGAATGAGCTGAAACTGTTGGGAGTAACTTTCGATTATAAACTATCATGGAAAAGGCATACTGAAATCATATCCAGGCGAGCCTCTTCACAATTGTATGTTTTAAGACATGTTAAACCTTACTTTGAGAAAGATGAGCTAGTGTCTATTTACACTGCATGCATCAGAAATCTCTTAGAGTACTGTGCGCCTTTGCTCGTGGGTCTCAATATGACTCAATCTGATATTATGAATAATGTCCAAAGACGTTCTCACCGTATTATCTGTGGGTCAAGCAGATGTGATTGTTCCTCGTTTGTTCCCCTGGACTATCGTCGTATGATAATTGGATGGAGATTATTTCAAAGGATGATTCATGAGGATGACCACCCTCTTCATCATTTGTTGCTACCAAGACTGACAGATTCTCAAAAGTTTCGTCTACCTTTATGCTCAAATTCACTCGTCAGTAGATCATTCGTTTACGTTATGTCTAAACTAGCTAACTGTGGTTTTACTTTATGATCAATCGTCGTCTTAATCGCTCTATCATGTTGAATTTGACTTTAATTGTTTTTTTTCCTTTTTTGTTGTTCGTTATTTGTTTCTTATATGTGTTCTACCTTTGATAAGCAACGTGTATTATGTTATCATAGCCCCACGATTCCCAATATTGGGGCTTCAATGAAATAAACGAATTATTATTATTATTATATAATCAATCAAGAGTATAATCAGACACATACGTAACTTGTAATGTCGATTTAAAGAGCATGTATTGCTCCAGCTTGAAATCAGAGGCCAAGAAATCTCAGAGTATTCATTTTACTTAAAAGGGTTCCCTTCAATATATTTGAACAATTTTCAAAACCTTTGCATGCTTTCGAATATGAGCTTCCAAAATATCATCACACTGCATCACTTAAGTCATTTAGTGATTAATTGAAAGGATCCAGCGACATTTTATTTATCTGAGAAATGACTGTCGGTAAAGAAGCTTTCAATGTGTTTATTCTAGAAAGCGTTAGGTTTCTTAACAGCTAGAAGGAGAAATTATCCAATAATTAGAATTTTCTTTTTTGAATTCTTGAGATATTCTTACAACCAGTACACCGACCACATTTGATTATGACTCTGAACCAAATATTAATTCGCATTCCAGTATTGAAAAATTAGAAAGTAAAGATAGAAGGAGAGCCAAAGCTGCAATAGATGTTGTTAATTATTATTTATATATATATATATTTTCTTATAGTCACCCAATATTTCGGCCGTCACAGCCAGCTTCAGGGGAGCAAAGGTTTACAAGAAGTTCATATAAATTTCAAAATAAGTCTATGGCATATTTGGCAACACAAGCAAGGATCATAGCACAGCAAAGGCGGTTCCCACCGCAGCCGCTGGCAGCCATGATAGCTCAATTTCCAGATCAAGTCAGACAGCCATGCACTCTCCAGCAAACCACTAAGAATAGTGGTCAGCCAGAGAAACATAGCCAGCTAAAAAGAAGAGGAATAAGCCATCAAAGCCACCGGCGGCTACAATGGGAACCGCGCCCGAAAGATGTCTTGAGTTTTAGAAAAATGGACTTATCAGAGAAAAAGGAAGGATTGATAGTCTTCAGTTTCTTCCTTTGAGTTAATGGTAGGTCGGCGCTTCTGTATTATCATTGACTCATTCAGTCTCAAATTTGCGTTGTCCCTGTCACCTGTGATAATTGAAACTGAAATGCGTTGTTCTCCGTTGCATGTTTGGAAATGTTTGTAAATTGACGAGGTATTTTGCGTTTAATGTTCTTTAATTCTGGTATGAAGTGGTCGGATGGTACTCCCAATGTACATGTTTTTGCAATGTTGACATTTAACTTCATATACAACGTTCTTCCTATTGCATAATTCATTTTTTTAAAATGCATGAGGACATGTTGCAAGATTGTGCAGGTTTTCTTTTTGATAGAGCGTTTCTTAGAGTGTACGTCTTATGAGGTAATCAAATGTCAATTCCTTCTTTTTTGAAAATATGTTTGATTTTCCGATCAATACTGTCGGAGAGGAAAGGGGTCTTGAAGTACATGATATTCTTTGCTGTATGTTTTCGTCTCCTTACTCTTTTCGATGCTTTAATAAATTGTTTTGGATATCCACGTTGTTGAAGAACCAGTTCATATTTGTTTGGTTCTATTCTTGAATCTTCATCAGCAAAACAACGTTCTTGTATTCTTTTAGTTTCGTTTCGAATCATGTTCATCTTTGAGGAGATTGGAAGGCTTGATGTAAAGAGTGAAAATATGTCCTTCTTTACTGATTTCTTGTAGAAACTTATCTTCTTTTCAGTTACATTCACACTGAAATCTAACAAACTGATTTGATGTTGTTCGTTGGGATGCTCTAATTCAAATTTAATGTTTTGATGTTGAGAATTCAGTGAAGTCAATAATTGTTCTGCATCTGTGCGGTCTCTTGTGAATGCGAAACAATCATCCACATATCTCCGAAATAGAGTGATATGTGGGAAATTTGAAAGTGCCTGTCGTTCAATTGAATCCATAAATGATATTGCCAAAATCGACGATAGAGAAGAGCCCATCGGCTACCCGCATACTTGTCGGAAATTTTTGCCAACGAATTCAAAATATGTATTAGATACGATCACATCCAGGAGTTCACATAAGTCATTGACCGAAATATTATTTGGTAATAGTGGATTCGGAAAGAGTCAGGTTTTTAAAAGATCTTAATTATTATTTTTCTTATGTACAAAATTTTTCGATCGCCGTCCAGCAATCATCTTCAGGTACAAAAGATTAGAAGTTTAAACTATGAGGAATTTGAAAATGATATTTACAATGAGATGACATGATGATTCACAATGATATGAAATGAAGGAATGTAGATATGAACAGGTTGTACTAGATTACAAGTCTTTACCAGTAGCAAAAATAAATTGACGTGACAGGATGGATGAATTCGATGTTAGATGATGTAGTGAAGAAATGATATTAGTAAAAAAGGAAATCATGGTAGCTGTCAAGTTCTGTTCTACTATTTATTGTTGGTTTACATTTGTTAATGATAAATGCTTCACGTAATCTCAAATTTGTATTGTCATGATCGTGGGCCAGAATGTCGATATTGATGTCCGAATGTTGTACTTTGCACGTTTGAATATTATTAAACACGGAAGATGAAGGGTTTACAATGATATGAAATGAAGGAATGTAGATATGAACAGGTTGTACTAGATTATAAAGCATCATGTCATCTCATTGTAAATATTATTTTCAAATTACTCATAGTTTAAACTTCTGATCTTTTGTACCTGAAGATGATTGCTGGATGGCGATCGAAAAATTTTGCACATAAGAAAAATAATAATTAAGATCTTATAAAAACCTGACTCTTTCCGAATCCACTATTACGCAATGACTGGTCAGGGCATTTTCTAAATAAAAAAAAAATTTGGTAGTTTGACAAGCTACAAATAGGTAGGGCCACAAAATATTAGCTTCTTAAGAACCGTTACTGTATCATAGCTTATCAGATTATATAAGGACATTTAAATATATTAGGGACATGAAATAACATGAAAAATGCTTTCTGTATCATACTTATGTTTTATTTAGTCAAATTTTAGGATGATCCACTTTTTATGAAACGGACTGTATAACTACCCCTTCATCTTCCATCATATAACCAATTGAATCATATGACTTCATCAAAGGTGGTAATACTGACGACCAGGCGAGATTAGATAGTACTGCAAGAGGGCTGCTGGGGAGAATGGTACGCCATTTATTATGCAAGAATAGCAAACCCTCCTTGCAACATTGCAAAGAACACGAGAATGAAAAGAAGCGGCAGTAGGAGGAGAGAATTTTGGAAATAGAGAAAGGGAAATTCACGTCTCTCGTATATTCCACAAATGATTGATCAGGTCCTTTGGGTAATTTACTTCACAACGGAATTGCCTCTTTAATATCTGCAAGAGAAATGACGGCATCAATGTTTGGTACTGCTATCTCTCGAAGATTTTTATTTGATTCGCTTTATGAGATGCACAACTCGTAGACTGGAATGACAACAGTAGCGAATCTTACAAAACGTTGCAGGATGAGGGCTATACACGTATTAATCTGCTCAATCACCATCATCTTTGAAGAAGCTTCAAATTCTACTTTTCTCAACAGTTTGACTTGCTCGATTAAAGAGTTCAAGCACCCAAACATCTGATCTAATCGAGAATGATTTCATCATTTTTCGGGCATATTTGCAACCAAACCTCATGACCAAGTGAATTCTTCGATTTAAACGGATATCTGACCTTTATTGTAAATTCCTGAAATGCGAAAATTACTGAATCAGGAACAATGTCACAATTGTTCAATTTTGCAAAGTTGCATCGTCGACGATTGCCGAAATAGTGATTGATCAAATATGTCTTTATCTTTGGAATATCTGATTAGTGATAAAGTATATAAGTTGACTTTTGCATATTAAAATTTCGCCAAAATTTGGATGGAATGCTTTTTTATCGTATCATACTCATTGATTTCTCATTGAGATCCATAGAGCTCTATTCATTTGAATCGGCGTCTTCTAATAATTTCTACACCCAAATGTACCACGTTTTAGATGACCGATGTGGACTTTTTAGCTGTTCGTCAAAAATCGACGAACTATTCGACAGCTACTGAGTCAAACCGGCCGTCTAGTGTATAAATGGATTTCAGCTTTCAGTCCAGGTGTTATGAGTCCATGAATCACCTCAATGCCATTTTCACTGGAAATGCGGAGATGGATAGTGAAATGCTCCTACCTCAATGGTATTACATGTACATAGCAAATAAGACGGCCGTAATCAATTAAGGCCGTCTAATTTGGAATTGGAGATATATAAAAGACTTTCATAGAAAAATGACAAGGGAAATATCGGCTGACAACCCTACTTACTCAGCAACAGTGATATTTACAATGTTTTGTTATTTCGATTGATTTTGTAAAGAAAAACTTTGATATCATTTGTTTTTGTTTGTAAGTTGAAATTATTGAAATAATATCATTTTTCAGTTTTTCTACGCACAAAAATT
Source organism: Prostheceraeus crozeri (assembly GCA_907163375.1). Lineage (NCBI taxonomy): Eukaryota > Metazoa > Platyhelminthes > Polycladida > Euryleptidae > Prostheceraeus > Prostheceraeus crozeri. The sequence goes on from CAJQUW010006723.1 coordinate 8,160, forward strand.
GATGTAATTCGTTAATATAAATTTCGCCGATCTGGCCTTGTCAATTGAAATATAAAGAAATCCTAAGTCAGAAATGTTTGGGAAATCAAATGCTACATCATTTGAAATCTTTACACTGAATTACAAATTATCACTGTCATTATTGATATCTAACAAATATGTACATATACCACAATTCATTGTTATTCGTAGTGCCATAGTTCTTAGCTCACATTTCATTATCATCTTCTATCTTCTTAGTTTTTCTGTATTGTTACCGTTGGCATGTTTGGCTGGTTCCACTCTGTTTTGTTGTTGATGACGATCCTTTTCTGTTGTAAACTGTTTTTGATGTTGACTGATTCCATTATTTGACGTTCCATTACATTGTTATGATGTATACTTGTTACGTTCATTGAAAATTCTTGTTCTATGTTGTTATGTTGTTCTTTGCAATGTCTCCATAGACTTGAAGTATCCTTCTTTTCTTTCAATCGCTTCATATGTTCTTTTCCTCTTATTTTTGCATTTCTTGATGTTTCTCCGATATAGACCCCTTTGCATCCTTTAATATTCAATTTCGTATGTTATTCCTTGCGCATCACATTTTCCTTTTCCATCATTTTTGCATATTAGGCAGTCGTCTGTGCATTTCTTTTTCTCAAACGGATTTGGCCTTTGTAATTTTGATTTTATGGCATCCTTTGTAGTTTCTATAAATTTCAATTTTAAATCCACTTTTCTTTACTTCTGTTTCCAACTCTTTCTTCAATATTGAATTTGGGGTTGATTGAATGAATAATGCCCTTTCGTAATTATCTTTCTTGTACCATGTTTTCTTTTTCATTTGTTTCATTCTTCTTCTCTCAGGTTGTTGCCATTCTCTTGGTCTGTACATTGGTTTGATTTTGTTTCTGTCATCTTTTATTTTGTTGTAAGCATTTAATGCTGACTTAGTAATTTGTGTTCTAAATTTCTGACCATAACCAGAATATTGCATTCTCTTATTCATTTCTGTCAAATGTTTGGCTGTTTGATTCCACGGTAAGTCTTGGCTTCAGTTGAGTAAAATTCTTAGCATTTGTTGCGTTGGAATAGTTCTTTTTGTATTCCATGACAACGACGTTCTTGCATGAATAACCATTTTTGAAGCTATGTTTTTCATATAAAATTCATGTAATATCTTCTTTACTTTATTGTTCGCATTTGTAGTTATCCATAATTTCAAATCCAAAATTAATTTCGACACAAAAAGTAATTACAAAGAAATGAGTAAACAACATATTGTCAATGATATTGACATTGCAGAATGTGAAATGAATGTGAATTGAACAGCAAATGAACGCACATGCAGTATTTTGGACAAGAATACTACAGGCTGGACGTTTTACCAACGATCATTTGAGAATCAGACATAACATGATCAACAATTGTAGCAATGTGCCTCCATTATCCACGTTGAGAAAAGATCACAAAGAACAAGCTGTTTTGAGATTAGCATTTTTGACACTTCGCTATTTTGAGATTCGCTGTTATGAGACGACCCCCAGTTAGACCAGTTTGTGGATCGGTTAACTCTCCGAACAAACGATTATCTCACCTATTAAGCTTTATTTTATCACAAATTTGGATCAACGGTAAAAAGACTGTTTGCCTCAACTGCATAGACTGCTGACTTCAACAGAGTTAATGATTTGAATTCAACACAAGATATCATAATAGGCTCAGCAGACGTAAAATAGTTATTTACACAACAAGTGCAAAGTATCCAGCTTTATTGCATTTTTTGAGATCAACATGTCTATACACGAGCCCGAAGGGCGAGGGCATAGTTTGTTGATCGATAAAATTGCAATTAAGCTGGATATCTTTGCACGAGTTCTGTAAGTAACTTTATATTTCACAGAACTACCAGAATATATGATCATGATCCTTAACATGATTTGAAAATCAAACCAAAGCAATTTTGAAATCAGATAGCCTGCTTTTCTGTCCATTGTACATGCAGATTTATCTCATCAACAACTAGTCATTATATTATTCCACTACGATCAGTAATTTCAGCATAAAACAAGACTGCAATTTTTCAAAAAATGTACATCTAGACTGCGATTGCAAGGATTTTAAGAACAAATGTCCGAAAATTGATCAAAACAGCGAGAGCAATGGCTCCATACAGGCTATTCAAGACGAAGTATTTAATTGTTAGTCTGTCGCCATTTACACTACGTGGAAGAACCGATTCTCAGAATTCTTAGAAAAAGAAGAACGTAAAGAGACTTTAGAAAGCGTTTTGATATTTATGAAAAATCTTTCGGGAAAGTACGCGCCTTCAACTCTTTGGCAAGCGTAAAGCTGCCTAAATAAGAACTATACGACCTATAAAAATTGGAAATCGTTTAATGAAGTACCAATTTTAAAAAGCTTCATAAAAGCGATTGAAAAGAAAGGCCAGCCGAAAAAGCAGTCTAAGGTAATATCGAAAGAAGATCTATTCAAATTTTTCGATGCTGATCATAACGAGCAGCCGCAGCTTCTTGCGAAAAAGGTTGTAGCTCTTATAGGATATTACGGTGGCTTACGATGTGTTGAGCTAGTCAACTTACTGTTTTCTGAAGTAAAGGTTTCTGCAAATGAGATAACAATACATGTAAGATCCAGCAAAACTGATCCAACTGGAAAATCTTCATTTTTTTTCATTATACCTAAATTCCAGGATGATGGACAAGGTCCTTATGTCTGAGTATCACAACAAAGTTGATGACAAAAATGGGAGATTTTTCAGAAATTTCAATTACAAATCAAAAAAATTCACAACTCAACCAATGGGTCGTAATGCCGTAGCAAAAGTGCCATCGTATATTGCGGAATTTTTGAAATTAGACAATCCAACTGAATATACCAGTCACTGTTTTCGTCGATCATCAGCCACAGCTTTAGCTGATTCAGGGGCTTCACTCCCTTCATTGAAGCGTCAATTTCGATGGAAAAGTGACGCGGTGGCGATGGGTTACATTGACCAAAGCAAAAAACACAAATTGGAAGTTGCCCAAACATTAACAATCAATAAGAACATATCAAACAATCAAAACATCAGCTCAACGTCTCAAGCGCATTCAAAACAGGTGCACATCCAAAACTGCTCAAACATTGTTATCAACTTGTAACTGTTTTTCAATGACTTAATGGTGATTTCCTTCTAATTATTCAATCAATATAGTTATTACTTTGTCATTAAAATTATAGTTTTCGACGCTGGACAGTAACACGAGATAACCAAATTGTCGTTTATTAGTTAAATAATATCGCATCTGAAAAGAAGTCAAAGCAAAAAATACCTATACCTCGTATTGTGAAGTCACATACATATAATTATGAATAATTATGCATCCACGATATTTCGCGCAAATTCTATGCATGATTTTCGTTGTAGAGGATGAAAAAATTTCTATGTGCTAATGTATTTCAATGAAGGAGTGCAATAAAGACTGTTTATTGCACTCTTTGAAATTTATGCACACTTTGGAAAGCATAAACTATATTATGGAAGCAATAATCATAGAGATTATAGCACTGTGAAATATAAAAAAATATACCCCAGTCTGAACATTGATTTTGCAATTGAAAAAGTTTGTGAACTGTTTGAAAAATCAGAAATCAAAATACGCTCGTAGAGGGCATAGATTATCGTGAAATAGGATTATATTTTTCTTTGAGTAAATCCAAGGAAAAACTCATTGATATGGGATATCAAATTTTTGTCCAACAAGAAAGACAAATATTGGAAGACCTCCAACCATTACAGAAAATGGAATGGAAGAGCAGATAAGCAGAAGATATGCGATGTGAAAGCAACCTTGCATGGTCCCAGGAAATGAACAATCGAAAAGAAAATTGTTGACAGAAGCTATCAAAATCGATTTACAAGCAGTCATGAAAAATCATATATATACGTTTGATGACCATATCAAATTACAAAAAGATGGCGGACCAATCGGACTTGAATTGACTGGAGTAATCGCACAAATCTTCATGATGTGGTGGGATGATAAACTAATCCAGAAATTAGATCAAAACAATATACCATGTTTGTTAATGAAAAGGTATGTTGATGACATAACGCTGATATTGTCCTACGAGAATAAAATAATAAATCAGCAGCAAAACAATATTGAAGAAATAGAAAATGACAAAAATATCATGAAAATTGTACAAGAAATTGGAAATGAAATTCATCAATCCATTCAATTAGAAATTGATTTCCCTTCCAACCACATTGATAAAAAATTGCCAATTTTGGATTTGAAAGTATGGATAACTACAATGGGAACAATAAAGTAAAGAAGATATTACATGAATTTTATATGAAAAACATAGCTTCAAAAATGGTTATTCATGCAAGAACGTCGTTGTCATGGAATACAAAAAGAACTATTCTAACGCAACAAATGCTAAGAATTTTACTCAACTGAAGCCAAGACTTACCGTGGAATCAAACAGCCAAACATTTGACAGAAATGAATAAGAGAATGCAATATTCTGGTTATGGTCAGAAATTTAGAACACAAATTACTAAGTCAGCATTAAATGCTTACAACAAAATAAAAGATGACAGAAACAAAATCAAACCAATGTACAGACCAAGAGAATGGCAACAACCTGAGAGAAGAAGAATGAAACAAATGAAAAAGAAAACATGGTACAAGAAAGATAATTACGAAAGGGCATTATTCATTCAATCAATCCCAAATCATGCATTATAATAATATATACTTATTGACAAAATTTTTGAAACATTTACTTCTTTAACTTCTTTCATTTTTGACTGGTACATATACATGTATGATGCCTTGATAATTTAGTCACAATCTCCACCAAGTCGCTAGCACAGAAAAACAACGCATGTAGAACATTCAACTTTAACAGCGCGTGTGCCCCCCTCTAGCTCCAATACATTCAGTAATCCGAGATGACATGGATTCACAAAGTTTCTGAATGAAGGATGTTTCAAGGAGAAGCCACTGCTCTGTCAGTCTTTCAGAGAGAATCTTCAGGGACACTGGTGGAAGTGAATAGCGGTCTCTCACTCGCCGCCCAAGCTCGTCCCAGACTTGTTCAATGGGTGACAAGTCAGGTGAGCGTTCAGGCCAATCAAGGGTTTGAATGCTCAATCTCCTAACAGTGGCAATGACAGCCGAGGAGCGATGTGGTCTTGCGTTGTCGTCTTGGAAGATGAGATCCTCCACCCTGACCACTGGGGCAACAACAAGAAGCACAATTTCATTGAGATACCTCTCTCCAGTCAACGTGCCTTTGATGATGACTGCTGTCACCACCACATCTGTCGTGTTCTTTAATACAGCATGGGGCAAAGCGTTCACCTGGAAGACGATGCACTCTGACACGACGGTCATTGAAATCCAGAGTGAATCTCGATTCATCGGTCCACAAGACTTTCTGCCAGTGATGGTCATTCCATGAGCTATGGGTATCACACCAGGCAACTCGTCTTCTGTGGTGCACAAAACTCAATGGAATTAGGACGGCTGGTCGTCGCGATTGAATTCCAGCTTCTCGCAATCTTCGGTAAGCCGTTCGAACGCTACAGTCTATATTTGAGGCACTCTTCCAGTGTACGACTAGCTTTGGGACTGACACAAATCTATTCCTCTTTGCAGCTAAAACTAGACGTGCGTCTGTCCTTCCTGCAGACTTTCTTGGTCGACCAGATCCCTTCTTCTTTTTAACATCTCCTTCTGCTTTCCATCGACACCACCACCTCCAAACAACGACTCTCGATAGTTGCAGCTCTTCGGCAACACTCGCACAACTGCTACCACAACGAATCATTCCAATAGCCATACCTCTCGTAAACTGATCGTGTACCATTTTATTTTACAAAAGCTGGATTTCAGTTCACGTTTATGTTCAATTTGCAAAAGCAATTGTGACAGTTGTATCGATATCAAAATTTGAAATTTGACCACCATAGATCTTTTTCCATTCTCAAATGTGTTGAATGGCAATACATAGAAAGCGATAGAAAGTGCATGATCGTGATGTCACAAGAATTAAAAATCTCATGCAAATATTCAACAATTATCAATTCTACATTTTCGGGGATTCAACAGTGGGGTTTATTATTCTTTTTTTTGTATAACCTCAACTGTCTCAACATGTGGAATGTTGTAAAAATAATGATCATTTCTTATATAGTTTCTATTGCATACTTCTTGTGTTTCCTATTTTTTGTATGAACATATTTCAATGACTTCTCATATTATCAATTGTTGAACTATCAATCAATTATTATCAAAAGATGGGGAATGGTAAAGTAGTAGATATAGTGAATAATAGATATTCCTTCTATAATCATGCTCTGGAGCACACAACACCTTGATATCGGTGACCTAAGAATGCTTCACATATTCACCGGATCAAAAAGTCATTTGAGAGCACAGTGATCATCGCAAGAAACAATCACGAAAGAAATCTAACCTGTAATTTTGCATCGTTCAATTCATATCATATAATGCATAATTTTGCAAGGCTTTCTATGTCCACAGGTTAGTAAGTTCTACGAAGCATCCTGGTTGGAAATTATTAACCTGGTGTACACTTCTATGAAAAAAGTCATGCATTATAGCAGATAATGCATAGATTTCTTCGTTCATTATTTGTCATAATAACCTCGAGCCTTCGGCTCTCGGTAATTATAGTAATAATGACCTCAAATCTATGCATTATCTATTGCGAAATGCAAAGTCAAGAATTTATCTTGCTTACATAGTTTTCAGAAAGTGGAGTTTGGAATATAAACTAGCTTATGTGAGAATTTTGGGCCTTCGAGAATTTCACTTTGAAACAGATCTGGACAGCCTCGCTTAATGTATGATGCTCAACATTCATTGTTTCCGTTATGATGTTTATGAGAAAACTTCATTCTTTTATGAAATGTGAGCAGCATACTTCAACAGAAGACATGTATTGATGGAACACATGTAGGGATGCACATGTTAATAGAAAACATACAAAAGTTCTTTTACCAAACATTTTTGTATATGAATCTTCCGTATTTCATGTTAGGCAAATAAATATTCGATTAAAAGATGGTGCAATAGATTCGCTCGCAAGTGGTAGAAGACAGGCAACGTTTAAGAAGCATCGCCAGCTGCTATATTTAGAACTTTTGACATGTTTCAGTCATCTTTTTTCTACACACAATTGCCAAATTAGAAAAATATTCATCTACATAATTGATATTTTCTCATTGGTACTTGCTGTGTGAGCATAGTTGCATAGTGTTGCATACTAGCACTCTACAAGTAAATGCACCTAACAGCTCCTTGATAATACAGTGACCTTTGAGCAAAGAGTCTGGATCAGTACTGGATTGATATAGGCCAGGAAGACCAAGACTTAAATAAGTACGAAAAACAGTTCGCTGATCGGTTCGAGAATCATACACTGCATGTACACAAAAACGGCCAGGGACTCATTCTGTTGACAGTTGTGGTCAAATATATTTTGAAAGGTAACGTGGATGAGCATAACTGAATTTATTAAAAGGCGCAATTCATCACAGCAAAAGCCGCTAAATGATCACGATGTTACGTTTTACGGTGGAATCTCAATTTTTGTTCTTTTACAAGCTCGTTTTCTCTTATAATCCTCTAAATGGGGCCAATTATTTTGAAATTATCAATAATATTGTTGTTCTAATTGTAAGAATCGTGCATTTTGGATGATGTGGTTTGGATGCAAGACAATGCGCCATCACTCTACAGTCAGAGTTCTTTGAATAGGAAATTTAGTAACGGTTACCTTGGATTGTTAGAATGGGCGAGTAAAGTGGACTGACATCGAGGTTGCAGGGCCTTATTCCTTGCGATTTTTTCTAGGTATTTTTACCAATGTCATCTTATGGCTATTCATAAACGTTGTGTCCGGTAAATATTGGTCATCTATTCCCACTGTCAAGTCCCTCCAAGTTCTGTATGCATGCTATTCAATGCATTCACTCGTGTTTCTTTAGTAGGGCGTTTTCGCCTCGTCAAATTTGCCAAACGGGAGGCTTCCATTTTTTCGATTCCCCGAAGCTTCTAACTTTCTGTAGCAGTCATCTTTTGTTCTTATTTGTTGGGACTAGTCTGACAAGTCTACAAGATAGTCTTCGATTAAACTGCCTATCATAATCATGAAGATCGCATGTTGCTGATTTCTATGATCGAGGACAGCGAATTCAGACAAATTCATTGTTGCTTTTAGAAGCACCGATGCCCTTCAGTTAAGACTTTTCAGACTAAAAAACTTAATTTCTCATTTTTCTTTGGTATTATAATAATTATTACAATGATTCGTAAAATATAGATGCTATAATAGCATAAAATCGAAATGACGGAAGAATCTCTTGTAGAATTTAGCTATGGTTTGTTTCTCTATACTTTGCACCCCTTTTCGACCAATCACAGCTCCGCATTACCAAGTGGTCTGCAACAGGATTGACTTGTCATATCTTGACAAGTGGTTGCTGATCAAACCGAAGAATTGAAATCATGGTCACTTGTCAAAATCAACTTGTCATGAATCACTTGTATGATCACTTGTTACTGATCATAAGCCGAAGAATTGCCCCCTGGTCGTGTGGATGGAGAGCACTTTTAGGTTCCAGCTCACTTATGTTGGAATCCTGTTCAGACGTGTTGTGGTCCGAAAATAGGGCGGTGGTGTCCATTTGGACTTAGTTTGTGTCATATCTATGTTAAACGTCACAAAGCCAGAGCATCTATCTTTTCATTGAAGATTGTTTAGCAGTTTGCATTATCACCTTCGGGATAATTGAAATGTTTATTTCTTTCGATAAAGAGAATTTAATAACTGCCATGTAATTGAGATTTGCAATTAGCAAGCTAGTGAAATTTCGACAGGCATTCATTAAATATCGCTATAATAATCAATTGGTTCAATATTCATTTTCTCATTCTTCTCACATCACGCTTTATTTCATTATCCATAAGTTTATCTTATGTTGACTTTCATTTACATTTTAATTTGTATTCAAACAGTCCACTTTTAGTAACATAATGTGTTTGCTGCCATCTTGCTTTTCTTTATTTCATCTGTGTCAGTGACTGATTTCAATAAGCCTATCATCATCATGCATTGTGTCTATTGATTTTCTGTTTCATTTGCTTGTTCTGTGGTTCAGTGTAGTATGCCTTTTGTCAATTGTGATTTCAATTCCATAAAGTGTAGATTTTATACAATGCTTGCCAGCCCTGCGTTGCACCTGAAAGAGAGCTGGCCGAAAAATGTCGTGCAATAAAACTTCAAAAACTGTTGCCTTATTCTTCATTTACAAAATACTTATTAATCGGCATATGTTTTGTTGCTTTAAAATAAAATTCAACATTTTCTAGCAATGATGCACATGTATATCACCAAAATGACAAGAAATTTCTAATTATGTTTGTGATAAAATTGACAGTGTCAAGTAACAGCTCTTGACATATAGCCTCTAACATGGCATTTCTACATTTCTTTTCAGAATTTTCATCTTACTAACATGGACTACCACTTTAATTGTCGAAGCAGCCAATCAAATTTATTCTATCAGCATTTACAGGGTAGAGATATACCGGTTAATGTTACAGTCCGTTTCATAAAAAGTGGATCATCCTAAAATTTGACTAAATAAAACATAAGTATGATACAGAAAGCATTTTTCATGTTATTTCATGTCCCTAATATATTTAAATGTCTTTATATAATCTGATAAGCTATGATACAGTAACGGTTCTTAAGAAGCTAATATTTTGTGGCCCTGCCTTTATTGTCGATGACATTACCAATTCGTCTAGGCATTGATTCGATGATATCGTTGATTTTTGACTGATCTAACTTTCTCCACTCTCTTTTTAACAGTGACGGTAAGTTGTGATACGCCATCTGTAGGTAGCAGTGAACGACGAACGTTACGTTTTAGAATACTCCATACATTTTCTATGGGATTCAGATCAGGAGAACGAGCTGGCCAAGATAATGTCCTAAGCCCTAATTGAGACTTGCATAAGTTGACTCTACTACTCCTGTGACACGTAGCATTATCATCCATAAATAACCAAGTCGATGGATCACCAAGTTGATCTGTCATTTGGCCAATGTTCATTCGTAAAACATTCACATAGCGTTCAGAATTCATGGTTCCTTGCTGTATGTGAAGTTCAGAGCGGCCACTGGTCCAAATGCCAGCCCAAATCAGTAGAGTCGCACCACCTTGTACCCGGGGACGATGTAAATGTCTCGGAATTTTCTGATCAGATTTTATCCATAATCTCAATCAACCATCACTATCCTTCAGACGGAAGGATGCCTCATCAGACCAGACAACCCGATCCCATTAATTTCGCCAGTGACAATGACTCATTACCCATCTGAGACGTTTTTTTGTATGCTGATCTGATAATTCGATCTGAGAGGGCCTCTTACAGCTCTTGAAATTCGACTCAATAAGTCTTCTACGAATAGTGGACTTAGAAATAGACGAGTCTAGTGCAGCCATCTCAGTTAACGAGAGACTTGGATCAACTTTAACAAATCTCAAAATTAGGCGGTCTCTACGTTTGGATGTTTTGCGTGGACGGCCAGAGCCCTCTTTACGACAGAGTCGAAAATCATCATTATGCCATTGATGCACATTTGTGTAAGGGGCATTTAGTCGCTTGCTTGTAGCTCGCAAAGAAAACCAGCTAGTTCTAGCAAGGCTGACACTTTGCCTTTTGTGAATGCGATCTCGTTATTGTTCATTTGTGCTTTGTATTGTTTTCAACCGGTAAGAGATAGATTTCTAGCTGAAAGCAATCAGGAGTGCTGCCAACTCCACCGCAACGAAGTCAGGAAGCTATGGAACATGAAGTCCAGTTAATCACATGTAGCAGTTACATTATTGTTGATGAATAATGGTGCTATACTGGCTCTGATTGACCGATTTTCTTTATTTTTGTTTTGCTTGATAGCTTTTGGCTTGTAGAACAACATATTACATAACAAAGGAAACAAATGTAATTTTATAAGAGTGAGGTATGATTTTGTGTAACATTGCTAAATGAAGATCAAATTATCTACTACTTTTTTATCTATGACAGGAAAGCAACTCAATATTCATGCTTGAAATTTCCAACAATGATATTAGTAAGCACAACTGACATATCTTCCAAATTTCAGAGAAATTCGTTCAAGTTTGGCGGAGTTAGACAAAGTTGAAGTTAAGGCGATGTTTAAGGGTGATCCCTTTTTTATGAAACAATCTGTATTTTGGGCATGTGATTGCGCTAGCTTAACTTAGTTTTGATTTGGTGTTCTGTAAGTTTCGTAAGTGATAGCTGTTACCTATATTAACTTTCGCTAATTGAACGGAGTGCCGACCGTCAATTAGTCAAAGACCTGTTATTTGAGTGCATCAAGTGGAAAGACAACTTCAGATTGGTCATCAGACTGATTCATTTATCAGCCGAGATCGGTTGGAGATTAATAAGATAGAGTAACAACTCAGTATTAATTGCATCTCCAATGTGATAACAGTTTCGATTTCATTAAATGAATTCTTGTTGTTATCTACTGCCACATGTGAGATGTGCATTATTAATGATCTGGAGAAATTACCGAAGAAATGACTATCATGATGGCAATGCAAAAAAGAAAGTGTTTTACAAATCCTTCCAGTCACTGATTACCTTGGGGAAATGATATAATTCTTTGATTTAATTTCGATGGAAGTGAACATTACTTGTAGACCAGCCTTCATAATAAGAAATATTTTCTAGCACTTGTCAAGTCACAAATTGAAAAAATAAACCTTTGATAAACACGATGCTTCCCTCAATCATCTACTAATAACTACGTTTGGCAGAACAAATGTGGATACTAGCACAATATTCAATATCAGCGGAATTGAGCTTGCCAAGGAAGACGAAGCCGTATTGAAATTAGGCCTTGACCAGTATGTCGCTCCCAAGTCAACGGATCCAATTCATGTGTTCAGCGACATGGAACGCACTGCGTACAAACTTTGTCAAGAAAACCCACATGATGAAAGCAAGCGAGCTGCAGTGGAAGCCTCATTGAGGAAGTATGCGCATGATCTGTCTAACACGAGGTTGCCCCAGAGCAGTCGTTCGAAGCAGGACTTTCAGATCATACAGAAGCCCCTGGTAACTTACTTATTCACCTGTTCTTGCGGAGCAAGGTACGCTGGCAAGAGTGAACGGTGCCTCAGAGTGCGGAAGAGAGAACACATACCCGTTTGGTTGACTACTTCCAACACAAGACCCAAGTCTAAGAACCCGCCTCAGTCAGCAGTATCCCGCCACCTCATGACGTGCGATCAGAAAGTGAATCTTCTGCTCAAGGAAGATATGGGATTCCGTGTCCACAAGCAAGCTAGAGACCGCCTTCACTTGTTAATTATGGAGAGTGTGACTATTCGACAGCTCAAGCCGGATTTATGTGCCCAGAAGGAACGCCTGTTCCTTCTCCGGTTGTGCTAACCTCTTTTTACATGCATTTCTCCCCTTTTACTTCATACCTTCGCACTATTTTACAGTATTTGACATTCTACTTTCGTATTTAATCAGTAACAATTTATGACAACTTTATTTGTAAACAGACCCGATATGACGTGTCTTCTATAATTTCTGATGCATGTGATTTTGAACTGTATTTACCAGTACATTTGCGTCTCCCGCATGTTCTGTCTGTCATTCTTGATGTGTACCACAATAGAGAGCAAGTGTGGCCATGGAAAAAGTCGCAGTTCTTACTACTCAATGTTGTTTTATTGAAAAAATGCTGAATAGATAACATATCATAGTCGAAGACAATGATTGCAATTTACTTTGAGTTGACATACACACGAATGGGTCCGCAGCATTATTCAGATAAATAATTGAAAAATTTTATTTGTGGATCATGAAAGCATTCATAAGAAAATTATTGAATTAATAAGCATACATAAATATAAATATTCGAATTCTAACCGCATAGAGTATTATATCATCAATGATTTCTTATTCAATTCTACATAATGATTTTCGACCCTACTTATGCATTCTTTTTTGAAAGAAATACGAACAAAAATTTTCCCAACGTTTCTCTCATAGTCTGTTAAGCATTTTCAAGGGTACAAGCAAAAATTGACGACTGGATTACATACATGAATTGATTAAAAAATTTGAAAATCACAGAGTGGAAACTAGGCTAAATGGACTAAATTGCATAGCTAACTTATATGCAAAAAAACAAGACATCCAGTAATTTGTGCTACATAGCGAAACGTTGGACAGTTTTCGCTCTTATTTCTGTCAAAACTTACTTCTCAAAAATGTTTTATCAATGTGCATTCTGTTGATTAATATTTTAGAAAAGTATGTGTGTACGCTTAACAGATCCATTTAGCCTGTTGCAAAAATGTGCTATTGACTAAATTTGTTAAATTTAAAACTCAAAATGTTGAGTCCAGAAGTAGAATAGGCTTATAATTCTTTCTATGACGACTCATTTTATGATTTTATTCATGAAATTTCCTTGATAATCAACTTAATTTCCTTTTAAGTCAAATGCTTTTAGATTCTTGTCACACAATTTCATTCTCCTTGATATCTAATAAGCTTTACCCGCTACCTGGTGCCGTCCAGTCGCGCACGACTCGCGGCTAGTGATGCAAATGGAAAATTTTCCAGAAAATTTTCCGGAAAATTTTCCAATTTTTTCAAAATTTTCCACTGGAAAATTTTGAAATTTATTTTTTGGTGATTGACGTTTTTGCCTTTGTTTTGGAGACTTATTATAGTCGTTTGAAAAGACTATGTAATATTCAAAGACCGGAAACTTCTCTATCATCCCTGTATGTAACTTTTGTAACCAACTGCACCTTTTCCATCTCTATTTCAGATCCTTCCAAATGAATTTCAGACATTGGATGGATTTCAGATTTCTCTAGCTGAATTTCATATATCTGTCAGAAACTCAACTTTGAAAAGATCTTAAATTCAACTGCAGATCTGCAATTCATGTGGATCATATCTGAAATTCATTTGGGCAGATCTGAAATCGAATTGGAACTATGAACAGAAATGGAGGGTGTATCCTCAGCGAAGATGTCGGAAAATAGACCAGAAGTTAGAGGCTATCATAGATATTCTTTTACTCATCACAGATATCTTTAGTGACCAAATATCTAACGAGTTTACAGTCTTTATGTCTTCCAAAATGGTCGCTCATGAATGCTGCTTGGACTGTGTGCTTATGCTTCACTTGTTCATCAACACATGGACAATTTGCATCACTGATCAACGCTGCATAATAAAGCTTAACTTTCAAGCTAATAAGCAAACTCCAAAATGAAGTATATTATTTTTGCTGCAGATCTTTCACATTGCATGAAATTGTGCCGATTGTAAAGCAAGATTCCCAAACGGTGTCTGTGTGATAGTTAAAAATGCTAACAATTTATAGTACAAGCCACTGCGGTGGCAAAGGAATGTTCAAAAATCCGCGGACGGAACTCATGTTGCTAACGATCGCTCAATCGAAATAATGATGAAATTAAGAGTTTTAGACCCAATTTATTGGTACGTATAGCTGCCTCGGCAGTGGAATCGTTCAAATTATAAGGCCTATCAAAAAAATCAAAGCTTTCAAAATTTTCCATAATTTTCCAATATTTTTCCAAAAATTTTCATCACTACTCGCGGCGACGTCATGTTGGATCCTTCTCCATGCAAAGCGGTCCCTTGCTTCCCTTGTCATTTGTTTCACCGTTTGTCCTGTGATGGTCTACAGTCCCTCCATCCACTCGGTTCTTGGTCTTCCTCTTCGTCTGGATCCCTCTGTGGTGCCGAACATGATGTCTTTCTCGAGGGACCCATCAGTTCGCCTGACGTGTCCAAAATAATGCAGAGTTGCAGTAGTGATCTTTATTTGAAAAATCCTTATTTGTCGTAAAACCCACTCATTGGTCTTTTTAACCGTCCAGGTTAAATGAAGTAACCCTCTCCAGCAATTCATCTCCAGCGCGACCATCCGCAGTGATATTTGCCCCAGGAACACAAAACTGTCCACTTCCTCCACGTTCTCGCCGTCAAGCTCGAAGCTAGTAATCGAACCCGTCGTCATAATCTTTGTCTTTGCCACATTGAGATACAGCCCTGCTGCCTTACTTACTGCTTTAAGTCGGGTGAGGTCTTCTTTTAGCTCTTCTTTTGAGGAAGCCAAGATCGTCGTGTCATTTGCATATTGCACGTTTGACAGTTTCCTGTCGCCGAATTTGATCCAATCTTTCCAGCAATCTAACATTTCTCTTACGATTTTTCTGCGTAGATGTTGAATAAATGGGGGACAAGATGCAACCCAGTCGAACTCCTTTGCCGATTCAGAAAGCGTCTATTTCCAACTTCCGTCCTGACAGTGGCCGATAGGTCTACATATAGCTCCCGCATCACTGTGATAAGATGCAAAGGAACCGGAACGCCCATTTCCTGCAACGTGCACCATAGACTCTGATGGTCGACACAATCAAATGCCTTTTGGTAATTAATAAAGGCCAACATGATAACTTGTTGCTTCGCGACTGTTCCTTCCATAATCGCACGTAAATTAGAGATGTGGTCTCGTGTGTCTCTGTATCGCCAGAAGCCAGCTTGTTCTTGTGGAAGTTGGGGAAGAAGGTAGGGTTCGAGACGTGTATGAATAATTTTCAGCTTATAAGTTACCAGTTAGACATTAAAATCTTAACCGTCGTCCGGTGTTTGGGATGATTTTAGTCACCCCAACTAAATTGATACGTTTGTAAAAGTAATAGCCATGGATAAAATACCTCAGAATTTCATGACTTTACTACGTTTCTATCCAAGTTGTTATGTCCTTACTTGTTTTCACGTCCGCATAGTCTAACAAAATTTATCTTGTTTTATAGATAGATAGGTGTTTGGGGTGACTGAATTCACCCTAAGAAACTAGCAAATGATGGTGCTGATTCTTGTATCTTTTTATGGACAATACAATTTCAGTTGCTGTTTGATATCATGCACTTTGATCCAGGGCATATCTAAGTGATCTAACATGTTGTTTTAATTTAAAAACCTATGTAAATTGGCCTACATTGATAGTGGAGTAGGCCAGCTATCTGTAGTCAGAACCCAAAACAAAGCACATGTGAATTCTCGAATATGCCATCGATTCTATAAGATCGCAGTCAGATAAATCAAAATGTATAGGAATGTGACATCAGAAGTTTTCATACAGATTCAATTTCATTCATGTCTAATGAAAAACAAGAGATCTCCTCATGCAGTAGGCTATCGCAGTTGATGCTTCCAATATTGAGCTGTGTTTTCGGGTTTCACCACAGAAATTGATATCAGAGTTCTTGCCGACGTGCGACTGAGATCTATCTCCATGGATTTCACACGATCATGAGATCGGTTGAATGATAGAGTGACTCATATTGCTGATGGTCGGTTACAGTTTTATCGACCGCTAAACAGCGACGACAGTATAAGTTATAGTAGATTTGTTCTACAGTCAACAATCATTGTTCTGTCGTCATGTCTCGACCACCGAAGCGGCGTGCTGCATTGCAGGCAACTAGAATGATGCTACCCGAGGAAGAAGAAATACACGACGACGAAGAGGAAGAATTGGCTAATTTATTAGAAGAAGACGTAGAACAAGAAATTGAAAACGCGGAAAACGTCGACATAATCGAACTACGAGACATTATTGAAGATGAAATTGACAATATCGACGACCACTACCTTATAAACTTTGATAGTTCCTCCGATTCGAGCTCTGATGAAGAACCCCAAGTCCCTCCAAGTGAATTACAAGCACCCTCAGGGCGTGAATGGACTATTATGCCAGAAGGGTACCGTCCTGGTAGAGCTCCTTTGAGAAATGTATTTGCTACGCGTCAAGGTGTCAAACCAGGAGTGAATCCAAATTCTCCAGCTTCTGCGTTTCTTTTATTTACTGATGAAATACTAGATTACACTGTTCGGTTTACCAATCTGGAAGCAAGGCGAGTTGTAGCAGCACACAACCGCAATAATACCAATAAATTGATATGGCATCCTGTTACAAGAAGTGAACTTAACGCTTTCATTGGATTGAATATATTATGCGGAGTTTACAAATCTCGCCAGGTTGATTTGGAATCACTTTGGAGTGATCGAGATGGTTTACCTGTTTTCAGAGCAACCATGTCATGTCAGCGCTTCAAACAAATCAAACGGTTTCTTCGATTTGATGATCGCACCAGGCGTGATAAAGATGACCCGCTGCAACCAGTCAGAGATATATGGGAAATCTTCAAACGTAGTCTGACCATGTTTTATAATCCTGCGTCTGAGCTAACTGTTGATGAACAGTTACTCGAATTTCACGGACGCTTGAGATTTCGTATTTATATAGCTAATAAACCAGGTCGCTACGGTATGAAAATCATGTGGTTGAATGAATCGACAACGGATTTGCGTTGAACGGCTTACCTTATATTGGTGAAAAGACTCTCTCCGAAGAAGAAAAGCATGGTGTTTCTATTCCACATGCAGTGACAATGACACTTATGAGACCATTCTTAGAAAAAGGTTACAATGTAACCACAGACAATTGGTTTACAAGCAGTCCTTTGGCTGATAGTTTGATGGAAAAAAGAACAACTATCGTCGGCACTCTCCGTTCAAATCGACGTGATTTTCCTTCTCACGCTAAATCTGTGAATACGCGAGAGAAAAAGTCATCCATGTATTATTCCTCAGAAAGCCAAACTATGCTATCGTATTATGACAAAGGAAATAAGCCCGTGCTTTTGTTATCAACGATGCATACATCTGCTGAAAACGACATCAATGGAGTCCCCGAAATAGTCAATTTCTACAATGATACTAAGGGAGGAACAGACAACATGGATCATATGATACGACTGTATCGAAGTGGAAAAGTGTCCTGTCGCTGGCCATTGACATTCTTCTTTAATATGATGGACGTTGCTTTATTGAACAGTTGTATAATTTATCGTTCATTGCAACCACCTAGTCATATAAAACGTTTTCGTCGACAATTCCTTCTCGATGTTGGATATGAATTGTTGGATGCTTTTATCAAAATGCGACTTCAGTCAACAAGAAATCTATCAACTCGCATATTGAATGCTATAAAATTGATTGGGTATCAACTGCCTCAACATTCGTCACGGTCAGACAGAAAAAAAAGAAACGCTGTTTCCTGTGTGACAGAAAGAAAGACTTCAAAACAACACGGCAATGTGATTTGTGCTTTGAATATGTTTGCTAAAAACATTCATCAAAAGTTACCAAGGTGAATTGTGACAACTGCATTTAGGCCTATATGTACAATTAAACGACTTACATGTAGATTGATGTTGGAATTGTATTCATAAAGCCCGCACATAGGCTATAGTGTTTATAGAAAGATGTAGTTATACAGGCCTAGTATGTACTAAACGATTTGCTTTTTCTAAACAATTTGTGAAAATTACAGGAATTAATTCATAGATTTACAACTTATCTGGATACGTCATATAAATATTACTCATATTTTTACAAAAATTATCTAAAAATAAAAGATTAGAACAACAAAAAACATCTAATATTTGAAAATTCATTTGGGGTGACTACACCCCAAACACCAACGGATCTATTTTTCAAGATGCACCGGACGACGGTTAAGTATCGAATAGGTAGCATGTAAGCACCGAAATAATTTACAAAAGCTTACCTCTTCAAAAATTGATCAAATACGTAGTTATTTTGATTACCTCAGGAACATGATCTTCGTAAATACTCTATCTTTTGATATAAATATTTTCGCACTGCTTCGCTGTATTCTGGCACGTTTTCTCTATGTCTGACTCTACCTACTATATGCTTACTCAATGCATTGCTGACCAATATTGAGTGTGTAACTGAAATGACCATGAACTCAGAGCGTTCATCGATTCTTATAGTCCTACTAATTTGAACAAAAGTGAAAATCGTATTTCAGGTGTATGAATTTTTCCTTACGGCTAGCTCGGGAGTGTGGAATCATCAATAGGACTTTTTTATAAAAAATGTCTCTTTAATTGCAAGGTTTTGTAATTTCTTTTCATTGTATGGCTCCAGCATTTTACACAGTCTCTTTTTCAAAGAACAGCGTAATTTTGTCGACAGCCCCAAAAGCTGTTATGGCGTGTGAAATAGAGCACGTATACGGTCGATAGCATTCTACTCGTGAGTTTACTAAGTTCCGTGTTATATGTACCACTTGAATTTGCAGACAGCGGCTCAATTTCTGAAAAGTTTCCTCTGCATTCACTTCTTTGAATAAATACGTTTGAAATCATCTTTTCTTTGAGTCGCTTCGCCTTGAATAAAACATCACGGTGCCTGTCGATGTGCTCATACCATATTCATCAGTTAATGGGATCTCAATTATGCAGTACCGTAGTTTGAAAAAACGCATTTAGAAGTAAAGCTTACAGTATATCACATGTCCTGAAAGCAGGGTTATAGTAGCATGTGTTGAAGGCATGGTTTTGCCCTCCACTGCCCAAACGTAGCAGGAAATAATTGTACATGACTTCATACTTTTAAGGGGTCCCAAAGTAATTTCCAATCTTCAAAGCAAATTTGTTTTGATATTACTCACCTATTATTTACATGGACGGCATATTCAAATGTTTTCCAAAATTAAGTCAGTGCAATTTCATTTCAAGAGGAAAATGATTTTGAAATGTCCACAAGATGTTGATTTTTTGCACATTATAAAAAACACATGCATCTCGTAAAGGACCTCTCGAAGTCTGCGTACTTGTATGTAAATGCTTTCTGAAAAAGCACTTAACGTAAGCATAAGCATAAGTGAAGAAAATGTAATTTCCATTCCAAGTTTAGACTCGAAAAATCTCTCGTTTGTCTGACGTGCACTCATTTGTCAAATGTTGCAAATTTGCACTTTGAGCGTTATATGTTTTTAACAAACGTGCTTAAAAGCAGGATCTTACAAATATAATACAGAAATTAGTACACAGATTAATACTCAGTGTGATTTTAAAACTTTCTTTGAAAATAATGTTTTGAAACAATAAACAATAAGTACGGTTTTATGACCATGTTTAAGTACCAGAAATTAAGTCACTGTTTGAATTGAATTGAATGACGAATTTTATTAAAAAAGGCATCTGTTTTCACAAAACTTCAAGGCCCTTGCACAATAATTGGTTGTAAAAAATCGCAAAACGTTAAAAAAAACGCAGCAGTCATTCACGTGAGAAAAGAGTCTTTAGCAGTGACTTTGAATAACCTTGAGTTCCTTGAGAGGTGACGGAAGACGGAAGGTTGTTCCACACTTTTGAGGCTTTTACGGAGAAGAGCCTATTGGCGACCGATATTGGACGTGTTCTTGGCACAGCAAGCGAGTTCGTAGAAGTGGATCTGAGGCGAGAGCGATGTGCAAATGAGCTGACAGGAACAAGCAGCTGACTGAGGTATTCATAAGCAATACCATGTGTGCATTTGACGAGACGTGCATTGGTGACGAGACGTAGATCGATTGAGGATCTTATTGACAGCCATCTCAAGTTTTTCAATGCTGGCGTGATATGAGCGTGTCGAGGGAGACCGAAAACCAGGCGACCTGAGGCATTTTTCACCGCTTGAAGGACGGGCAATTCTGTAGTCCGGCAGACCACAAAGAACGGAAATGCAGTACTCAAGCTTTGGGAAGACAAACGAAGTCACAAGATGAATTGTCAGAGAGCGCGTTATAGAGCGACGTATGGATTTAATTTGTCGACGAATTCAAAATTCTGTATTTTGCTTCACAGAGGCGGTGAACGCATTGACAAATTCTATGCATATCTACACATGATATGAAATATTAATCGAAGTATAAAGAGAGTGCACAGATTTACAATATTAATAATTAATCAATTTAATTTATATTAATTATCAATCATTTACAATATTTAATAAAAGAATCTAAAAAGCACTTGGTCTTGGCCTTAGGTAGGTTCAATGCACATTGATTTCTACACATCACTGCAGTTCGCTCATAAAAGAAAATTCTCAACGGATGGTCGTCAAACTTCAACACTTCTTTGAACAAATTAGTACACTGCCTGTCGCCAACTTCTAATAAAGACGGACACTTGAAGCCAGAGACCGAGTTACCAATAATTTTAAAGACTCTTCTCTCAAGTCGAAGAGGCTTGTTCCACAGATGGTCAGGAATATTACAAAATACCGGGTAAGCGTAAAGGAGAACAGACCTTATGTAAGCGCAATAAGCTTAGTAGATTATGTGTCCGTTGCACCCAAACCGTTTCAGGTTCAAAGTAAGAAAAAATCGCTTCGAAGCTTTGCTAACTATATAGTTGATGTGTTTATTCCATTTTAGATCACATGAAAATTGACATCCAAGAATTTTCACATCAACAGCGCTTTTCATGGGAATGTCGTCCGATAATCTGACAGGCACGGTAGATACAGATTTCTTTATGACCGCATCCATCACACTACTCTTGCTAAGATTGACATTAAGCTGAAGTTTGTCAGTCCAGTGGAGGACATTGTCAATTTCATTCTGGAGATGGTCATTGGATTGTGCACGCATATAATGAAGGACAGTGAGATCATCGGCGAATTTGCAAAAACACGAATTACTTTGTATGGGCGATAGAGAGTCCATGACAAGACAAAATAAGATAGGCCCTATCACACTTCCTTGCGCTACACCACTTGAGATATGATCCCACGATGATTATGATCCATTCAGTTTTACACGTTGTTGCCTATTCCTCAGGTAGCTGATAATTCAAGCTGTCAATTCTGAAGCACGATGATGTAGTTGTGGAAACATGGGATGCGAATGAAAAAAAGGAATCAATGATGACACCAAGACAGCAAATGGACGAAACTGGGCGGACAAAGTGGTCGACGATGAGGATTGGTTCCTGGTGACGCTCGTCGAGGCGCTGTCTCGTGGCACACCACATCAACTTCGTCTTTTGCGTGTTGAGGCGAAGTTTATTTGACTTGAGCCAAGAATTGATCTCGTTTACACAGCGCGATATTTGCGTTTTAAGGTTTGATATATCGGTCGGACAACACGATCCATAGACCACAGTGGGCTAAAACCGTTTTTCCCACACTGACAAAGCAGTTATTCGATTGATTTTAGATGCATTTCATTATTTAGCAACACAGCCTATGGTAATCGTGCCTTCCGCAAAAATGTGTGCATATTAGTTACTGAGAATATGGAACACAATTACAATATATTTGCAATTCGTGACAATGAAATCCAACTAAGTATTAGAAATCACTTTGTAGAAGTTGTGAATATGCTGTTAAAGCTCATGTTTACTAGCTTGTACGCAGAAGTAAATCTGACATCAAATTAATATAATTATTTGAAAATTTCTGAGATACAAAAATATTTTGAAACAATGCTCTAAAACGCAATATGTTTTGTTAACCCTTGTTACGGCCTCACGTGCTCGTGTGTGGTGTGCTCAGGCATATATGCATGAATTTCGACACAGAACGTTTTCGGGCGTTTTAAGTTCCATTACTCGTGTGCATAAAATTGCCATCTTTGAGTGCTCGGGTGTCTTGAAAACAGAAAGGCTTAATTGTGGCTGCCTTTAAGGATGATAATACTGAACTTATTGTCCCGCATCCGACAAAGGGCAATTTAGGCCTGATGTTTATTATAAATATTTCATTTTCATTGACCATTTATTGTTTTCCTCTTGATGATAGTGAATTTGATGATTTTGAACATGAGGAAATTTGAAGATAAATTTTCCCCAATGCATGAAGACGATTTCCTCTTTTCCTTTCCAGATGTGAAGTTGTTTGTAACATTTACGCCTAAAGTCTTCACAATACCAAAAGTGAGAAGGTTGAGAAGACTTCAGGAGAGACAGAGGTGATTTTGAAAGACATACATGTACCACTACAGAAAGGATATTGTGATGTTAGTGAATTAATCAAGGAATTGGAGAAAGTGTTTTCGGGGGATCCAATCAAAAAGATATGTCAACTAGAAGTAAATTCAGAGGTAAAGAATTTGTGAAAGTTCTTGTGATTGATAACTATTCTGACAAGTATTTTGATATTGATGGCGTGAATGAAATGAAATGGAATTTCATTAATACACATCTAGAATGATATGAACTCGGCCAGAAGATTCTGCTAGTCGGGGGAGGGAAGATCACATGTAATGACATAAATCCTTCCTCACCAAATCGGGCTCCGACAGCGATTAAACGTCCACCATCAGACGAGGTTTTTGAATGACAAATTAATTGACGAATTTCACTAATTCAATTAATGCCATCATGCATTGTCTTGTGTTTTGTGAAGTATTTGTTTCCATTGTTTAGTTTTAGTTTCATTGTTATCTTGACGAGTGTCATCGATTGATCTCCAAGTGCATTCTGATCTTTGTAACACTGGTACTGTCAGTGATCGAATTCTGTCAGCTGGTTCAGGGTCGTTCTGCAATCAACCCCCTGTCAGCTGCTCCGACGAATATTGATTTTCTGTGACGCCAGGAAGTGACGTACTCGGTGTGACAAGTTGGTTTGCATTGTCCGAGGTTATTCAACTGGTCAGCTGATCGTCTTGTTGACAGGATATACAATGGGTAAAGAAAGGCAAGGCATGGAAGTTGACAGACCGAGCACGAGGGCAAGCTCGTCTCAAAGTTGTACTCTTGAAGGAATTAAAGCTCTGATCGAATCATCAAAGAATGAAATCATATCATCTTTGAGGAGAGATATTGAATCATTGAAAAGTGACATAGCTCATCTTACTTTGAGAGTACATGATCTGGAACACGAGAACATGCTACTGAAAGAAAAGTGCGAAAATGTTGCACAGGTTGCCCCTGGTCCCCTAGATTTGAATGAACACTGCTTTTCCATTTTGAAAGAAGTAGAACAGCGGGAAGGTCGAAGCTGCAACATAATCATCAGCGGCTTGCCGGAGCCTGTGTCCGGCACTGTTGATAAGCGTGCTAGCTGTTACAATCGGAAAAGTGCATCGATTTTCTCAAAAATCGGTGTCGAAAACGCCAATATTGTGAACACTATGAGACTGGGAAAGCTAAGACCAGACAGTATGCGTCTCCTACGCGTCTCCTTATCATGGAAGGAGGATCGAGATAGAATTATCCAGAATTCTAGAGGCCTACGCAAGTTTGAAGAATATTCAAGGGTCTACTTGAATCCCAATCACACTCCTCTTCAAAGGCAAGTTGCATTTCAGCTACGAGTCGAGCGACGAAAGATGCGAGAAAACGGAGCTGAAGCTGTAACTTACGGTGGTAAAGTCATCGGTGGAACAACTGGCAGCCAGAATTTTCAGGAGCGCTTTTAAAGAACCCGTGCAATCGGGCTCCAAACCTTCAGAGGACCGATGACTCCTACTTACCCTACTACCCCACTATGTTATTGTCGAACGTACGCTCTATTCTCACAAAAATAGACGAACTGAGACTACTTGTCAGTGCTCAGGAACCTGACGTTATTGCATTGACGGAAACGTGGTTAAATGGAGATGTGTGCAATGACCTAATCCGAATTCCGAATTTCCTATCATTTAGGGGTGATAGAACCTCTAAAAGGGGTGGTGGCACCATCATTTATGTAAAAGCCAGTATTGACAGTTATGAAATTGACTTTCCCTTTCGTCCTCCCTTCGATATCGATTTGTCCGCAAATGTGCTATGTAATAAAATTCTACTTGTATGCGTGTATATACCACCTGGGATTTCTGCTGAAATCAAGAGACAAACTCAAGATTCCTTTATTTTCTCAATCGATTCTTTGATGTCATCCATGCCTTTCCTAAAACATGTAATTCTAATGGGCAATTTCAATCAATTTGATGCCGCTACTTTGAGCACTGAGCTCGATTTGATGGATATTGTCACCCTCCCTACAAGGCAGAGCAATATTCTAGACCAAGTGTTGATTTCAAATGAACTGAGCACGGTTTACGACGAGACTCGTGTCGAGTATAATGCACCAATTGCAACCTCTGATCATATCACTCTCAAGATTTCACCCCATGAAAACTACGCTTCATCAAGAGACGACATCCAATATGCAGAAGTATACGACTACAGACTCTCAAATCTGCAATGTCGCTACTGTGCTGTTGCAAGCATTGATTGGAAGATTCTGTATTCTGCTTCCACGGTTGATGAAAAATGTGCCCTGTTTTATGAAATCATTGAGAATTGTATCCATGAATCGATTCCTAGGCATCTTGTGGCAATGTCGAGGAATAACAAGTGTTGGATGACCCCTCTCACTAAACACTTAATCAACGAAAAGTGGACAGCCTTTCGGAATGCTGAATGGAGCAAATACAACCACCTAAAGGTAAAAGTAAAGGAGGAAATACACAAGGCAAAGCTATTGTGGGCAAATAAAGCAAAGGATTCATGCAAGGATATGTGGTCCGTGGTAAGCGGGCTTACAGGCAAGAATAATAGAGATAATGTTTTGTCTGCCTTGATATCGAAGTACGAATCTGTTGACGCGCTTCTTCAAGACATGAGGAATCTTTTCATGAGACAGGCTCGTCTCCCACTAGACACTCTACAGTTGTATGATGACAATTGGACAATTTCTATCACTGAGATGGACGTATACTTCCAACTGAAGAAATTGAAAAGCAACAAGTCCTGCGGTCCTGATCTAATACCCAACCGGATCTATCAATTCCTGGCTGATTTGCTCTGTACACCACTCCATCATATTTTCTGTGAAAGCATCATGCGAAGACAATTCCCAAGTATTTGGAAAAGAGGAATAATTTCCCCCGTACCGAAATCTCAACCGGCCAAGTTAACGGAATTGCGTCCAATTACGCTACTATCTGCTCCCTCTAAAGTTTTTGAGCGTCTTGTCTTAAATTCTATGCGTGGGCAGTTGGTACAGGCATTCGGTGTAAACCAGCACGGCTTCCGACCCACAGGCTCCACAGTATCTGCACTGATAGAAATCAGGGATAAGATGACCGAACATTTGGACGACGGGGATTTGCATGGCGCAGCCTTGTTAGCCTGTGATCTTTAGAAGGCCTTTGATAACATTGAACACACTCATCTCATACGAAAAATGCAATCAGAACATTTTCCAAGTGGTTTTCTGATATGGCTGCAAGATTATCTGTCTGGACGTAATTCAGTCATTAGAATTTGAAGAAGTTTGTCGGGGCCTTTTGCAGTTAGCCAAGGTGTGCCACAAGGCTCAGTCCTTGGCCCTTCTCTATTCTGCTGCTATGTGAAGGACTTATTAAGTTCCTCTAATGACACCACCGTGACCAAATACGCGGATGACATCACTATGGTCCTTCCTCTGAGGAGCGCAACTGCTCAATATGTTTCTGATCGCTGTGACGGTGAAGTCAAGAACGTTGAAGAGTGGTGCAATGACAATTACCTGTCGCTCAATATTTCAAAATCCAAGGCATTGCTGGTAACAAAGAGGCCAATCCAGATGACCGCCAACTTGTGCATCGAAGTCGTTGAGAAGCTAACCATCCTCGGGTCACGCTTAACAGCCGGTTTGAATGGACGGATCATATTAATAGTGTTTGCAAGAAAGCCAATCAGCGGTTTTATGCTCTGCGGAAGATCCGAGGCTATCTGGCCCAGTGTAATCTGCACAAAGTGTTTGAGACCAGCATTAGAAGCATCTTGGAATACGCGTCACCTGTGTTTGTTGGCTATGCAAAGGAGATGAGGAGCGCCTAAACCGGATAGAAAGACGTGGCCACCGCATCATGCATCCATTTGAACACAACACCTGCAGCTGTGACGAACTGACGCTCAAGAGCAGGCGTGAGACCCAGAGTTGCAAACTTTTCTTAACAGCAGAGAAGGATATCTCGCATGTACTGCACCATCTGATTCCGGGTAGACTTGTGTATTCACAGAAGATACGACTTCCTCTATGCAGAACAATGAAGCGCAAGAACTCTTTCATACCGTATGTCTTAGTACGAGTCTTAGTACGCATTAGTTAACCGCTAGTTCATTCTCTGATGACTTTTTTTCTTGAGTATATAATGTGATTGTAACTTTTGCTTGTAATTGATGATTATCATTCTTATAAATAATACACTTCTACTACTACTAAATATTCATTTTCTGACATTTCTTGATTTTTCCTTGTAATATGCTTGTGAAGCATGGAAACTACGAGTAAATCGAGGAACCTTATCTTAATAAACATGCTACTTCATATACATCAAAATTTGCGCTTCAACGATTATCTATATTTTGCACGGAATTTTCGGATGACTGACCACCACAGAATTGGACAGTTCGCCTTTTCTTCTGTTTGTCTAGAAAGGAAACATTGGAACATGTAACGTTAATGAAATGGCACAATCTCCTGACTAAATACCATAGCAATCGAACAATGAGCAGCCAGTTCAACACTAAACACGCCAAATTGTGCAAATTTTCAG
Organism: Prostheceraeus crozeri; assembly: GCA_907163375.1. Classification (NCBI taxonomy): domain Eukaryota; kingdom Metazoa; phylum Platyhelminthes; order Polycladida; family Euryleptidae; genus Prostheceraeus; species Prostheceraeus crozeri. The sequence continues at coordinate 35,690 of CAJQUW010006723.1, forward strand.
TGACTGTTATCAACCGGATCACACAGCAAAGAGACACAGACGATGTCAAGTTCTACACAGAAGTTTGCGAACGTTTTTTCACGCGCCTGCTAACTTTTTTTAAAATGATCGGAGGGCCCAACATTATCGAGAGAACTTTTGCGCAAAGATCTGAATTCTTAAAATCTGAAGGAATCGTGGCAATTGGAGCATTTCGAAGGAATTCAGAGCAATCCACAAGCGGCGCACGGCTATTTTTCCTATCTCTGCAAGGTATTAAAAATTTCTTTTTGCCCACTTATTAAGTTCCTGCATGTGCCATCTGTTTGAATCAGTTTGCACTTCTAGCAAAGTGATACGATTAAACGATCTAATTCTGTGCTGACCACTATCCATCTTCAGGGTGAACATAGCCTGAAGATAGCCTCAGAGACCAATAACAAAAGAATGACAAATGACTAAATTTCAACAATAATAGTAATGCACTTGGCACTCGAATAATAATATTTCACTGTGTATTTGAACCTGTCACCTTGGAAACAGCGGCACAAATCGGTAGCCACTGAGCAATCGATGCAGTGGACACCTACGTGCCACACTTGTCCTCTTATCTTTTATGTTGATGATATTGATCAGAGTTTCGGAGTCGGAGTGGAAGCCGGAGCTGTAGCCGACCAGAGACATGGTAGCAGGTCGTAGCCGGAGCCGGAACAGACAGGAAATACCAGGGCTCCGGCTTGAAGTTTCATATGTATTAAGAATTCAGTCACTTTGCGAGATAAAGTGATATTCAGCAGTTTAGCTGAAACGAATACAAGTGTGTCATCATAATAGGTTATCTTTATAGATCTCTCAAAACCTGCTGGTCTTCATCTCCTCCTGATACATACTGCGAATAACTTATTTGAATCCTAAAGAAGATCGCGGACTTCCTTAGGATTGTGTTCTAGCCGAAAACGCAGCTGTCGGGCGAAAGGCTCTTGTCGAAAAACATGCATATGCTTTCTCGCCTCAAATTGTTAAAGCGCATTATTGATTCGCAATTATTATTCCCTTTAAAATGTATGGTTTTTTATAGGTGTCTCATTCTCAATAAAATACTTAGATGAAGTATGAAAATACTTCTGAAGAAGTACTTTTGATATAAAAAGAATTTTTATTTCAATATGCCTCACGCTGGAAGAATGAAACATTTGGAATCGCTTCTAATTAAGCACTGAGAGCGGTAGTGGTAGGGTCCCATTTCTATCAGTCCCATATAAACAGAGAAGTCATTTTTCCATCCTACATGTGTTCATGCCTCCGATCGGTGATGTGTACGAAAATGTATTGAAGGACTTAATAAGTTTCATCTAAAACTTAATTAGGATGCTGTGTTTTACGACAAAATAGCGATTTGATAAATCTAAATGTGTTTAGGTTCTTAAACAGCATGACCTGCATGACCCACAGATGGTTCTACACGCCGTAGTACTTCCTTAGATCTTCCTTAATCACAGAAAACACAGACAAATGTAATTTTATCAAAAACCTCTGCCTGCTCCCATTGGATATACGTGTATATATGCTTCCTGTGATTTTGTCTGACAGGAAGAGGTACCAAGTAGACCTCGACCATAGAGCAAGCATATATACATGTAGGTAGAGTGTAGACTCAAAAAAAGTGTCTGTATACAGTGAAACTTTTTATATGAAAAGATTCAGTTTTTTACGGATATTGAGTTCCTGTGGTCCAAAAAATTATTTGAGCAGTTTTTGAAAAGCTAAATTTTTGCAAATTTATATGCTACCGACATGAAGCCTTTTTAGAAGTAGCATGAAACAAGTTGGATATCAAAAGGACTGAATATTTGCTAACAAGCATCTTAATTAAGCGGAAATTAAGCTGATGATCTTGGAAATTTCATGAACTGCATGTCCTTGCAGGTCTGCAGGAACAGTTGAGAACTTCTTGGCTAATACGTCACATTTATAATTCAATTTTCAGCGACATGACTTTATGATTCACAGCTTGCTTCATTTCTTGAATCTGAGTAGTAATAGCAATGTGGACCCATTTAATCTTTTAAAGTTAATAAAGATTAGTTTCTATGATCATGATGCTTTGTTCTTTCAGTGGGAAGTAGTTTGTGATGTGATCACGCAGAAGAAATTTATCTTATTATAATGAAGCTGAGCTTTCAGTGACGGTAGCCCATCGAATTGCTGATTTAACAAATTATATTACCTCTCCAAGTTGTCATGACATGGAGGATTTGTGGAATGCTATTCTTCATTCTGTATTGCTATCATGATCAGTCCAATTCGTGTACATTTCTTCAAGTGTTAAAATTTGCATATCTCACAGGGGGTACTGGGTCTCGACTCATTTTCATTAAATAAAATCGAAACTGTATACACATTGGGGATTTAATAAATGCTGAGTTGCTATATGCTAAATGCTGACAGATGTGCAGTTTCGCAGTAGCCATTGGGTGTAGGCCTACATCAATCTGTGGTCTATACAATCTGTCCTACAGAAATCTGTGGTCACACAAACAACTTCGTAATTTTTTTCATGGTGTCTACAGGCTTTGCTGACGTTCTGATTTCATTCATATTCAAACAGGGGCATCTCTCAAATGGCATTATGGTGCGTAGGAATTTTTGATTCTATAGCTTTTAAACCAGAAGTCGGCTTAAAAGAATGATAGAGATGTCCTGAAGTGGACCCGCTGTCAAAGTCCAGAGTACCTGTGCCACCCTAGTTATCTACTGTCCTATCTAACTTATCGGGGACTTATCTCATGTGCGTTTCTTGTCGACAGTTGTTGTAGATGTTGCTCATTTATTCTTCTAACAAATCTTATCTGTTTTTCAAAACCGATTCCTTCCCTTTGCTATCTGAAGTTGTTGTCACAGAGCTACCAAGTGAAAACATGTTTCCTCGGAGATAAAAGGGACGACAATGCTGTTTGCCCAGGACTGTATCATTGTGCATTCTTATGATGCATTCTGTAAAGCTGCAATGAATGGCGAATTGCATAAGTAAATTAATGTTGAGAATATTTTGGACGATACAAGTTTGCGGACAGCCATTATTGCAATTTGACGAAATTTGAATTTCATCATTTTGAAATACGTTACATTAACACGCGGGAATGTATTCATCAATTTGCACCAGGGTTGCCGTTGGGATGGATTTCCAGCCCAATCCCAATCCAATCCCAAATGAGAATTTCCATTGGGATCCCAATAGAAATCCAAATAGCCCGCTTTAGAGCTAAAAACGTACGCAATTTGAACCCAAGCTGCATCAGGCTTAGCGCTTAGGCCCGCCAAATGTGATACTTTTTGAATTGACGAAGTCCACGGTCGTAGGCCTAGGACTGGACTGAACTTAATAACAAAAGTGGCTTTAATTGATTGTAAACAATAATTCATAATAGGCGTACTGTATGGCTATATTTTGCACCGAGACTGCCTTCACCCAAGAGCTTATATGCGTCTGCGTGTATAGCTAATATATAAGCATGAACTACAAATACACTTGGTATTTTAAACCTATATCGGAAATGCGGTGCTAATAAACAGCTCGCTACACGGGTTCACACGTACAGTAGGCAACAGGCAGTAGACAGCGGCTTATACGGTTAAGTAGGGTTGAATAGCTTACAATGCATAGCTTAATTACAGAAGCGGCGAAGCTCATGACAACGTACAGGTGAATTGTATAAGACCTATACATACTATTACATAGCTGCTACTTTTTTCAGCAGCACTATTTTTAGCAACTTGGGAAGTTAAAGCCATAGAGTAGGGTTAAAGCTTAAAATTTGTGTAGATCACACTAAGAGTTCTCAATGCTCGAATTCGAGAGAGGCAAGGTCAGACTGGAGACACAGAAAAATTAACTGCTCTGTACAACCCGAAAACATTTGTAGCGTACTGACTAATATCAACGATTACATGCATATTTTGTTGGGAGAGGCCTTATTGGGATTTATTGGGATTGGTGTGGATTTTTGGCAGCCCAATTCCAACCCAATTCCAATAGCTATTGGTGAGATCCAAATCCCAACGGCAAGCCTGATTTGCACTCATGTCATTTATCATTCTCGAAAGACTTCTCATGTCAGAATTGAATCTTGATATGGATATGTTCCATCATTTGCAAGCATTCTATACATCCGAATGTGCAGCTACTCCAATGTCGAGTGATTTAAATACTAGAGTGCTATTTCCTCCATCGACTAAATCATCGATTTGGGAAGATCAAGAGTCAATTAGATCAATTGCAATTTTCATGACTTTTCAATAAATGTCAATATCTGTCATTCGAACAAATTGGAGTAATAAGAATCAATTCTAACATTACCAATAAATTACATTTAATAAGTGATTTAAACAATCAATTAAAAACAATGGTCGAATTAACTGCCAATTTATTGAGAAATGTCAGGGAAGGTTAAAATGCTGTAATGAAAATACAGCACATAAAATGTAAGTGTTTATTATTGGCGTGATCCTTAACTTTGCATTAAATTAGAAAATTCTAAGTTAAGGTTTAAAATGCATGTGCAGACCGCATGGTAGTCCTATATTTACATTGATTTCAACCTCATCTGTATGCTTGGGAGACCTACAAGCATCAGCATAGGCCTACAACCTTGATAGTCACTGAAGATTGAGGGACAAGCGGTGTCTGACATGATCGGAAGGTTCCCTCTGCTGCTCGTAGAAAGACTCAATGTTTGGCATTGCGCGAGGTCCGTCGAACATCATAATCATGCGCTTAGGATCTTCTTATGATGAGGTATTATAATTCTTTATCGCATGTAATTTTTCTTTCAGGCAGTTTTGGTTTTACAAACAGGTTACTCTTATTTTTTGACTAGTTTTTTACAAAGTAACTATATTCATAGAATTTCTGAACGCATGTTACTGATTTATGTGAATCTCGCAATCATTGGACAAATGATTATGATGTCTGATGGACCTCGAAAGCGCTCGCGCAAACCCAGACATTGAGTTTTGCTACCAACAATAGAGAGGACCTTCCGATCGTGGAAATTGGTGGCAATTAATTGTCTGATTAAAAAATGTTTGTGAATGGATGGATTTTTCCAAATAATTGGTAGTTAATTCTCAAGCAATCATTTTATTGAACAAAAGAAATTACTTAATTGCAATAATATTATCAGTCACAGCAGCTCCAGGCGGAATTTTTCATGATTCTATTCAGAAAGGAATATCTTGAATACATGGATCTCGGTTTGATTGCGACAATGGTGTTGATGATGCGAGGTGCTGACATCCTAATTAAGTTCAGTATTTGCAATCCTTTCTAGATCTATTCAAGCTAGAAGAATGTCATTTCAATTACACCCATCAAACAAAAGCTAAGTGGTGTGTTAGCTGCGAATTATCTAATTAATTATTCAATTTCTTGCATACATGATGTGTCTAAATAATTAATGATTTAGAAGATTAATTTGTACATGCATGTATACACAGCTGATTAGGGAATTAAATGAGTATCCTCCTATTTGCATCAGATGCATCACTGCAAAAACTATGATAGTTTATATAAACTCGTCTAACCAACCACACTCACCTAGAAACAAACGTGAATTGACAGATAGCAAGAGCTCAATTTTTATTCTTTCTCACCTTTGGAATTTTTCCCTGTTGCAATATCGGAATCTTAATTTGTAATCGTCAAAATGAGCCTATTAAAGCTTTACGTCAACTGGGATTGATTGAACTGGTCTATCGAGTAAATAGAGCTATCGCGCACATTCATGGACATTCACTGCTTACCGTCATGAGAAATGAGACGGACCAGAGGATATATACCATAAAGCAGCAATTCAATGATTCGATGAAATGCTCACTTAAGATGGGTACAATGAATTCTTTTTTGAAAACACTGAGGCTACAGGATGGAAAAATCAAAGACTATCAGAAGGAGATTGACAATCTATTAGGCCACAATTTCTGGCAATATACAGCGCAATTTTATCGCATTCGCCTAAGTTCAAAATTGTACTCTTCCAAGACAGCACATCTTACTCGGAAAATTATTGGTCATTTTTTCTTTGCAGCAGATGCATTGGAAGCTTACATAACAGCTGAAAAATTTCGCTTCACTGATGAAAATGACTTCTATCAATTATTCAATAACATTCACAATGTTATTATCACCAACAAGTTCTCGCAAACGGTTGATCCTTCAGAAAATGCAACAGATGCCTTGAGCATTCGAATGTTTTGGTCTAACCAAATCGATGAACTGATCGGCGCTATGCTCATACAGAATGCTTTAAATAATACGTCATATTTTGATTGGTTTTACATCATGGTTTTACTGCATGCAATGAAAGCAATAATTTTGACATTCTCTGTCGTCATCTGCATTTTCTATCTAAAGAAAAATATTCTTCAATATGAGATATTATATTTCATCATTATTTTGGTCAATGGTCTTATAGAATCATTTATCTTCATACTGGTTTGGGGACTACGCATGGGAGCTCAACTGCCTGGTATTCTAAGTTGTGTTCCAATGATAATAGCACCAACAAATACGTATGGTTTATCGCATCAAACTGTGATTGCAGTCTTGCTCCAACTCTCAGTTACAGCCGAAAAATGCTATCAAATGCACCAAGTAGATCAAGGAACTCTAAATTTAAACAGTAAATTACCAATAAAAAGGGTCTGGTTATTCTCAGTCCTTGTTTATACCATTGAAGTCATTGTAATTATTTGTGCAGGATTTATTCTTGAGAAGAAGGACGCAATAACTATATTTAGTAAGTTGTTTGAATGTGAACCGAAGTCAGAGTGGTTCCTAACTTATTCGATAATTATGCCGTCTGTAGCTTTCTCAGTCATTGCCATTGGTAATTTTACAACTTTGATTCTCAACATAGCTTTGCTGAAAAGATTGTCCAAACACAAAATAGATATGTTTCAAATTGAGCAAGAAAGACAAAAACAACGCAAACATGTCAATCATGTATCTGTGTTTACCAGACAGATTTTCTTATTTACTCTATTAATTTCATTGTTTTTCATCCCAAGTCTTGCTGCGCTCGTGATGTTCGCAATAACAGCCCATTCTGAGGATGCTGAAGATAATCGAAACAATATGCAGATCACTGCAGTAGTTAACATTGCTTTAGCCATGTTAAACATAATTCGTGAAGCAGGACAAGCGACTGCATACATGTTCACAAGCACAAAATTGAAAAACGAGATAAAGTCTTTTTTGCAGAAAAAAATTGTCAAGATGAGGATATGAAACATTTAAAGTACATATATACATATTTATGTCAGCAAAATCATTGACATGTAGATTTTGATCGATAAAATCTAACTTTTGTGTTGTAGGCTAAACATGTCTTGTGAACACATTACTGTGCTCATTATGTTGTTGTGCAATTCATGTATCACGAACTCATTGTGGTCCACTGTGCTTAGCTCCTGTAGCATACCATGCCAACTGTTCTATTTGTGCATTAGTTGATGATTTAACATTAGAATATAAAAATGCAAGTCAAATAACCAGATAATTTTTCTGCACATTAAGCGCTGAAATAGAAATGGATATTTCAAGATGAACTTATAAATCCGGCAGTGATTCAATACTTAAGTAGATTTGTGCACTTTGAAAAGTGAGACTGGCTAACGGTAATAAAGATAGTGACGCCAAAAAGAGTCAACCACGCTGTGCCAGGAGAGGCGGTTTCATTTTGAAAATTTCCCATTATATTTCTTAACGGTTTCTGGTGTATTTTTGTATGAAAATTTCGAAAATCATGATTTAAAAATCATTCAACTAGTCCTTATCGAGAGAATTACGAAAATTCAACATGGCGGACAGGAAAACCGAAACTGAATTCTAGTGCTGGATTAAAAATATTCCCAAGCATTTTGTCATCAGTTTCCTATGCTTTTCCTTGCATTTCCTTGTCAGCAGTGCCTCTCCTGGCACACAGAATTACATAATTGAGTCAAGACATGAGACGGTCAAAAAAATTGGAAGGATCCAGGAAACGGAAGATACCAAAGTTAAACAACTATCCTAGTGGAGAATCCTGTAAATAATTAATTAATCATTAATTATTAATAAGTATTACTTGGATTGTCGTGCAAATGGGAGTTCCCATGTGGGCATTTATCTCATTTGAATTCGGATGTGTGGAACTTTTTGTGGGATTCCGACACTCTTGTGATCAAGAGCTTCAAATACATCAATCGTTGGCTGCGCCACATTATGGCATCAACTAAAAGTAGCATCAGTTGGAGTTTGCTGCATTATCCAAGTGTGAAAGCCAAAGTCGGCCGGAAGTCGGTCTGACTTCCGCCGGTTGGCATGAGTCGGCATAATTTTTCAATTTCGAAATCTAGTACTTTTGAGTAAAGAAATCATGATAAAACAAAGTAAATCATGCTCACAGTTGAATCTAGACAGTTTGTGATTGATCTTTTATCAGTGTATAGATTTTTATTATGTTGGCAAAAGTTGGCATGCCAAGCTGGCGCATAAGTTGGCAACCGAAATTGGTCCCACTTCCCTCAGAGTTTGGCAACACAATTAGTAGTTCTGCTTACTTCTGTGTTGTCGTTGGTTTGGTATTACATATTTTTACCTGTTTATGAATTGTTTCCATTGTATATATGCAAATAAGGTGGAGAAGTAATGCATTCTTTCACCACAATTGGAATAATTTTCAATTACGATTATGTGATGCATTAATTAAACTTTCAGAATAAATTATTTGCATATCACCTAAGCCTACCGGAGTTCCGGTACTATTTTTAACAAATGCATCATTTTGGTCTCTTCGGGTACCAGTTGGGCCTACTTCATTATTAAGTGCTATCGATATCAGTAAGCCCTAATTCGGCCTAATTTTTATTGCGTTATTAGGATCTTTTTAATTCATACTTAACAATAATTTGTAGACCTGCATTTATGGATAATACTCATTACTATTGATCATATTGATTTTGTGTTACCGATGTTTCCTAATAATTCGTCATAATCGCTTTCGAATTTCAAAAGTAAGGCAAAAAGTCTGAGGACTCGTCACTCCGCCCACTAATACAGGAAGCAAAAACAACCAAGTGTTGCAAGCGAAGACCGATTTCTTGAAAAGACTTTTCTCAATTCACTTGCTATCAAGGACGAATGTTTCCTTATAATTCGTTATAATCGCTATCGAAGTCAAAAAACTAGCATGTAGGACTATATAGATGCACTTCTATTATGGCCTCCGCAATTGTGAGCATCGTCTACGAGCGTGTGCGCGCAAGGCACAGAAAACTTATATGGTCGGAGAGTTATCAACAAAAACATTGCATTGTTTCATTATGCAAGCTGGAAAAGAAATAAAAAGAGACTGGATCTTATATAGGAAAGTGGTGTTCTTGATTTTTTTTCGGTGTTATTCGTTCTAATAATGCTGCACTGATAAACTTTTTACAGCCGCTTGTCAGTCTCTATGACCACGTACCTCAGTTCTATTCGCTGCTCCGCCTTCGGATCATGTGATGTAGCATATTACACTTTATAATGGAAAATGCAAGCTAATCCTGACATTGCGGTGAATTAAATTTTTTTGCATTATTTTAAAAATTGTGGTCGTACTATCGAAATCAAGTAGGCCTTCCATCAAGTCAAAAGTTGTCCATTTAGAAGGCAAGTATAGGAACAATATAAGTACTAGGATAAGTAAGGATTATATAAAGGACTATTTCTATGCAGAGAATTGTCATGAATGACTATGTAAAGACAAATTTTAAACTTTCATTTTGAATTCTTTTCTACCTCGTTCTCTCCCTTACTCTCTCGTCTTTCCTTCCTCGCTTCTCTTAATTCCTTTCCGTCCTTGCTCTCACATCAGCCATCTCCTTTTTCTTCTCTTTCTACTCACTTATCTTCCTCTTCCATTTCCTGTCTCTCCTCAGCTCACTTCTCTTCTTTATCTTCTTGTTCTCTCCCTCTCTTCGTCATATCTCTTCTGTCGTTCATCTTCTCTCTTTCTCTCTCCCTCACTCACTTCTTGCTGTCTGTTTCCTAAATAGTTTTGTAAACTCTACTAATGTTCATCTTCGAAAACAAATTGATCTTTATGCATATCCTGCGTAAAAATGCATCAAAAATTTCTCCCCATAAATTTCTTAAAAATTTGATTCATGAAATCATAATTATTTCGCATGATATGATATACTATTATGAAATCAAAATTTTGCGTCTGCACTTTTTGCATTTATTGCAATTGCAATAGTTCAATATCAGAAGAACGCACTCCAGTTGATCCTTTTTATGTAGGCCTATGCAGGGCCCGCGGAACAATTTTTCACGAGGGGGGGCCATAAGATTTGTACAATGCTTCATCACAATAAGATTGTATAGACATAAAAGATTCTGTTTATTAACAGTTTTCGCAATCACAGTGCAAGCATTATTGATCTGCATCAGTATCTTTATTTATTTTCTCTATTTTTCTATCTATTTAATTATTTGATTTATGGTCATAGTGCAAAGTATAATCATGAAAGCTAATCATAAATCACAGACTTAGATAGAAGTTGCAGATATAATTCGACGAATTGATAGACACAATCTGTTGATCAAAGTGAACATCTTTCTTGTGAAATATACCAATGCAGTATAAGTAGCTCCAATGCTCTTTTAGAAGTAATATAGTTGTATCACATGTCTAATTGAAATCACTGTAATTCATCGATCATCTTAAGTAGTAAGAAAACGGCGAACACCAGATAGCGCAAGATGGCCGCCATCGCTGACTCCCCCCCCTCCCCCTCCCCTCCCCCATCCCTCCCCCTCCCCTCCCCCTCCCCTCCCCCTCCCCCCCTCTGGAACGGCAGAGTGTCGTGGTCGGCCGCCGTGGTGCTTTGGGTCTGAGTGTCGTGGTGGACTTGGGCGACCGCCAGGATTAGTCTTGAGGCTATAGTGTGTGATGTTTTTCGTGCTGAATGTTGGGTTGTAAAATGGGTTGTTTCGAGTGGAAGGAGTGGTCGGATGAGAAAACGGAGGTCGGATTCGTGTTCAGCGTGAAATTCTTTATCTGTATGGTGAGTTTCAAGGCAATCGGCGAGAAAAAATTTTCAACATTTTTCGAAAAAATGACAGAGTTAGAATTTTTGCGATGGCTGCCTACTGTAGAGCCAAAACGAAGCATCGGATGAGAAAACGGAGGCCAGATTCGGATTCAGCGTGAAATTCTGCATCGGTATGGTGAATTTGAACGCCATCGGAGAGAAAAATTTTCGCTGACTCCCCCCCCCTCTGGACAGCTTGCTTCGATTTTGGCTTCCAGTGAACGGATTTTGTCGTGCGATAGCTCGTTTGAAAGCTAAGAGTGAGACAAATTCAGTGAAAGAATCGGCTTGTTCCTATCTGTCTTCGTTTAGATGTGAGACGCCATTTAAGATTTTGGGACATTGGCGAAAAACGACAGAGTTAGAATTTGGGACGTTTTGGGCTGTAGCTTCAAAACGAAGGCTCGGATGGGAAAACGGATTTCAGATTTGGAATCAGCGTGAAATTCTTTATCTGTATGGTGAGTTTCAAGGCAATCGGCGAGAAAAAATTTTCAACATTTTTCGAAAAAATGACAGAGTTAGAATTTTTGCGATGGCTGCCTACTGTACAGCCAAAACGAAGCATCGGATGGGAAAACGGAGGCCAGATTCGGATTCAGCGTCAAATTCTACATGGAAATGGTATATTTCCAGCTCAATCGGAGAGAAAAAATTTTCGCTGACTCCCCCCCCCTCTGGACAGCTTGCTTCGATTTTGGCTTCCAGTGGACGGATTTTGTCGTGCCATAGCTCGTTTGAAAGCTAAGAGTGAGACAAATTCACTGAAAGAATCGGCTTGTTCCTATCTGTCTTCGTTTAGATGTGAGACGCCATTTAAGATTTTGGGACATTGGCGAAAAACGACAGAGTTAGAATTTGGGACGTTTTGGGCTGTAGCTTCAAAACGAAGGCTCGGATGGGAAAACGGATTTCAGATTTGGAATCAGCGTGAAATTCTTTATCTGTATGGTGAGTTTCAAGGCAATCGGCGAGAAAAAATTTTCAACATTTTTCGAAAAAATGACAGAGTTAGAATTTTTGCGATGGCTGCCTACTGTACAGCCAAAACGAAGCATCGGATGGGAAAACGGAGGCCAGATTCGGATTCAGCGTCAAATTCTACATGGAAATGGTATATTTCCAGCTCAATCGGAGAGAAAAAATTTTCGCTGACTCCCCCCCCCCTCTGGACAGCTTGCTTCGATTTTGGCTTCCAGTGGACGGATTTTGTCGTGCGATAGCTCGTTTGAAAGCTAAGAGTGAGACAAATTCAGTGAAAGAATCGGCTTGTTCCTATCTGTCTTCGTTTAGATGTGAGACGCCATTTAAGATTTTGGGACATTGGCGAAAAACGACAGAGTTAGAATTTGGGACGTTTTGGGCTGTAGCTTCAAAACGAAGGCTCGGATGGGAAAACGGATTTCAGATTTGGAATCAGCGTGAAATTCTTTATCTGTATGGTGAGTTTCAAGGCAATCGGCGAGAAAAAATTTTCAACATTTTTCGAAAAAATGACAGAGTTAGAATTTTTGCGATGGCTGCCTACTGTACAGCCAAAACGAAGCATCGGATGGGAAAACGGAGGCCAGATTCGGATTCAGCGTCAAATTCTACATGGAAATGGTATATTTCCAGCTCAATCGGAGAGAAAAAATTTTCGCTGACTCCCCCCCCCCTCTGGACAGCTTGCTTCGATTTTGGCTTCCAGTGGACGGATTTTGTCGTGCGATAGCTCGTTTGAAAGCTAAGAGTGAGACAAATTCACTGAAAGAATCGGCTTGTTCCTATCTGTCTTCGTTTAGATGTGAGACGCCATTTAAGATTTTGGGACATTGGCGAAAAACGACAGAGTTAGAATTTGGGACGTTTTGGGCTGTAGCTTCAAAACGAAGGCTCGGATGGGAAAACGGATTTCAGATTTGGAATCAGCGTGAAATTCTTTATCTGTATGGTGAGTTTCAAGGCAATCGGCGAGAAAAAATTTTCAACATTTTTCGAAAAAATGACAGAGTTAGAATTTTTGCGATGGCTGCCTACTGTACAGCCAAAACGAAGCATCGGATGGGAAAACGGAGGCCAGATTCGGATTCAGCGTCAAATTCTACATGGAAATGGTATATTTCCAGCTCAATCGGAGAGAAAAAATTTTCGCTGACTCCCCCCCCCTCTGGACAGCTTGCTTCGATTTTGGCTTCCAGTGGACGGATTTTGTCGTGCGATAGCTCGTTTGAAAGCTAAGAGTGAGACAAATTCACTGAAAGAATCGGCTTGTTCCTATCTGTCTTCGTTTAGATGTGAGACGCCATTTAAGATTTTGGGACATTGGCGAAAAACGACAGAGTTAGAATTTGGGACGTTTTGGGCTGTAGCTTCAAAACGAAGGCTCGGATGGGAAAACGGATTTCAGATTTGGAATCAGCGTGAAATTCTTTATCTGTATGGTGAGTTTCAAGGCAATCGGCGAGAAAAAATTTTCAACATTTTTCGAAAAAATGACAGAGTTAGAATTTTTGCGATGGCTGCCTACTGTACAGCCAAAACGAAGCATCGGATGGGAAAACGGAGGCCAGATTCGGATTCAGCGTCAAATTCTACATGGAAATGGTATATTTCCAGCTCAATCGGAGAGAAAAAATTTTCGCTGACTCCCCCCCCCTCTGGACAGCTTGCTTCGATTTTGGCTTCCAGTGGACGGATTTTGTCGTGCGATAGCTCGTTTGAAAGCTAAGAGTGAGACAAATTCAGTGAAAGAATCGGCTTGTTCCTATCTGTCTTCGTTTAGATGTGAGACGCCATTTAAGATTTTGGGACATTGGTGAAAAACGACAGAGTTAGAATTTGGGACGTTTTGGGCTGTAGCTTCAAAACGAAGGCTCGGATGGGAAAACGGATTTCAGATTTGGAATCAGCGTGAAATTCTTTATCTGTATGGTGAGTTTCAAGGCAATCGGCGAGAAAAAATTTTCAACATTTTTCGAAAAAATGACAGAGTTAGAATTTTTGCGATGGCTGCCTACTGTACAGCCAAAACGAAGCATCGGATGGGAAAACGGAGGCCAGATTCGGATTCAGCGTCAAATTCTACATGGAAATGGTATATTTCCAGCTCAATCGGAGAGAAAAAATTTTCGCTGACTCCCCCCCCCTCTGGACAGCTTGCTTCGATTTTGGCTTCCAGTGGACGGATTTTGTCGTGCGATAGCTCGTTTGAAAGCTAAGAGTGAGACAAATTCACTGAAAGAATCGGCTTGTTCCTATCTGTCTTCGTTTAGATGTGAGACGCCATTTAAGATTTTGGGACATTGGCGAAAAACGACAGAGTTAGAATTTGGGACGTTTTGGGCTGTAGCTTCAAAACGAAGGCTCGGATGGGAAAACGGATTTCAGATTTGGAATCAGCGTGAAATTCTTTATCTGTATGGTGAGTTTCAAGGCAATCGGCGAGAAAAAATTTTCAACATTTTTCGAAAAAATGACAGAGTTAGAATTTTTGCGATGGCTGCCTACTGTACAGCCAAAACGAAGCATCGGATGGGAAAACGGAGGCCAGATTCGGATTCAGCGTCAAATTCTACATGGAAATGGTATATTTCCAGCTCAATCGGAGAGAAAAAATTTTCGCTGACTCCCCCCCCCTCTGGACAGCTTGCTTCGATTTTGGCTTCCAGTGGACGGATTTTGTCGTGCGATAGCTCGTTTGAAAGCTAAGAGTGAGACAAATTCACTGAAAGAATCGGCTTGTTCCTATCTGTCTTCGTTTAGATGTGAGACGCCATTTAAGATTTTGGGACATTGGCGAAAAACGACAGAGTTAGAATTTGGGACGTTTTGGGCTGTAGCTTCAAAACGAAGGCTCGGATGGGAAAACGGATTTCAGATTTGGAATCAGCGTGAAATTCTTTATCTGTATGGTGAGTTTCAAGGCAATCGGCGAGAAAAAATTTTCAACATTTTTCGAAAAAATGACAGAGTTAGAATTTTTGCGATGGCTGCCTACTGTACAGCCAAAACGAAGCATCGGATGGGAAAACGGAGGCCAGATTCGGATTCAGCGTCAAATTCTACATGGAAATGGTATATTTCCAGCTCAATCGGAGAGAAAAAATTTTCGCTGACTCCCCCCCCCTCTGGACAGCTTGCTTCGATTTTGGCTTCCAGTGGACGGATTTTGTCGTGCGATAGCTCGTTTGAAAGCTAAGAGTGAGACAAATTCACTGAAAGAATCGGCTTGTTCCTATCTGTCTTCGTTTAGATGTGAGACGCCATTTAAGATTTTGGGACATTGGCGAAAAACGACAGAGTTAGAATTTGGGACGTTTTGGGCTGTAGCTTCAAAACGAAGGCTCGGATGGGAAAACGGATTTCAGATTTGGAATCAGCGTGAAATTCTTTATCTGTATGGTGAGTTTCAAGGCAATCGGCGAGAAAAAATTTTCAACATTTTTCGAAAAAATGACAGAGTTAGAATTTTTGCGATGGCTGCCTACTGTACAGCCAAAACGAAGCATCGGATGGGAAAACGGAGGCCAGATTCGGATTCAGCGTCAAATTCTACATGGAAATGGTATATTTCCAGCTCAATCGGAGAGAAAAAATTTTCGCTGACTCCCCCCCCCCTCTGGACAGCTTGCTTCGATTTTGGCTTCCAGTGGACGGATTTTGTCGTGCGATAGCTCGTTTGAAAGCTAAGAGTGAGACAAATTCACTGAAAGAATCGGCTTGTTCCTATCTGTCTTCGTTTAGATGTGAGACGCCATTTAAGATTTTGGGACATTGGCGAAAAACGACAGAGTTAGAATTTGGGACGTTTTGGGCTGTAGCTTCAAAACGAAGGCTCGGATGGGAAAACGGATTTCAGATTTGGAATCAGCGTGAAATTCTTTATCTGTATGGTGAGTTTCAAGGCAATCGGCGAGAAAAAATTTTCAACATTTTTCGAAAAAATGACAGAGTTAGAATTTTTGCGATGGCTGCCTACTGTACAGCCAAAACGAAGCATCGGATGGGAAAACGGAGGCCAGATTCGGATTCAGCGTCAAATTCTACATGGAAATGGTATATTTCCAGCTCAATCGGAGAGAAAAAATTTTCGCTGACTCCCCCCCCCCTCTGGACAGCTTGCTTCGATTTTGGCTTCCAGTGGACGGATTTTGTCGTGCGATAGCTCGTTTGAAAGCTAAGAGTGAGACAAATTCACTGAAAGAATCGGCTTGTTCCTATCTGTCTTCGTTTAGATGTGAGACGCCATTTAAGATTTTGGGACATTGGCGAAAAACGACAGAGTTAGAATTTGGGACGTTTTGGGCTGTAGCTTCAAAACGAAGGCTCGGATGGGAAAACGGATTTCAGATTTGGAATCAGCGTGAAATTCTTTATCTGTATGGTGAGTTTCAAGGCAATCGGCGAGAAAAAATTTTCAACATTTTTCGAAAAAATGACAGAGTTAGAATTTTTGCGATGGCTGCCTACTGTACAGCCAAAACGAAGCATCGGATGGGAAAACGGAGGCCAGATTCGGATTCAGCGTCAAATTCTACATGGAAATGGTATATTTCCAGCTCAATCGGAGAGAAAAAATTTTCGCTGACTCCCCCCCCCCTCTGGACAGCTTGCTTCGATTTTGGCTTCCAGTGGACGGATTTTGTCGTGCGATAGCTCGTTTGAAAGCTAAGAGTGAGACAAATTCACTGAAAGAATCGGCTTGTTCCTATCTGTCTTCGTTTAGATGTGAGACGCCATTTAAGATTTTGGGACATTGGCGAAAAACGACAGAGTTAGAATTTGGGACGTTTTGGGCTGTAGCTTCAAAACGAAGGCTCGGATGGGAAAACGGATTTCAGATTTGGAATCAGCGTGAAATTCTTTATCTGTATGGTGAGTTTCAAGGCAATCGGCGAGAAAAAATTTTCAACATTTTTCGAAAAAATGACAGAGTTAGAATTTTTGCGATGGCTGCCTACTGTACAGCCAAAACGAAGCATCGGATGGGAAAACGGAGGCCAGATTCGGATTCAGCGTCAAATTCTACATGGAAATGGTATATTTCCAGCTCAATCGGAGAGAAAAAATTTTCGCTGACTCCCCCCCCCTCTGGACAGCTTGCTTCGATTTTGGCTTCCAGTGGACGGATTTTGTCGTGCGATAGCTCGTTTGAAAGCTAAGAGTGAGACAAATTCACTGAAAGAATCGGCTTGTTCCTATCTGTCTTCGTTTAGATGTGAGACGCCATTTAAGATTTTGGGACATTGGCGAAAAACGACAGAGTTAGAATTTGGGACGTTTTGGGCTGTAGCTTCAAAACGAAGGCTCGGATGGGAAAACGGATTTCAGATTTGGAATCAGCGTGAAATTCTTTATCTGTATGGTGAGTTTCAAGGCAATCGGCGAGAAAAAATTTTCAACATTTTTCGAAAAAATGACAGAGTTAGAATTTTTGCGATGGCTGCCTACTGTACAGCCAAAACGAAGCATCGGATGGGAAAACGGAGGCCAGATTCGGATTCAGCGTCAAATTCTACATGGAAATGGTATATTTCCAGCTCAATCGGAGAGAAAAAATTTTCGCTGACTCCCCCCCCCCTCTGGACAGCTTGCTTCGATTTTGGCTTCCAGTGGACGGATTTTGTCGTGCGATAGCTCGTTTGAAAGCTAAGAGTGAGACAAATTCACTGAAAGAATCGGCTTGTTCCTATCTGTCTTCGTTTAGATGTGAGACGCCATTTAAGATTTTGGGACATTGGCGAAAAACGACAGAGTTAGAATTTGGGACGTTTTGGGCTGTAGCTTCAAAACGAAGGCTCGGATGGGAAAACGGATTTCAGATTTGGAATCAGCGTGAAATTCTTTATCTGTATGGTGAGTTTCAAGGCAATCGGCGAGAAAAAATTTTCAACATTTTTCGAAAAAATGACAGAGTTAGAATTTTTGCGATGGCTGCCTACTGTACAGCCAAAACGAAGCATCGGATGGGAAAACGGAGGCCAGATTCGGATTCAGCGTCAAATTCTACATGGAAATGGTATATTTCCAGCTCAATCGGAGAGAAAAAATTTTCGCTGACTCCCCCCC
The DNA here is from genome assembly GCA_907163375.1 of Prostheceraeus crozeri. NCBI lineage: Eukaryota > Metazoa > Platyhelminthes > Polycladida > Euryleptidae > Prostheceraeus > Prostheceraeus crozeri. The sequence goes on from CAJQUW010006723.1 coordinate 53,837, forward strand.
CCTCTGGACAGCTTGCTTCGATTTTGGCTTCCAGTGGACGGATTTTGTCGTGCGATAGCTCGTTTGAAAGCTAAGAGTGAGACAAATTCACTGAAAGAATCGGCTTGTTCCTATCTGTCTTCGTTTAGATGTGAGACGCCATTTAAGATTTTGGGACATTGGCGAAAAACGACAGAGTTAGAATTTGGGACGTTTTGGGCTGTAGCTTCAAAACGAAGGCTCGGATGGGAAAACGGATTTCAGATTTGGAATCAGCGTGAAATTCTTTATCTGTATGGTGAGTTTCAAGGCAATCGGCGAGAAAAAATTTTCAACATTTTTCGAAAAAATGACAGAGTTAGAATTTTTGCGATGGCTGCCTACTGTACAGCCAAAACGAAGCATCGGATGGGAAAACGGAGGCCAGATTCGGATTCAGCGTCAAATTCTACATGGAAATGGTATATTTCCAGCTCAATCGGAGAGAAAAAATTTTCGCTGACTCCCCCCCCCCTCTGGACAGCTTGCTTCGATTTTGGCTTCCAGTGGACGGATTTTGTCGTGCGATAGCTCGTTTGAAAGCTAAGAGTGAGACAAATTCACTGAAAGAATCGGCTTGTTCCTATCTGTCTTCGTTTAGATGTGAGACGCCATTTAAGATTTTGGGACATTGGTGAAAAACGACAGAGTTAGAATTTGGGACGTTTTGGGCTGTAGCTTCAAAACGAAGGCTCGGATGGGAAAACGGATTTCAGATTTGGAATCAGCGTGAAATTCTTTATCTGTATGGTGAGTTTCAAGGCAATCGGCGAGAAAAAATTTTCAACATTTTTCGAAAAAATGACAGAGTTAGAATTTTTGCGATGGCTGCCTACTGTACAGCCAAAACGAAGCATCGGATGGGAAAACGGAGGCCAGATTCGGATTCAGCGTCAAATTCTACATGGAAATGGTATATTTCCAGCTCAATCGGAGAGAAAAAATTTTCGCTGACTCCCCCCCCCTCTGGACAGCTTGCTTCGATTTTGGCTTCCAGTGGACGGATTTTGTCGTGCGATAGCTCGTTTGAAAGCTAAGAGTGAGACAAATTCACTGAAAGAATCGGCTTGTTCCTATCTGTCTTCGTTTAGATGTGAGACGCCATTTAAGATTTTGGGACATTGGCGAAAAACGACAGAGTTAGAATTTGGGACGTTTTGGGCTGTAGCTTCAAAACGAAGGCTCGGATGGGAAAACGGATTTCAGATTTGGAATCAGCGTGAAATTCTTTATCTGTATGGTGAGTTTCAAGGCAATCGGCGAGAAAAAATTTTCAACATTTTTCGAAAAAATGACAGAGTTAGAATTTTTGCGATGGCTGCCTACTGTACAGCCAAAACGAAGCATCGGATGGGAAAACGGAGGCCAGATTCGGATTCAGCGTCAAATTCTACATGGAAATGGTATATTTCCAGCTCAATCGGAGAGAAAAAATTTTCGCTGACTCCCCCCCCCCTCTGGACAGCTTGCTTCGATTTTGGCTTCCAGTGGACGGATTTTGTCGTGCGATAGCTCGTTTGAAAGCTAAGAGTGAGACAAATTCACTGAAAGAATCGGCTTGTTCCTATCTGTCTTCGTTTAGATGTGAGACGCCATTTAAGATTTTGGGACATTGGCGAAAAACGACAGAGTTAGAATTTGGGACGTTTTGGGCTGTAGCTTCAAAACGAAGGCTCGGATGGGAAAACGGATTTCAGATTTGGAATCAGCGTGAAATTCTTTATCTGTATGGTGAGTTTCAAGGCAATCGGCGAGAAAAAATTTTCAACATTTTTCGAAAAAATGACAGAGTTAGAATTTTTGCGATGGCTGCCTACTGTACAGCCAAAACGAAGCATCGGATGGGAAAACGGAGGCCAGATTCGGATTCAGCGTCAAATTCTACATGGAAATGGTATATTTCCAGCTCAATCGGAGAGAAAAAATTTTCGCTGACTCCCCCCCCCCTCTGGACAGCTTGCTTCGATTTTGGCTTCCAGTGGACGGATTTTGTCGTGCGATAGCTCGTTTGAAAGCTAAGAGTGAGACAAATTCACTGAAAGAATCGGCTTGTTCCTATCTGTCTTCGTTTAGATGTGAGACGCCATTTAAGATTTTGGGACATTGGCGAAAAACGACAGAGTTAGAATTTGGGACGTTTTGGGCTGTAGCTTCAAAACGAAGGCTCGGATGGGAAAACGGATTTCAGATTTGGAATCAGCGTGAAATTCTTTATCTGTATGGTGAGTTTCAAGGCAATCGGCGAGAAAAAATTTTCAACATTTTTCGAAAAAATGACAGAGTTAGAATTTTTGCGATGGCTGCCTACTGTACAGCCAAAACGAAGCATCGGATGGGAAAACGGAGGCCAGATTCGGATTCAGCGTCAAATTCTACATGGAAATGGTATATTTCCAGCTCAATCGGAGAGAAAAAATTTTCGCTGACTCCCCCCCCCTCTGGACAGCTTGCTTCGATTTTGGCTTCCAGTGGACGGATTTTGTCGTGCGATAGCTCGTTTGAAAGCTAAGAGTGAGACAAATTCACTGAAAGAATCGGCTTGTTCCTATCTGTCTTCGTTTAGATGTGAGACGCCATTTAAGATTTTGGGACATTGGCGAAAAACGACAGAGTTAGAATTTGGGACGTTTTGGGCTGTAGCTTCAAAACGAAGGCTCGGATGGGAAAACGGATTTCAGATTTGGAATCAGCGTGAAATTCTTTATCTGTATGGTGAGTTTCAAGGCAATCGGCGAGAAAAAATTTTCAACATTTTTCGAAAAAATGACAGAGTTAGAATTTTTGCGATGGCTGCCTACTGTACAGCCAAAACGAAGCATCGGATGGGAAAACGGAGGCCAGATTCGGATTCAGCGTCAAATTCTACATGGAAATGGTATATTTCCAGCTCAATCGGAGAGAAAAAATTTTCGCTGACTCCCCCCCCCCTCTGGACAGCTTGCTTCGATTTTGGCTTCCAGTGGACGGATTTTGTCGTGCGATAGCTCGTTTGAAAGCTAAGAGTGAGACAAATTCACTGAAAGAATCGGCTTGTTCCTATCTGTCTTCGTTTAGATGTGAGACGCCATTTAAGATTTTGGGACATTGGCGAAAAACGACAGAGTTAGAATTTGGGACGTTTTGGGCTGTAGCTTCAAAACGAAGGCTCGGATGGGAAAACGGATTTCAGATTTGGAATCAGCGTGAAATTCTTTATCTGTATGGTGAGTTTCAAGGCAATCGGCGAGAAAAAATTTTCAACATTTTTCGAAAAAATGACAGAGTTAGAATTTTTGCGATGGCTGCCTACTGTACAGCCAAAACGAAGCATCGGATGGGAAAACGGAGGCCAGATTCGGATTCAGCGTCAAATTCTACATGGAAATGGTATATTTCCAGCTCAATCGGAGAGAAAAAATTTTCGCTGACTCCCCCCCCCCTCTGGACAGCTTGCTTCGATTTTGGCTTCCAGTGGACGGATTTTGTCGTGCGATAGCTCGTTTGAAAGCTAAGAGTGAGACAAATTCACTGAAAGAATCGGCTTGTTCCTATCTGTCTTCGTTTAGATGTGAGACGCCATTTAAGATTTTGGGACATTGGCGAAAAACGACAGAGTTAGAATTTGGGACGTTTTGGGCTGTAGCTTCAAAACGAAGGCTCGGATGGGAAAACGGATTTCAGATTTGGAATCAGCGTGAAATTCTTTATCTGTATGGTGAGTTTCAAGGCAATCGGCGAGAAAAAATTTTCAACATTTTTCGAAAAAATGACAGAGTTAGAATTTTTGCGATGGCTGCCTACTGTACAGCCAAAACGAAGCATCGGATGGGAAAACGGAGGCCAGATTCGGATTCAGCGTCAAATTCTACATGGAAATGGTATATTTCCAGCTCAATCGGAGAGAAAAAATTTTCGCTGACTCCCCCCCCCTCTGGACAGCTTGCTTCGATTTTGGCTTCCAGTGGACGGATTTTGTCGTGCGATAGCTCGTTTGAAAGCTAAGAGTGAGACAAATTCACTGAAAGAATCGGCTTGTTCCTATCTGTCTTCGTTTAGATGTGAGACGCCATTTAAGATTTTGGGACATTGGCGAAAAACGACAGAGTTAGAATTTGGGACGTTTTGGGCTGTAGCTTCAAAACGAAGGCTCGGATGGGAAAACGGATTTCAGATTTGGAATCAGCGTGAAATTCTTTATCTGTATGGTGAGTTTCAAGGCAATCGGCGAGAAAAAATTTTCAACATTTTTCGAAAAAATGACAGAGTTAGAATTTTTGCGATGGCTGCCTACTGTACAGCCAAAACGAAGCATCGGATGGGAAAACGGAGGCCAGATTCGGATTCAGCGTCAAATTCTACATGGAAATGGTATATTTCCAGCTCAATCGGAGAGAAAAAATTTTCGCTGACTCCCCCCCCCCTCTGGACAGCTTGCTTCGATTTTGGCTTCCAGTGGACGGATTTTGTCGTGCGATAGCTCGTTTGAAAGCTAAGAGTGAGACAAATTCACTGAAAGAATCGGCTTGTTCCTATCTGTCTTCGTTTAGATGTGAGACGCCATTTAAGATTTTGGGACATTGGCGAAAAACGACAGAGTTAGAATTTGGGACGTTTTGGGCTGTAGCTTCAAAACGAAGGCTCGGATGGGAAAACGGATTTCAGATTTGGAATCAGCGTGAAATTCTTTATCTGTATGGTGAGTTTCAAGGCAATCGGCGAGAAAAAATTTTCAACATTTTTCGAAAAAATGACAGAGTTAGAATTTTTGCGATGGCTGCCTACTGTACAGCCAAAACGAAGCATCGGATGGGAAAACGGAGGCCAGATTCGGATTCAGCGTCAAATTCTACATGGAAATGGTATATTTCCAGCTCAATCGGAGAGAAAAAATTTTCGCTGACTCCCCCCCCCTCTGGACAGCTTGCTTCGATTTTGGCTTCCAGTGGACGGATTTTGTCGTGCGATAGCTCGTTTGAAAGCTAAGAGTGAGACAAATTCACTGAAAGAATCGGCTTGTTCCTATCTGTCTTCGTTTAGATGTGAGACGCCATTTAAGATTTTGGGACATTGGCGAAAAACGACAGAGTTAGAATTTGGGACGTTTTGGGCTGTAGCTTCAAAACGAAGGCTCGGATGGGAAAACGGATTTCAGATTTGGAATCAGCGTGAAATTCTTTATCTGTATGGTGAGTTTCAAGGCAATCGGCGAGAAAAAATTTTCAACATTTTTCGAAAAAATGACAGAGTTAGAATTTTTGCGATGGCTGCCTACTGTACAGCCAAAACGAAGCATCGGATGGGAAAACGGAGGCCAGATTCGGATTCAGCGTCAAATTCTACATGGAAATGGTATATTTCCAGCTCAATCGGAGAGAAAAAAATTTTCGCCACCTGTCTCGCAAACCATTCTCATCTAGCCCGGCCTATACCACCCGCAAGCCTCTGACGGCCCACCCCCGCACAACTAGATGTGATCTGTCTGCGCCCCTAGCACCGACAGCCAGTCGCACACCTATCAACTAGAGCAAGGCCGTCCCCTCGCCCGCCCGCATACACATTTCCTCCCCCGTCACGCACGTCCTCGCCAACGCCTGACTACAGACCACACCCCTCCGCACAAACCCCCCCCCTACGCCATAACAGAGCACCTCCCGTCTCATACGCTCCACCCCAACCATGATCGCACGGAAGGTCTGACTACCCTGCACACCCACATCCCACCCCGCCCCCTCCTCCCGCCCCAGCAAACTTCGCCAAACCCCCCCCCCCCCCCTCGACCCCACTCCCTCTAACTCACCCCTTCACATCGCTCCCACCGACACAACCCACGGAGTTCCCCACCACTGCCCAGCACCAACAACAGCCCGCCCCCCAGCTTCGGAACAAGCCCATTACACCCCATGATCACCACCCATCCGCCTCCCAACCCACGTTTCCTCGAGGAGCGACATCTTTCCCTCTATTTGCCACCCAGCACCCAACCCCCACACAGTCATCGTCATCCGCGCCCGCCCTCCCACCGCACCAAATCAGGACCTCCCGACCCCCCTACTCACGCCCCCCCCCCCACATCCACAATGCCTCCCAAGACACGTCCTAACCCAGATCACGCACACACCTTCCCATCATCACACACCAACACCCCTCACCGACCGCCCCCCTCCGCCCCACTCTCCTCGGCAAGCCAGCACCCCCGCAGCCCACAATTTTTCTCTGGTTCCGACACCTTAACCCAACCCAAACCCCCCCCCCTGTCCCTCACGTTGACACCCACGCCCGCCGCTTCGCGCAAACGGTCCCAACCCCCACCGCGCCCCCCACCTCAATCGACCCCTCAACCAAAAACCCCTATCCGTGCATCACCCCAAAACCGCCGGGTCACCGTACCGCCACCCGCAACCTACAGCGCCTCAGACATACCTAAACAGCCCCCCCCATCATACATCGGATCCCCCGGAGCCTACACCCTCCGCCGCACAGTCACCCCATCCATCACACGCCACCACGCCAGCAACGCCCCTCCTCCCCCCTCCAGCGCCACAGGCGTCCGCACCACGCTAACCTGCATCCCCCGATTTCCCTCCTCACTCCACTCCACGGCCGTCGTCCTCTCCCCCTCGCCGGGCCCCAGTCCCCACCACACCCGCCTCCGCTGACCCCCGCCTCCACCGCGCAGGACCACCTACATGAACACACACCACCCTTACCCGGCTCACCACTACGCCCTCCCACCTCTCAGCCACTGACACCCCCTCCCTGGCCGCCCGCCCGTGCCCCTAACCGCCAATGTAGGAAATAACACTGCAAGCAACCCGCCCACACCACCCGACCCCGCTGACCACCCAGCATCCCACAAACCCGCGACGCGGCAGCCCCGCGGCCCAGCCTCAACCCTCCCCGCTCCGTATATACCCTCCCCCCCCCCCACCAAATTTTTACTTCCCCCTCCACAACCGCACCCCCGGCCGTCAGACTCCCCCCCCTAACCCCTCATACACCGCCACCGTCAACCACCCCGTCTAGAACGCCAACCCAATAAAATTCCCGCACCCTCCGCCCGGACACCACCCCCCCCGGAGCCCCCCCCCCCCGACTGGAGACCCCAGATACCGCCACTTATCCCCTTACGACCACGCACCGTCCCACCGCGCGGGGGGAGACGCCGTGGGGAGCGTGGCACCGTCGAGGGAGCGGGGTAGCCGGAAGGGGGGCCGTGGCGCGGGAGCGGGGCCGGGTGAGCGGAGGGCTGCCCCCCGGCGACGGCAGCCCGAAGTAGGGGAAGAAGCCGGACGGAAAAAACCCCGGGTGAGGGGATGTCGGGAACGGGAGTGCAGGGCGACCTCCCTCGGGGGCGCAAAGAGGGCCCTGTGGTGGGACCGGGGCGGCTGAGGGGGCCGCAGCCGCCGCAGCGGTTTCCGGGGGTCGCGACGGCGGCAAGCCCCCCCCCTCAGAAGCAACTCCAGGGAAGCTCATTCCTCAGCCAGATAGCGCAGCGCCCTCCCCCTGGGCCCCACACTATCATCCCAACCCCGACACCCCGGGATCCAAGACCCCTACCTACCCTACATAGCTCCCCAACCCAGGGTACGCGTCAGGCTCGACCACCTGCCTGGCCGCGCCAGACCCCCCCGCACCGCCTCCCCTACGCTGCTAGGCCGCCCGATTTTACCCCCCCCCCGGCGACCAGCCCCAAACCTAGTCCCCACCAATACGCCCTTCAGCCCCACTTCCCCCCCCCGCACAACCAGACCCCGAGGGACCACCGACACCCAGCCGCGGTACCGCCCCGGAGTCAACGCCCTACGGACCACCCCCTCCACCTGGCCGCCCAAGCCCCCCCTCCCGCCGCTCCAGTTCTCGCGTACGGATACTCCCTCCTCCGAACCCCCACCTGTCCAAGCAATTGCTCCCACCCACCGAGCCGATAACCCCGTCTCCCCTGCCGCCTTCCCTCGGCGGCGTCACGACCGTAACATAATTTTTTCGCTTGATCTCCCCCTCCCCCTCCCCGATCCGAAACAATCCCCCCGATCCACCCCACATGGAGTTGGCCTACCCACACAATGACGCCCCCTAAAACCCCCGGCGCCAGCACCATCCCCCCGCCTACCCTCCCGTCCCCTTCGGACAGCTTGCTTCGATTTTGGCTTCCAGTGGACGGATTTTGTCGTGCGATAGCTCGTTTGAAAGCTAAGAGTGAGACAAATTCAGTGAAAGAATCGGCTTGTTCCTATCTGTCTTCGTTTAGATGTGAGACGCCATTTAAGATTTTGGGACATTGGCGAAAAACGACAGAGTTAGAATTTGGGACGTTTTGGGCTGTAGCTTCAAAACGAAGCATCGGATTGGAAAACGGATTTCAGATTTGGAATCAGCGTGAAATTCTCTATCTGTATGGTGAGTTTCAAGGCAATCGGCGAGAAAAAATTTTCAACATTTTTCGAAAAAACGACAGAGTTAGAATTTTTGCGATGGCTGCCTACTGTAGAGCCAAAACGAAGCATCGGATGGGAAAACGGAGGCCAGATTCGGATTCAGCGTCAAATTCTACATGGAAATGGTGTATTTCCAGCTCAATCGGAGAGAAAAAATTTTCGCTGACGTCCCCCCCCCTCTGGACAGCTTGCTTCGATTTTGGCTTCCAGTGGACGGATTTTGTCGTGCGATAGCTCGTTTGAAAGCTAAGAGTGAGACAAATTCAGTGAAAGAATCGGCTTGTTCCTATCTGTCTTCGTTTAGATGTGAGACGCCATTTAAGATTTTGGGACATTGGCGAAAAACGACAGAGTTAGAATTTGGGACGTTTTGGGCTGTAGCTTCAAAACGAAGCATCGGATTGGAAAACGGATTTCAGATTTGGAATCAGCGTGAAATTCTTTATCTGTATGGTGAGTTTCAAGGCAATCGGCGAGAAAAAATTTTCAACATTTTTCGAAAAAACGACAGAGTTAGAATTTTTGCGATGGCTGCCTACTGTAGAGCCAAAACGAAGCATCGGATGGGAAAACGGAGGCCAGATTCGGATTCAGCGTCAAATTCTACATGGAAATGGTGTATTTCCAGCTCAATCGGAGAGAAAAAATTTTCGCTGACGTCCCCCCCCCTCTGGACAGCTTGCTTCGATTTTGGCTTCCAGTGGACGGATTTTGTCGTGCGATAGCTCGTTTGAAAGCTAAGAGTGAGACAAATTCAGTGAAAGAATCGGCTTGTTCCTATCTGTCTTCGTTTAGATGTGAGACGCCATTTAAGATTTTGGGACATTGGCGAAAAACGACAGAGTTAGAATTTGGGACGTTTTGGGCTGTAGCTTCAAAACGAAGCATCGGATTGGAAAACGGATTTCAGATTTGGAATCAGCGTGAAATTCTTTATCTGTATGGTGAGTTTCAAGGCAATCGGCGAGAAAAAATTTTCAACATTTTTCGAAAAAACGACAGAGTTAGAATTTTTGCGATGGCTGCCTACTGTAGAGCCAAAACGAAGCATCGGATGGGAAAACGGAGGCCAGATTCGGATTCAGCGTCAAATTCTACATGGAAATGGTGTATTTCCAGCTCAATCGGAGAGAAAAAATTTTCGCTGACGTCCCCCCCCCTCTGGACAGCTTGCTTCGATTTTGGCTTCCAGTGGACGGATTTTGTCGTGCGATAGCTCGTTTGAAAGCTAAGAGTGAGACAAATTCAGTGAGAGAATCGGCTTGTTCCTATCTGTCTTCGTTTAGATGTGAGACGCCATTTAAGATTTTGGGACATTGGCGAAAAACGACAGAGTTAGAATTTGGGACGTTTTGGGCTGTAGCTTCAAAACGAAGCATCGGATTGGAAAACGGATTTCAGATTTGGAATCAGCGTGAAATTCTTTATCTGTATGGTGAGTTTCAAGGCAATCGGCGAGAAAAAATTTTCAACATTTTTCGAAAAAACGACAGAGTTAGAATTTTTGCGATGGCTGCCTACTGTAGAGCCAAAACGAAGCATCGGATGGGAAAACGGAGGCCAGATTCGGATTCAGCGTCAAATTCTACATGGAAATGGTGTATTTCCAGCTCAATCGGAGAGAAAAAATTTTCGCTGACGTCCCCCCCCCTCTGGACAGCTTGCTTCGATTTTGGCTTCCAGTGGACGGATTTTGTCGTGCGATAGCTCGTTTGAAAGCTAAGAGTGAGACAAATTCACTGAAAGAATCGGCTTGTTCCTATCTGTCTTCGTTTAGATGTGAGACGCCATTTAAGATTTTGGGACATTGGCGAAAAACGACAGAGTTAGAATTTGGGACGTTTTGGGCTGTAGCTTCAAAACGAAGCATCGGATTGGAAAACGGATTTCAGATTTGGAATCAGCGTGAAATTCTTTATCTGTATGGTGAGTTTCAAGGCAATCGGCGAGAAAAAATTTTCAACATTTTTCGAAAAAACGACAGAGTTAGAATTTTTGCGATGGCTGCCTACTGTAGAGCCAAAACGAAGCATCGGATGGGAAAACGGAGGCCAGATTCGGATTCAGCGTCAAATTCTACATGGAAATGGTGTATTTCCAGCTCAATCGGAGAGAAAAAATTTTCGCTGACGTCCCCCCCCTCTGGACAGCTTGCTTCGATTTTGGCTTCCAGTGGACGGATTTTGTCGTGCGATAGCTCGTTTGAAAGCTAAGAGTGAGACAAATTCAGTGAAAGAATCGGCTTGTTCCTATCTGTCTTCGTTTAGATGTGAGACGCCATTTAAGATTTTGGGACATTGGCGAAAAACGACAGAGTTAGAATTTGGGACGTTTTGGGCTGTAGCTTCAAAACGAAGCATCGGATGGGAAAACGGATTTCAGATTTGGAATCAGCGTGAAATTCTTTATCTGTATGGTGAGTTTCAAGGCAATCGGCGAGAAAAAATTTTCAACATTTTTCGAAAAAACGACAGAGTTAGAATTTTTGCGATGGCTGCCTACTGTAGAGCCAAAACGAAGCATCGGATGGGAAAACGGAGGCCAGATTCGGATTCAGCGTCAAATTCTACATGGAAATGGTGTATTTCCAGCTCAATCGGAGAGAAAAAATTTTCGCTGACGTCCCCCCCCCTCTGGACAGCTTGCTTCGATTTTGGCTTCCAGTGGACGGATTTTGTCGTGCGATAGCTCGTTTGAAAGCTAAGAGTGAGACAAATTCAGTGAAAGAATCGGCTTGTTCCTATCTGTCTTCGTTTAGATGTGAGACGCCATTTAAGATTTTGGGACATTGGCGAAAAACGACAGAGTTAGAATTTGGGACGTTTTGGGCTGTAGCTTCAAAACGAAGCATCGGATGGGAAAACGGATTTCAGATTTGGAATCAGCGTGAAATTCTTTATCTGTATGGTGAGTTTCAAGGCAATCGGCGAGAAAAAATTTTCAACATTTTTCGAAAAAATGACAGAGTTAGAATTTTTGCGATGGCTGCCTACTGTAGAGCCAAAACGAAGCATCGGATGGGAAAACGGAGGCCAGATTCGGATTCAGCGTCAAATTCTACATGGAAATGGTGTATTTCCAGCTCAATCGGAGAGAAAAAATTTTCGCTGACGTCCCCCCCCCTCTGGACAGCTTGCTTCGATTTTGGCTTCCAGTGGACGGATTTTGTCGTGCGATAGCTCGTTTGAAAGCTAAGAGTGAGACAAATTCAGTGAAAGAATCGGCTTGTTCCTATCTGTCTTCGTTTAGATGTGAGACGCCATTTAAGATTTTGGGACATTGGCGAAAAACGACAGAGTTAGAATTTGGGACGTTTTGGGCTGTAGCTTCAAAACGAAGCATCGGATGGGAAAACGGATTTCAGATTTGGAATCAGCGTGAAATTCTTTATCTGTATGGTGAGTTTCAAGGCAATCGGCGAGAAAAAATTTTCAACATTTTTCGAAAAAATGACAGAGTTAGAATTTTTGCGATGGCTGCCTACTGTAGAGCCAAAACGAAGCATCGGATGGGAAAACGGAGGCCAGATTCGGATTCAGCGTCAAATTCTACATGGAAATGGTGTATTTCCAGCTCAATCGGAGAGAAAAAATTTTCGCTGACGTCCCCCCCCTCTGGACAGCTTGCTTCGATTTTGGCTTCCAGTGGACGGATTTTGTCGTGCGATAGCTCGTTTGAAAGCTAAGAGTGAGACAAATTCAGTGAAAGAATCGGCTTGTTCCTATCTGTCTTCGTTTAGATGTGAGACGCCATTTAAGATTTTGGGACATTGGCGAAAAACGACAGAGTTAGAATTTGGGACGTTTTGGGCTGTAGCTTCAAAACGAAGCATCGGATGGGAAAACGGATTTCAGATTTGGAATCAGCGTGAAATTCTTTATCTGTATGGTGAGTTTCAAGGCAATCGGCGAGAAAAAATTTTCAACATTTTTCGAAAAAATGACAGAGTTAGAATTTTTGCGATGGCTGCCTACTGTAGAGCCAAAACGAAGCATCGGATGGGAAAACGGAGGCCAGATTCGGATTCAGCGTCAAATTCTACATGGAAATGGTGTATTTCCAGCTCAATCGGAGAGAAAAAATTTTCGCTGACGTCCCCCCCCCTCTGGACAGCTTGCTTCGATTTTGGCTTCCAGTGGACGGATTTTGTCGTGCGATAGCTCGTTTGAAAGCTAAGAGTGAGACAAATTCAGTGAAAGAATCGGCTTGTTCCTATCTGTCTTCGTTTAGATGTGAGACGCCATTTAAGATTTTGGGACATTGGCGAAAAACGACAGAGTTAGAATTTGGGACGTTTTGGGCTCTAGCTTCAAAACGAAGCATCGGATGGGAAAACGGATTTCAGATTTGGAATCAGCGTGAAATTCTTTATCTGTATGGTGAGTTTCAAGGCAATCGGCGAGAAAAAATTTTCAACATTTTTCGAAAAAATGACAGAGTTAGAATTTTTGCGATGGCTGCCTACTGTAGAGCCAAAACGAAGCATCGGATGGGAAAACGGAGGCCAGATTCGGATTCAGCGTCAAATTCTACATGGAAATGGTGTATTTCCAGCTCAATCGGAGAGAAAAAATTTTCGCTGACGTCCCCCCCCTCTGGACAGCTTGCTTCGATTTTGGCTTCCAGTGGACGGATTTTGTCGTGCGATAGCTCGTTTGAAAGCTAAGAGTGAGACAAATTCAGTGAAAGAATCGGCTTGTTCCTATCTGTCTTCGTTTAGATGTGAGACGCCATTTAAGATTTTGGGACATTGGCGAAAAACGACAGAGTTAGAATTTGGGACGTTTTGGGCTGTAGCTTCAAAACGAAGCATCGGATGGGAAAACGGATTTCAGATTTGGAATCAGCGTGAAATTCTTTATCTGTATGGTGAGTTTCAAGGCAATCGGCGAGAAAAAATTTTCAACATTTTTCGAAAAAATGACAGAGTTAGAATTTTTGCGATGGCTGCCTACTGTAGAGCCAAAACGAAGCATCGGATGGGAAAACGGAGGCCAGATTCGGATTCAGCGTCAAATTCTACATGGAAATGGTATATTTCCAGCTCAATCGGAGAGAAAAAATTTTCGCTGACGTCCCCCCCCCTCTGGACAGCTTGCTTCGATTTTGGCTTCCAGTGGACGGATTTTGTCGTGCCATAGCTCGTTTGTAAGCTAAGAGTGAGACAAATTCAGTGAAAGAATCGGCTTGTTCCTATCTGTCTTCGTTTAGATGTGAGACGCCATTTAAGATTTTGGGACATTGGCGAAAAACGACAGAGTTAGAATTTGGGACGTTTTGGGCTCTAGCTTCAAAACGAAGCATCGGATGGGAAAACGGATTTCAGATTTGGAATCAGCGTGAAATTCTTTATCTGTATGGTGAGTTTCAAGGCAATCGGCGAGAAAAAATTTTCAACATTTTTCGAAAAAATGACAGAGTTAGAATTTTTGCGATGGCTGCCTACTGTAGAGCCAAAACGAAGCATCGGATGGGAAAACGGAGGCCAGATTCGGATTCAGCGTCAAATTCTACATGGAAATGGTATATTTCCAGCTCAATCGGAGAATAAAAAAACCTATTATTTTATACTATATATAATATTAAATTTTTTAATTATTTTTTATTTTTTTATATTTTACACCCCAGCGCCTGCTTCCCGACTCCTCCGCCCCCTCCACGCAGCCCCCACCGTCCCCGCCTCGACAGTGAACGGCCTCACCGCCAATCCCGATCGCGTAACCCTCCCCCCAGTGGCAATACATAGACACAGCCCCCACCCTCCCGCCTCACCCTCCCCACACCCTCCCGCTTGAGCCATCCACCCATCCATCTCCAACCGCACCCCCGAATCCCTACACCCCCCCTTGACCCCCCCAACCCCCCCCCACACCCGATCCCGCACCCCAGCCCCAACACCACCCCCGCCTACCCCCAGGACTCAGACCTCTAGCAAACCCCCACCCGGCCCCCACCCCAATCACGCTTCACCCGCCCGTCCCCCGCTACACCCACCTCTCCATAGTCTCCCACAAGCACTAACGGCCACCACCCCCACCTCCCCAGAGGCCCCTCCATGTCGACTACTCCCCCCCCCGGCCCCCAAACCCCCCCCGTACCGACGACCACCCTAGCCCCCGCACCCGCCCCCCCCAAGTGGAACAACAGCTCCCTCCGACTGACCGCATCCCACGTCCCCGACTACGCCCCACCTCCACCCTACCCCCGAGCTGACCACCAGCCACACCCCGCCACCCCCCCTAGGTCCCACCCTCCTCCCGGTCCCCCTCAGTCCACACCATGCCACAGCCTAACCCTTCTCCCGCCGCCACATCCCCCCAACTACGACGTACCCCGCCCAACCCCCCCACCCCGTTGCGTCTCACCTCCCACAGTTCTTCCACTGGACGGTCCGCAAGCCGGCGCACCCCCCAACCCGGACCCCGGCTCGACCCCCCACCCGCGCGACGCCAAACCTCGAGCGCTACCAACCCACAAACGCCCCCTGGCTCACCGAGGTTACACATGCCGTCCTACCATGCGAACCCTCCGCCCGCCCGAACCCCCAAGATCGCCCCCCCCCCCCCCCCCTACGCGCTCCCCGCCGCCCCCCCGCCCGCCTAATCGTGACCCAGCCCCAGGCCAATCCCGTCACCCGCCCAACGGCGCCGCTGACCCACCCCAGCGGGCCCCGGATGAAACCTTCCGTACACCTCCGCCCCACCTCTACCGACTACCCCGCTCGGCCAGACCCAGAACCGCCGTGTCTCACCCGCACCAAGCTGCCGCGTAGAGCGCCGACAGTACCACCTCCCCTACACCACCCACCTCTCACACCCATCCGTGCCCCCCTAACCCTAGGCCCCCTACCCGCGACCCGCCCGCCCTCCCCCAACCCAACTCCCCTGCTCGACCACCTAGCCCACCCTCGAGACCGCGGACCACCCAGGGCACCGACCTCTCCCGCGAGCCTGGGTCCTCCCCTCCTCCCTCCAGGACCGCAACCCACGCCTCCCCCCCTTCCCCCCTGGTCGCCTACGAACACACCCGCCCCACCCCCCGCCATGATCACCATCCATCCACGGCCCAAACACCCCCCCCGTCGAACCGACCGCCATCCGCCCCCCCGCCCCCGTAGACACTAAACCCCCACTCTCGCTCCGCTTCCAACCACCCCGCCCTCTCATCAAGCCCTAGCCCACAAAAACATCCCACCTCCCCAACCCCGACCCTGATCCCCCACCCCGCCGACCCTCCCCCCCCCAGACTGCACCCCCACCACCAGCGGACAACCGCGCTCCCTATGCTAACCCTTCCGCTACCTTCCCCCCGATTTTCGCCACGCGACCCCCACCACCTCCCACCAGCAACCCGGGCTTGCTTACGGACGCCAGAGCAACGGCTACAGCACCACCCCACCCGCGCATAACCGCGGCACCCTGCACTCTGGCCCCCGCCTCGTGGACGAGCCTACGACGCTACCCCCCCCGAGCACCCCAGGCTGCCCGCCACGCCCCGATCCGCAGAATGAAACTACCACCCCACCTGCCGCTCACTTCGCCGCCCCCCGCCCCCACTCACCTCGGGTCCACCCAACACGACCGTCCCGCCCCCAGACCTCGGGCACCCCGGGCCCCTCCTACCCGTTCGGACACCCCCACATCAAACCCCTGCCGAATCACACCCCGGACTCCAACCCGCACCGCACTCTCCCTCCCAACTCTACCTACGCCCCTACCCGGCCCCCCCTCAAGAACACAACTTTTCCGACCTCCCCCCCAGAAGCCCCCTCCGCCGCTTCGGCTCCTGCGTCCTTCCCCGCTTATAACCCCGACCCGCACGCAACCCCCGCTCCCCGCAGAACAGGCCACATGAAAGAGCATCCATTACCGCCGTGGGAAGCCTTCCCGCCCCACCCCCCCGCCCCGCCCATAGACAGGCCCGGAACACACCCCCTCCCGCCCCCTGTCAGACCCGCCCGGCAAAGCGATTCCCAAGGCACCTCCACCAACAGCCCGCGAATTCCCTCCACACCGCACTCCCCCGACCCTCCGCCACCCTTCCCCACAAGCACCATGCCCTCCAGAAGACCCCCCAGAGATTCACCCCAGCCTAGGCACGCCGACAGACCACCAGCCCCGTCCCACACTCGCCCAGAATATTGCCTCCTTCAAGCGCCCCATCAACCCCTATCGGAAGCTAGCCGCTGCGGGACCCTGGCGCGCCCGTCCCACCCGCCACAGCCGCCAGCCCAGGAACTCAGCCTAACCTGAGCCACCTCGCCCCGCATCGCCGCCCACCCCCACGCCACCCGATTGTCAACGCTTCCGCTCGTTCGCCACACTGCCCGGCTCCTCCCTGCGCAGTCGCCAAGAACCCGGGCCCCCCCCCACGGCACGAGAGCCCTCAGCATCACACCTTCGCCCACAAGACGCGAAAGCCCTCACCCTCAACCCACTTCCCCCAGCCACCCGCCTCCCTCCGGCCCCCCCCTTCCGCCCCCCCCAGTCAGTCCGCCGGCCCCCCGAAACCTACCGGCCTCCCACCCCCTCACCCCCGCAGAATAGTCACCGCCTCCCACCCCCCAACGCCCCCCCCACCAATCATTATCCCACCAGTGAGCCGCACCCGCCGCCCGATCACGCGGTACCCAGAAACCTCGCGCCAAACCGCGTCACGCTGGTCACACGGCGCCCGACCCAAGCCCGCATCCGCTCCCCCAGACGCCCCGCCACCGCACTCCTCCTCACCTCCACCCCCAGTGTCCCGCCGCGACGTCCAACCCTTACCTCCCTCGGGGCACTCGTACCCCCCCTTATCCCAACCGGGCCGTAGCGGTCCCCCCAGACCCACTACCCCTGCCAAAACGATCCTCCCAACCACCCTCTCCCCGCCCGGATCGGTGTGGCCGCGCAACAGCAGCCCCCCACGCCCGCTAACCTACCGACTTCCCCGCCCCTCGGCGCTCGGCTCAATGCCCCGGGAGACACCACAAAAAACCGGCCGCACAGACCCGCGGGCCCCCCCTCACAAGCTCTCCAACCAGCACCTCCACCAGGGCCCCCTCGCCCACACTAGCGACCCGCCCACCAGTCATCCCGCACGCACCCCCTCACCTCCAACGAACAAGCCAACCCCTTCTGACCCCCAGCGGCTCCTCTCCAAGGAACTACCTCCGCCAGAGCCCTCGAACCACCGCAGTATTCTTTAATTGTTTGCATCAGCCCCACCCCTCCCCGAGCTCATCAACCGGGCACCACCGCTCAGTCACCCATGCCTTCCACCCGCTCCTCAACCTCGCCCCGAAGCGCCTACCCGACCAACCCACCGGCCTGCACCCCCCCCCAAGCCCCCAGACCCGCGACCCCCATCGGTCACCGACCCCCCCCCAGCCTACAAGAGTGACACTTGGGCCATATCCGCCGCCCTCCGAGCACCCCGCTACCCGCCTCAATCCCAGTGTGCCGCTAATCTCGCGAAACATCGACCCATGGCACCGCGCTGACTCCCCCTTTCCCTCTGGACCACTTCCAAACCGAACACTAACTCCACACCCCGCCCACCCCCTCAACCCCGCACCAACCGCCCCTCGCGACTACTCCGAGTCGTACATGGCAGCCTCCGCCACCAAGCCCCAGGTCCCCCGCGGACCCCCGGCACCCCGCCTACAACTCCCCCGCACACCCCAGCTCCGTCACACCGAGACGCCGACGACCACCCCCAGCGATAGCGAGCACGCAGCGACGGCGGCGGAACAGGTTGCGCACACGCGTTACCGACGTGGGCCTCGACAGACGCGCACACTCCTATCCTCCTGCCCAGAACCCCGGCTCTCGACCGCCCACCAGACAGCCCCCCAGTCCCGCCACGCCCGGCCTGACTCAAGCCCCCGCCCCCGGCCCTGGCTTCCCCCTGCGCCGTTTCCATGGGCTCGCCAACTTCCACAGGGGCGTACACACCACCCCCAATATGTAATTAGGAATAAGGTTTGGGGGGGGGGGGTGGTGTACATATAAACAATAATAAATTTCTCCAATCTAAAAAAGAAAAACCAAAAAAAACGATAAGTAAACCTCG
>CAJQUW010006724.1:0-41155 GCA_907163375.1 Prostheceraeus crozeri
AAAATGATCTGTAGTAATCACACGTGAGTTTTCAATACAAACATACAGCTGTTGCTGCTCTTGGTAATTAGGTTTCTTTACTGCAAATCTCAATGCAATGTTTATTACTTGTCAGCGTCATAATGGACAAATGGAAATGTATTCACCTATTTAAATTTTCTGTAGGGATTGTCTTGAGATTGAGCAGTGACGGAATAGCCTATCGGTTATTTGTTATCAGCAATATCCCTGTGGGAACGAATCTGGCGAAAAGCTGGCAGACAATCGGCTACATATTATCATGCAATAGTTCAGTAATAATTTTTAGCATATTCGCTGGCGACAATTCGCGCTCTGTATGCCACCTTATACTTTTGACTTTCTCTCTTATTTTCTTTAGTAATCCGCCTATACAGCCAAGGCTCTATTTTCTCCCTCACCTCCTCACCATCACCCACATACAGTTGTATGGCTAATCTATCTAAGAATTAAGTGCAGACTATCAATCTTTGATGATAATAAGAATATAGAGAATCCGCTATATCAATTTTCATAACATCTCTTGACATTCAATAATTTACAACAATGACAAATATGTGAATAATATAATAGTATTTACTGCGACATTTATGAAAGATAAATACTTTTTTAGTTTAAGCCTTCGTGAATTAAAAAGATCCCTTTTATCAGATCAGACTGAGTATACAATATATTTTCATGTAAAGGTAATATACGAACATTACTACTTACCACTAATTAGTTGCAACAATATCCACGATTTCGCCGGTTGGCGAAAAATCATCTCGCATTAGTAAACAAATATCTACCAACTAATTGTAGCA
The DNA here is from genome assembly GCA_907163375.1 of Prostheceraeus crozeri. Lineage (NCBI taxonomy): Eukaryota > Metazoa > Platyhelminthes > Polycladida > Euryleptidae > Prostheceraeus > Prostheceraeus crozeri. The sequence continues at coordinate 822 of CAJQUW010006724.1, forward strand.
ACTTTTTCGCCAACTATCGTTTTTAATTTTACACATGTTTTTGGATAGATGATGATCATTTTCACATGCGGAGATAGTTTTTACACGAGAATGAACCTTTAAAAAAAATTATCGACAAAATCGCTACCTCGCCAGATAATCTGTTGATATTACATGTAGCAAGGTGCGTTCCCACAGGGATGATGAATAGAACCAATAAAAAAGTATCATGTGCCTACCTTTGCAAACTTGCTTTTGAACCTTTGACACTATTTCATCCAAATTCGAAAAGATGATAGAAGAATATAATTTGTTGTCTGTTGATATTTTCAAAAGGAATCGTCTGAAAATTGAGAAATTTGTAAATTGATGAAGCAAGCAATACAACAGACAGCATGATTAGCAGTTCGTGATGATATCGATTATTTAATTACATTTATGGTATATCTTGGAATACATGTATTCCATGCATATTGCATAATTATGTCGCATATATTTCTATATTCTATGGTGTTATGTCTCTGTAATGCGGTAGATGGAAGGTGCTGTGTAATGTAACAGATGATGATGAACTTACTTTTGCTCCATAATGAAGATCAAGAAGAGACTTAATCCCATTCATGCCAGTGAATTTGGCTTGTGAGCATCATCATTAAAGTGCAAATTCTGTATTATGCATATTGTATAATTATGTCGCATATATTTTTATATTCGATGCTGATATGTCTCTGTAATGTGGCAGATGTAATATTGGGTGGGCCTATAATGTATTAGACGGTAAATGTCTACGTTCTTTTGTTCCGTTGCGAAGACTCACATCTAGTAAATTTTGTTCATGTTGTGATCACTCTGTGAATTTGAAACTATAAACGAGTATTTTATATATGATGGTAAACTCTACGTATGCATTGCTTGTGCTGCATGCATTATCAAGGCTATCTTGTAAGTGCCCTTGCGGCCACGCACTGGCAGAAGACAGAATTTCTTTGAAGGTCGAAGACGTCTTGGAATCAGGTGATGCGGTGGATGGTCACTGTCTTCAGTCAATGACGAAAACATATTGAAGCCTATAATAGCACGTAGATAGTTTCAAGGTATGAAATTACCACACAAGCAATCAGATTGTCCACATATAATTTTGTGAAATCTTTTTTGGATTCTCTCAAGTCCCATTGTGACTACAACACTTGAACTGACCGAAGCCGGTGCGCAATATTCCAGACTACTGCGGATGCAGTTGTTATAGACCTGTATTAATCCGTGATATGGAAGAAATGGTCTTAGTTGCCGAAGAACATAAAGTTTTGAGGAGGCATTCTTTGTAGCATTGTAAACGTGCGAATTATAATTTAACTTGGAATCAAAAGTCACACCGTAAAGTTTAATAGAGTTCTCGAATGGAATATTAGGAATCAATATATTACTGAGATCAACGGAGTCACGAGGACGAAGAAAGCATTGTTGACTTGTCTCAACTTTGATTGACAAACAGTGGTCCGTGGCCCAACATAAGATTCCTTCGTAAATAGACAACTGGGCTAAATACAGCATCCCTAATCATTTTTCCAGTAATTATAATGTCATCCGCAAACTTTACAGTGAAAACATCAGACGCGTTAGTGTCTTCACAAAAATAACTGAAAACCATGGGACCAATACAAGAACCTTGTGGGATGCCACTACGAGCAGGCAAGTAATCACTATGATATCCCTTCCATCAAAATCTTTGGTGACGAGCGCATAAATAATTTTTCATGAATGCTATAGTAGAGCTACTTTAGCTTCACAATTTACGAATAGCATTAAGAAGAAATCTGAATAGATTCACCTTTTAGATATAAAGTCTTGTACCTAAAAAATGCTTCAAGAAATTGAAAGGAATCCGATCACCAATCACTTGAATTTGGAAACTGATTATATTTCCTTGTATGCAGTATACATGTAGGCCTACAGTAAAGACATGTGAAAACAGTGATTCCCAACCAGACAAAAGGAACATTCTCATACTTATAGGTAGTGATTGTATTCATCAGATGAGATCGCATTATGTCAAATTCCAGAAATTCAAAAAAGTGGAAATTTCAAAAATTTTTCATCTGTGAAGTCTTGAAAATGTGCAGTCAGACATGCAGCTTACATGTAATTCATCGAGTGGATATCTTTTATCATTATGGTTTTCTGCGAAGCAGAAATGACAACTTTTGCAAAGAATTTGCGTTCACTCACACCAATTAAAAGTTCATTTGTGAATTTCAAGAGGATCATGTAATTTCAAGCAAGTTTGCACCCAAGCAAGTTTGATGAAATTTATTGACGTATTATGAAAAATTGAAGTATTATGAACATTATTCGCTTTGAGATAGTCCTATGTCATTTCTTGTGAGGTAGGGTAGGGTGGGGTAAGACGCCCCCCCATCGAATTCTCAGATGACTATAATGATGCAGGATATTTGACCCCTCGCAGGGTCAATTCTCATAGCAAAATGGGTTGGAGCCCAAAAATCATTGAATTTTCATCATTAGTTTAGAAAATATGTTGCTTTTCTCATTTTCCATGCTTTTGATGTAATTTATTTAGAAGCTAAATGAATTATGAAGCAATCAGACATCATTTTGATATCTTTAATGTAGGAAATTTAAGTTTACGCATCACCAGATATGATTTAAACAGCTGCTTGATTCAGTTTAACGTTTTCATTCGAAAACAGATTGAAGAAAAAGAGATACAGCTGGTGGTAAGACGCCTACATGGCGAGGTAAGACCCCTCCCCGAGGATTTTGCTCCCATAATGGGTTTTAACGCCTTCGTTTATCAACGGCATTAATTCATATCTTCTGAATTTGCTGGCATTGATTTCAAGTCGAACTCACGACTTTTTTCTATGTTGTCTGTACGCAGTTACAGTGTAGTTGCTTTATGATCGCGCGAGTTGGGTATGCAATCCCAAGCATCATACGCGTAGACGTCAGATATGAAACTAGAACCACAGCGTCCAAGGAAGCGGAGAGCACATAGAGTATAAAACCTCACGTCATCTCCAAATAAGCAGCACCTACAGGCCAAAAAGAAAATAGCTCTATATCGTCTGCCACTAGGTCTTCGTACAGTGAAGAAGACCATGTCAGTCCTAAGAGACAATTCAGAATTCGGAATGCGTATGCATTGCATGCAACGAAATGTATTCGAATAGCCGACCACATGAAAAGTGGATATAGTTGGTGTATACAATGTAGTCAGTGGGCGCATGAGGAATGAACTGTCGGCAATCTGCCAAGTTATATTTGTGAATTATGTTTTTCACTGATAAGTCCAGTGTTTCGGCCTAATCTTGTTCTATAGGCCCATATATGTTATAGAATAAATAGCTGGAGGACAAGTTGGTTTGGCTTTACTAAATGATCACATCACATTGGCCGAATAGACAGACTTTCCTTTAGATATTTCATAATATCAAAAGTTGGGAGTGGGTTGCGCCCATGGTGGGGCGTCTTACCCCCTGCTCCTTTTGGTACTTTTGAAAGTAAAAAAATATAGGATCTTCTCTGAATTTCTAGCTGTAGTTCTTGTCCTTGTAACTAGTGCACACATTGAAATAATTAATAATGGCAAGATCTGGCAGAAAGAAGCGCTGTAGTACTTCCTGAACAGTCGAATCTCGCTTAAGGGGTCGTCTTACCCCACTCTTCCCTAGTGTCTTTGATGAATGTGCTAATGCTCCGAATTCCAATTTATCTACGAATTTATGTTTGAATAATGAGACAATAATTGCAGTGCTATATATCTATCATACAAAATCTGTATGACAGGAATCAGTGAATATACAATATATTGCACAAAACAAGCGATTGATAAAGCACTTAGTGCGCAAAGACATCGTTCTCATATGGGAAGCTCGTGCGGAATGGCAAATTGCAATGCTTACACAATCTCCACGATCAAAAACGATATTTTTATACATGTATTGCAATAATAGCAATCTTAACGGCATTTTACACACTACATGTACATGTCTGTCATCACATTCAGTGAGGAAATAATCCTGTGAAGTTTGCAGTGGAAGACCTTTGGTGGATCTCTCATTAATCTCATCTATAGTCTGTAGCAGCTTTATTAGAGACTGCAGAAGCTAGTTACCAAAGTACAGAGAGAAATGAATTTCCATGGATTTCAGCATTTTAGCTATTAATTTCTTCGGTAACCGAAGACTTGGTGTTTTGTCCGTCAAAGTCTAGCTAAAAAGGACCCAAGGTAGCTAGCTAATCAAACTGATGGAAACTGGCAGTCTGTTGCGTGTCTATTTGTTGTGCGGCTATGTAATCATAAAAGATTGCAAAGGGTCAATCAGTCAAGAAAAACAAAAACTTAAAGTTAATCAGCTTCCTTGCCGAAAAAGAGACCAGCTATCTCACGTTTTCTTTCGCTCACTTCATTTTTCCAATACATAATGTCATCAACTATAACTACTACTTGCACCTTTTAATAAGTACTATATCGATGTCACTGATCTGTGTAATGATAGTAAGTTATAGTGTTCTCTCTCCAAATGTGATACACATTGAGAACCATTCAAATGTGTATTCCATGCGATTGTTAGCCTGAAGAAAATGATTACGTGTATTTCTTCCGCTGTCATGACATGCATTTTATAACAGTGAGTTGCCTGTTCTATAATAATGTAAATAATATGCACAAAAATAATTGTATGTGCACAGAAATGGGACTGTATATCTATGCATTTCTATGCGTCAATATGCTTAGAACACGCGAGAGCATGAAGATCCTATTCCATGGGTATTAGGTAAAATCGGGTATTATCGACAGTAAAAGGTTTTCGTGCTCTCACGGTTGTATTTCTTGGCTTTGATATGAACTGCGATATCCAAGTAACCTCTTCTCTCTCGAATTTGTTAGTTTATCGATTGAATTTATGATTCTAGATGAAAAGCAAGCTGTACAAGCTATAATGATGTTCGTATGATATCAACACTTTGTCGGATAATATCAATATTGATAATATAATTGACATACATTGATGTATTATAAATATTGTAGATATTATAGATAAATATTATAAATATTATAAATATTGACATATTTATATAATATACATGTAATTGACAGTCCCAAAAGTAAGTGTCAAAATTGGTCAGGTATAATAGGCACTTTTTGACACTTCTTTAAGGTGTTCCCAGCAATGTGTCGAGAGACTGCACATCTCACTTTTCACCTAATATCAGAAATTAAATCGATGGATAAATGGATTCGAGTAAGAAGAGTTTTTTTTGGATATCACAGTTCATATCAAAACCGAGAAATGCAACCGTGAGAGCCATAGAGTAGGTATATTAGGTAGAGTGGTAACTCTGCATTTCTTAAATCCCCAATGTGTATACACTATCGATTTATTGAATGAACTCAAGGGAGATGCAAACGGAATTGCTTCCAAATGTGAGATATGCAAAGTTTTGCAGTTTTGCAGAAAATACAACGGAATTGAATGATCATGATAGCAAGCAGAAGGAAATGATATTATTTTAAAGATCGTCCGTGTCATGACAGCCTTGGAGGGCCTGCTATTGCTTTCATGCTTAACCTCAAGAGAATCTTCGTGATCATATCATAAGCAACCTGCCACTGGTAGAGCAAAATCACATTATCAAAGACAATGATTTCAATTAACTTTGAAAGGTGTAAATTGGGTCCACATCACTATTCAGATTCAAGAAATGAAACATGAATTTAGTGAATCGATATTACCCGATTTTATCTGGTATGCATAACTGCTGTGCATTTCGAAACCATTGCAATTTTAGTAAATTACTTGTGTGGATATGGAAGTTGCTGACATCGCGGTTAGTACAGATTAACATGCTCATTTGTTTTGGAGTTTCAATAAAGAACCCTTCTTCAAAGTGTTTGAACCTCTATCGCCTAGTGGTTTCAATGCCTCCATAGTGGTAGTTGTCGGTATCATTGATAAACACAAGCCTATTATTGACGAGGTGCCGCAGTAAAAATCATGTAACATGAGCATTATGCAACAATATATAATTCATATTATGCAATTTAACTTATGTTATGCAAATGAGGTAAACAATGTGCTCATGAATAACATGCTCTCGCATGCGAAATCAGATATTCTATTGCACAGAGACGCATGAGACGCGCATGGTACAATATTTTATTTCTTTTGTGCAATATAGTGAAACATTATTATGAATTGGGAGAGGAATAAAAGAATAATTCTACATCTGTTGGCGACTAATATAATTGTTTTAGTATTCAGCTAATCACATGAAGTACATCTTCTTAACTGCTTAATCAAATCCGTAATATATTCTGGAAAATAAAACGATAATGAATAACTGAGAATTTATTTGCCTAGGACTTCTGAAATTAAATGTACTTACCATTGATACTCAGGAGCATGGCACAAATAGTTGATATGATGTCAAATCAAGTAGATGAAACTGACGCAAGGTTGCTGCCCGAAAAATGGCTGTGAGCATGTTTGAGATGACAAAAATGACTGTAAAGACGAGGCTGATACGTTTGACCCTTGAACTTGATCGCTAAATTCAGATTTTCATTGATGTTAGAAAGTGGGCAAGGTTTTTAAAGGAAATGTGAATCAACCCAAGCAGGACACACTACTTTTGATGACTGTTGGTAAGTAATGTACATTCGATATGCAAAAAAATATGCCAGATAAAGGATAGCTTTGGAAGAGTTGTTGCACATTTTTGGTAGCTTATCGCAAATGTGGGCAATTAACATAACGTATTGACAACATTTTATACAAGCAAGTCACTAAGCCTGGCACACTGTTTCTAAATGAACGGCGAATCGGTATTAATTTTTGTGAATGTATGTTTACTTTTTTAATAATGGAACAAAGCGAGATCTCAAAAATTGAAAGAAAATCTATAATCCGAACTCCGAAGATGTGGAATTGCTCGTGGAAAACCTCAGGTACCCCTCTTGAAGGGACTACAATAATGTCCACAGAAAGATCGACAATGATGTAGCGACGCAGTTAAACTACCGAGAAGATAAGACAAAGGAAAACATTGAAGTACATTGCATAACCAGCGATGGATGCACAGATGTTTGCAGATTTGATCGAACCCACTGCAAGTTGCAGCAAGATGATGAAACTTGTTCACGACGATAATCTGGCAACCAGCGACGAGGAGGTTCGTGTGGGTTGTTTAATGCCTGGTCAGCTATGTCGGATACAGGACATGAATGGGTTCGGTGTGCAGATTATGGAAAATGACACCATGAAGTAAGCAATGAAGAGACTGAAGGTCCATCCTTTGCGTGCATGGAATGTTGATTTTTCAATGTAAGTTTGAGTCTACAGACTTTTTCGCCGTTGAATCTAAGTTTTCGTCATAAGCGTTGGTTCTGCTGATCCACACTTAAAAATGTGCGGTATTTTGCTGATAGTCACCCGTTTTTCAGTTTATAAAGATGATTCACACTTCTATAAAGATGTTATACAAAGATATAATACAAAGATGTTATACAAGTCTATAAAGATGATATACACTTCGTATCATGAAATTGAAAACATTCATTCAACAAGAAGTATGTTTTTCGTGATTGTGCATTATGATAACCCTACTGCTCATATACCGGGTGTCCGGGAAGTCGCGCACAACTTCAAGAGGCTGTCATTTCCTTCAACTTTATCATATAATCATGTGATTTGTTTTATTTTGAACCTCATGCTGCGGAAATTGATATGACCCATTTGCTTTCATTACATACTAAATCTAATTCTATATTTTTGCTTTGATTTGTCAACAACGTTTTTCACTAAGTAGACGTTATTAAAATAAGCAATAGTGTTTAAGATAACACTTTACTTGGTCAAAATAAGCAATAGTGTTTAAGATAACACTTTACTTGGTCAAAATAACACAGTATTGTGTAAACAAAGAACTTTGAAACAAATAAAGAATTTAATTACAAATAATGTTCAATGGCGTCGCCTTGACACTCGATCACTGCTTCCAACCTGGACGGCAGATTCAGAATCGATCGCCTCAATTCATCGGAGCCGATGTTTTCAATTACCGTAATAATCTTTTCCCGCAACTCATTGATACTTGCTGGTTTGAAGCAATGGTACACTCGGTCCTTCACAACACCCCAGAAGTAATAATCTAGCGGTGTCAGATCCGGTGAATGCGCCGGCCAACGGTTTGGAAAACTTCTAGCGATAATCCTATCATTGGGGAAAACACTTGACAGGAATGATCGCGCAACTGTGGAAAAGTGTGGTGGTGCTCCATCTTGCTGGAAAACTGTTGAATCCATGCGATGATGTCTTCTGATCTGAGGGATAACATGGTCGCGAAGCATGTTGCGGTAATTTTCTCCAGTAACCGTACTCGGAAAGAAAAATGGAGTAAGACGGTACTGTGCGGAGTACCCGAACCATACGCATACTTTTGGAGCATGGATGTCCGTTTCAATGACTTCGCGTGGTTTCTCCGATCCCCAAACAATAGAGTTGTGGCGATTCGCATGCCCCGAAATTGAAAAGTACGACTCATCAGTCCACAGAATTGATTCCAGATCAACCACACCCGACAGCAGGAATCGTGCAAAAGAAACACGATCTTCTTTATCGTCTACAGTTAGTGTTTGGTTCGTCTGAAGTCTGTATGGGTAGAGGTGCAGTCTGTGTCGTAGGATCTGTTGGACAATGGTTTTAGGGACACCTGTTCTCCGAGCAATCGAACGCCAACTGGCAGCTCCTAGCTCTGGATTCGACTGTTGAGCTTCAAGTTCACCTGCAACTGTCACTTTCCTTTCTTCTTCGAGATTGGGCCTTCCGGATCGTGGCTTGTCTTTAACTGATCCAGTCTCTCTGAACCGCTGAATCAGGCGTGAGATGGTGGAAGCACTGAAAGGGTCCCTATGATATCCATGAGAAACCTTGTATGCCCGCAGTGCTGCAGAAGCAGAGTTGCCATTTGCAAAGTACAGTTCAACCAGTTGAATGCGTGTGTTCAAGATCCATGACTGCTAGAAGACGGACTTCAGCACACGAATTGCGGACACAATTCTTCATGTGATAAGAATTCATATCCAGACCATAGCATATCAACATAACAATGACTGATAAGTGAAATTCGATAATTTAACAAATGCAACATGCAGCTCGAGGTCTGATTTGTTGTTTGTACTCAAAGAGAAATACAGATTTGGTGTTAATTATGCTAGATAGTAGATAACATATAATGAAAAACGTTGTTGGCAAATCAAAGCAGAAATATAGAATTAGATTTAGTATGTAATGAAAGCAAATGGGTCATATAAAATTCCCCAGCATGAGGTTCAAAATAAAACATTTTTATAAAAAAACTTATATGATAAAGTTGAAGGAAATGACAGCCTCTTGAAGTTGTGCGCGACTTCCCGGACACCCGGTAGATGAAATTGAGTAATATTTGTAATAGTAAAACTGTGTATTGTGTCTAATTTCTGTGTTAAGCAACGTAGCAAAACCGGGCATCAATGTTCAAAACAATCATGAATTAAGCCATAGAACTCTACTACTGCGAAATCTTGAAAAGCTATGTACATGCATAGTGCTACTGCTTATGACATAGAAAGTACATGATATACTGCTGTCTACAATGTCACTAAGTCAAGAATGACAAGAACAATTCAACAAATTCAGGAAAGCAGCAGTCATTGTTGGCTTGGCAAGTAAAAACTACAATTGGAAAATTGCCCATTGAAATGGATCGCCATGCGCTTTTAATTTTGCTCATTTTCATTTTGGACCGATTCATTCACAGTCACTATTTTGCTCTTCTTAGATATAGTTTCAATAGTTACATTTTGTGAAGTGCTTCCAAGGTGAAGTGCATTCCCCATGGCCTCGAGTTCGGTATCTCTTCGCTTTCGAGAATACCTCTCCACGCTCATTGGATTTTTGTGGCCAGTCAATGTTGATATCTCTGCATTTGAGTAGCCATTCTCTTTCAGCACTGTCACCATTGTCACCCTGATGAAATGGTTTGTATATCTTTTGGACAAATGCAGTTGGGCAGACAGTTTTGGCATCAGGTTGTCAATTGAATGCTTGCCTAATGACTGACTTGAGCAAAACGGCGGATGATATCTCTTTGATTTGTCAAACAGAATCTCCAATTGCATTGCAGTACATATCCCATGCAAGAACAAGGCATTCTTGTGGCATCTCCTTGTTTTCGTATGCTCGAGATTTCTTAACATCTTCATACTCCTTTTGTTGCAAAGAGTATTTTGAATTTTTTGTCAACAAATCGTGCGATATGCGTAAATAGCGTCTGCCATTGGAATCGATTTCACAAATTATACTTTCCCTTGAAAGCAGAGGCAATGTCTCACGCCCTCTGAGACCGAAAAAGTATATGATGTTGAAAATTACTCCTTGCTGAAATATCGTGAAGTCTGATCGGTCAAAGTAGGTTCTTATGACTTTCATGTCTGCAGTTTGAATTGCAGGAAATGACTCCGCAGGCTTCAATTGTCCTGAAGTCTTGTATTTCGCAACCATGGATTTTAACATTCGGTTGGACTGTGAAAATTCGTCATTCGTGATAATATTGATTGAAGGTCTGTTCAAGCTAAAAAATCTATGAATGGCCGCTCGAATGCATACAAGAGATGAAGACGTGTAGAAGCTACCATCCTGCTTGCGCAAACGGCTGTAGAAAAACCTCACATAGTCATTCAATACTTTTGATGGTATCTTTAATAGATCATCGGACAAGTTGTTTGATTTCAAAAATATCTTAAACCGTTTTACAGTGCTGTCCATTTACTCCTGAGAGGATTTTGGTATGCAACTCCTCTCTAACTCATTTAGTTCATGAGTAATTTCATTATTCAATAAGATGTCAGTCAAAAGCTCTCCTTCGTCTGATTGCAACATCTCACTAAATTCGCGACTCAATTCATGTAAATAACGACTGCTTGATTCCTCGGTGACCCAATTGTATGTTTCAGTGTCTACACCACACAGTTGATTCTCCGGTATGTTGTCCAAGTAAATCAAAGAGGATGTTTATATAGGATCCATTGTATTCCTTTCAACTCTTCACAGTACACACGCTGAATCATCAATGATAGCTAAGCTGGAAGTGATAAAAATTTTCGTTTTAAATCGTAAATATCGTGGAGACTTCCAATGATATCGAATAAAATATCAATCTCATTGTTCGCCCCCTTTTTAGATACATTGATGCCCTCTTTTTCACAGCTTCATAGAAAGTAGACACAATAGTAGTAATGACTGCGACAGTCAAAGATTTCTGTTATCGACTCACTTGTTGACATCTGCTGATACTCCAACAGTAACAAAGGTAACGCCCATCTTTTTCAGCTTGTTAACTTCTTTCAGTGTATTAACAGAACCGTTATCGTGGCCGTCAGATATCAAAATGGCCAGTTTAGAAGCTCCCTTCCTCATTTTGGGATAAATATTCTTTCTGTAGAATCGAATAGCTTGACCCATAAATGTCAAGCCTCTGGTATACGCAACCGTGTCAATACCTCGCTTGATAAGCTTGACTTTATTTAAATACTTATTGAATAAAAACTGAAGTTTTGGTTTCGTGTTGAAAGTCATAAGAGCGACACGGCCAGCATTTTTGCCAATGAAAAGGGGAGCTGTCAGACGGTCAACAAAGGCTATTGTTTGATCCCAGTGATTTTGTCCAATTGATGTCGATGAATCCATGATAAAAGTCACATCGGACTTCTGGTACGTACACGCCTTAACTACGACAGCTGAAAAAGGAAATGACAAATATTAGAGGTCAAATGTTGTCTTTTTTCGACATAAAATGACAGCAGTGGAGGAGTATTCAATGAAAAGCATATTTAATAACTTTTCATATTGAATAGTGGGATTGTTCATTAAAACTCTGCCGGTTTCGGTGTTATACCATCGTTCATAAAGTCAGCTGAACCATTCTTTCCCGCAGACTTTTAGTTAATGAACAGCCCCAGTGCTATAAAACTAATATTTCCGGTGCAGATCAATGCATGTCTTTGTTAAACGATGCGAGTATATCTCAGAATCATGCATCTGTAGCAAGCATTTTACAATTTAGTCTTGAAACCAGCCGAGATCTTCAGGTCACTCCGGATCGACAGCGGCCTCCTTACCTGGTAAGTCAGACTTTTCATGCAGGTCTTCAGGATGATCTAATGTATAGTTCAGGTCGGCTCAAGCCCAGGTCAGACCGGTTTAAAGCAGGGCTCCATATCGGTATCAGATCCATTGGAATTTGAAATGATTTATAATTTAAATATACAAAGTTTTGAAATACGTCATGATGCATTTTAAGCGCATCTAAGGCTGCGTTTACACGTGGAACTTTATTGCTGACACTTTTCGTTCCATGATGAGTAAGAAAAGAAAGGACAAACAATTGAGGTGAAGGGATGCCTTCAAGGATTGTGCTTCGTGCGTCACCAGACGATAGCAATCTAGAGAGTGTTGATAACGAGAAATGCATTGATTCATCCACAGAATTAGACAGGTCGTCTCTTCTTCTGTTTGACTAGAAAGGAAACATTGGAACATGTAACGTAAATGAAATGGCACGTAGGTTCGAAGTAGAGCGTAGATTTAGCAATTTCGAATTCTCTCTAACAACTCGAATAGAGCAGCTCCGATGCCGCTATGAGCAGACTGTGCAGCATCTTTGACTTCTAAAAATGTGATCTGCTGCGAGTATAGTTCTGTAGAAAATATTGTTGAATGAATTTTCCAGCTTACCCGAACACATGTGTTTTTTAATGGATTTAAATATTTGACCTCTGAGGTATTTGAAATCCTTCACCGTTGTCAGATGTCCTGATGTAGCGATTTTTTCCAACTCTGCTCTGAAAAAGAAAGGAGCAATGATAGAATGCAAAAATCCATTGTTCGCATCAAGACATCTTATTTGAGCATGTTTCAGCATATAGTCGATTAATACAACTATTTTATCAGGACAATTTTCATTGAAATTCAAATTGAAAATCCTCGACACAAGGAAATTCTCAAACACTGTGCATTATTACAAAGTTCATAACCATCACAATGATTTTAGTATGTAAAAGTTGGCAGGTAGAAAGATGAGAGCTTCTGTGTTCTTTACTGTTTATACCGAACAATTTTTAATGCGCACATTTCTAGCAGTACGCGTTCACTCTCAGCGTGCAAGCTGCCTGAGCTGAGAGGAGCGAGTGAGTGAGAGAGAGAGAGTGAGAGTGAGAGTGAGAGAGAGAGAGAGTGAGAGAGAGAGAGAGAGAGAGAAAGGGTGATTGACAGTGTTCATTCTTAGCTATACTGGGTGTCAAAATCTTAATTAATAGAAGATGCATTTTTTCTAAAACTCCTGCAATTCATAGTCATTCAGTAAACATGCGATTGATTCCGTGTCGACACTGATGGCTCACTGGTTTACACTATAACTTAAGGGATGAGCAAGGACTCACTTGTTGATACTATTAGTGATTCCAACTGCAATAATTTTGACTTTATCACTTTTAAGAACCTTCGCAACTTCGACAGGATTTACTGCACCGTTTGACTTGCCATCTGTAACCAATATAATGACTTTTGTTATTCCTTTTCGGTCATCATCCTTGAGTACCGTCCTAGCCATTTCCAATGCTTCTCCAGTGACTGTGAGACCCTCCGTATAAGTCAACTTATCGATATGTTCAATTAGTGCAGACTTAGACGTTGTTTTGTCCATATCAATTTGATATTTAACATTCGTATTATACGTAATCACACCAACTTTTGTTGACTTTAAACCAATTTTCAGGGATCCAATCAACTTTTCAACAAAATTCTTCAGAATTTTCCAATTTTCTGGACCAACTGTAGTTGATGAATCCAAAACGAAAATGATATCTGATTTTGCTGCATGGCATTTTTCTGAAAGAAATGCAAGAAAAATTGACAAAATCATGCCACGAACTGAAACTAAATGATCTCAAAAATCAAACTTGTCAAACGTAGGCTTTGTTGCCTTGTCATAGCTGAGGAAGCGGTCCTTCATTCAAACAATTAGTGCAACAAATTTCATAAAAATCAGTTAAATATATTTCAGTATTTTGGACATGGTCTAAACCATAGCATTTTTGTTTTTCACTTATAAATAAAGCAGCATTTCAATATAATAACTCTACATTTGGTGCCAAAATATTTTACAAAAGTCTAGCAATAATATGATGCAGTTTCATATAGGCATATTTCGCATGTGTCCCAGTCAGCCGCTGTTTCCGGCCCGAACACGGCCCGGGCCCTCATCTACTCCAAAATATTAGTCCCGGCCGTGATGAATTTTGTTTCTGGGCCCGGGTGAGAAATACAGTCCGTTTCATAAAAAGTGGATCATCCTAAAATGTGACTAAATAAAACATACTGTATGATACAGAAAGCATTTTTCATGTTATTTCATGTCCCTAATATATTTAAATGTCCTTATATAATCTGATAAGCTATGATACAGTAACGGTTCTTAAGAAGCTAATATTTTGTGGCCCTACCCTTATTGTCAATGACATTACCAATTCGTCTAGGCATTGATTCGATGATATCGTTGATTTTTGACTGATCTAACTTTCTCCACTCTCTTTTTAACAGTGATGTAAGTTGTGATACGCCATCTGTAGGTAGCAGTGAACGACGAACGTTACGCTTTAGAATACTCCATACATTTTCTATGGGATTCAGATCAGGAGAACGAGCTGGCCAAGATAATGTGCTAAGCCCTAATTGAGACTTGCATGAGTTGACTCTACTACTCCTGTGACACGTAGCATTATCATCCATAAATAACCAAGTCGATGGATCACCAAATTGATCTGTCATTTGGCCAATGTTCATTCGTAAAACATTCACATAGCGTTCAGAATTCATGTTTCCTTGCTGTATGTGAAGTAGTTCTAGCAAGGCTGACACTTTGCCTTTTGTGAATGCGATCTCGTTATTGTTCATTTGTGCTTTGTATTGTTTTCAACCGGTAAGAGATAGATTTCTAGCTGAAAGCAATCAGGAGTGCTGCCAACACCACCGCAACGAAGTCAGGAAGCTGTGGAACATGAAGTCCAGTTAATCACATGTAGCAGTTACATTATTGTTGATGAATAATGGTGCTATGCTGGCTCTGATTGACCGATTT
Organism: Prostheceraeus crozeri; assembly: GCA_907163375.1. Lineage (NCBI taxonomy): Eukaryota > Metazoa > Platyhelminthes > Polycladida > Euryleptidae > Prostheceraeus > Prostheceraeus crozeri. The sequence continues at coordinate 15,999 of CAJQUW010006724.1, forward strand.
TCTTTATTTTTGTTTTGCTTGATAGCTTTTGGCTTGTAGAACAACATATTACATAACAAAGGAAACAAATGTAATTTTATAAGAGTGAGGTATGATTTTGTGTAACATTGCTAAATGAAGATCAAATTATCTACTACATTTTTATCTGTTGCAGGAAAACAACTCAATATTCATGCTTGAAATTTCCAACAATGATATTAGTAAGCACAACTGACATTTCTTCCAAATTTCAGAGAAATTCGTTCAAGTTTGGCGGAGTTTGACAAAGTTGAAGTTAAGGCGATGTTTAAGGGTGATCCATTTTTTATGAAACAATCTGTATTATCGTTTTGAAAACTTTACAATCCTTATTGAAGATATCAATTACGTTAGTTGAGTATAATCTCTTTAAGAATCATTCTAAAAATCTAATTGTTGATAACATGATCGTATGCTGTATGGTCTATACGGTCTGTAAGTAAACTGATAACTGTTGAACACTAAGGCGAATTTTTAAGCATTCACATACTGAATTTTCGTTTGTTTTAAATGTTTTACATGTGTGTAACGTGTTTGAGATTTGCAATTACAAGTTAGTGAATTTTGACGGGCATTGTTACTGAGTAAGTAGGGTTGTCAGCCGATATTTCACATGTCATTTTTCAATGAAAGTCGTTCATATATCTCCAAATCCAAATTAGACGGCCTTCATTTCATAATTGAGGCCTCTAATTTGCTATGTAATACCATTGAGGTAGGAGCATTTCACCATCCATCTTCGTGTTCCCAATGAAATGGCATTGAGGAGATTCCTATGGTTCACAATTTGGACACATAGATATCTCAAGCTTGACATGCTTGAATGTTCTGAGCTGCTTGAGCTGTGTGGAAAATTATCATAGATTTGAATCTTTTACAGATCAAATCTTGGATTTTTGATGTCATAGATTTTAGGTTCAGTAACAATGTAGGAATACCACATGAGATTTCAAGGTAAGTAATGTATAAATCAGGTAGCGGCCGACGGTTTGTACATTACTTGCCGAGAAAATCTCATGTGGTATTCCTACATTGTCTACTTATATGCATCTACATCTATCCATAGACTTCCTGTAACAGAGCATTCTTCTGCAATTTAGAAGTCTATGATCTTAGCAGTAACTTCCATGTTATAAGGATTGGAAAATGACGGCCGGGTAATGCCATTATTCCTATATTATTGCACCATAGATTTAGAAATATAAGTAGACAATGCATAATTACCGACGCGCCAACGATTTAGGCTGTCATTTGAAAGGTAATATACTGTATCTTCATTCATTAAGTATCTCTTTAAACACACTTCTGATAAATCGCCTAAGTTAGTGCGCCTGAAATATACTCATTGACAAAATTTTTGAAGCATTTACTTCTTTAACTTCTTTCATTTTTGACTGGTATATATACATGTATGTATGATACCTTGATAATTTAGTCACAATCTCCACCAAGTCACAGAAAAACAACGCATGTAGCAGATTCAACTTTGATAGCGCGTGTGCCCCCCTCTAGCTCCATTACATTCAGTAATTCGAGAGGGCATGGATTCACAAAGTTTCTGAATGAAGGATGTTTCAAGGAGAAGCCACTGCTCTGTCAGTCTTTCAGAGAGAATCTTCAGGGACACTGGTGGAAGTGAATAGCGGTCTCTCACTCGCCGCCCAAGCTCGTCCCAGACTTGTTCAATGGGTGACAAGTCAGGTGAGCGTGCAGGCCAGTCAAGAGTTTGAATGTTCAATCTCCTAACAGTGGCAATGACAGCCGAGGAGCGATGTGGTCTTGCGTTGTCGTCTTGGAAGACGAGATCCTCCAACCTGACCACTGGGGCAACAACAGGAAGCACAATTTCATTGAGATACCTCTCTCCAATCAACGTGCCTTTGATGATGACTGCTGTCGTTCGTCCGCCATGCCAAATGCCACCCCACAGCATAACACTTCCACCACCATATCTGTCGTGTTCTTTAATACAGCATGGGGCAAAGCGTTCACCTGGAAGACGATGCACTCTGACACGACCGTCATTGAAATCCAGAGTGAATCTCGATTCATCGGTCCACAAGACTTTCTGCCAGTGATGGTCATTCCATGAGCGATGGGCATCACAACAGGCAACTCGTCTTCTGCGGTGCTCAAAACTCAATGGAATTAGGACAGCTGGTCGTCGCGATTGAATTCCAGCTTCTCGCAGTCTTCTGTTAGCTGTTCGAACGCTACAGTCAATATTTGAGGCACTCTTCCAGTGAACGACTAGCTTTGGGACTGACACAAATCTATTCCTCTTTGCAGCTAAAACTAGACGTGCGTCTGTCCTTCCTGCAGACTTTCTTGGTCGACCAGATCCCTTCTTCTTAACATCTCCTGCTTTCCATCGACACCACCACCTCCAAACAACGACTCTCGATAGTTGCAGCTCTTCGGCAACACTCGCACAACTTCTACCACAACGAATCATTCCAATAGCCATACCTCTGGTAAACTGATCGTGTGCCATTTTATTTTACAAAAGCTGGATTTCAGTTCACGTTTATGTTCAATTTGTAAAGGCAATTGTGACAGTTGTATCGATATCAAAATTTGAAATTTGACCACCATAGATCTTTCTCCATTCTCTAATGTGTCGAATGGTAATACATAGAAAGCGAGATATTGCATCATACCTGAGAAAAAATGAAACAAACTTCAATTCAAGCCAATGATAGTTTGTTTCATTGATTATTAATCATTGTACCATAGTTATGAGCATAGAAGTGGATAACAGTACACTAGAATGGAAGTTTGATATCTTGTCTATGTACAATGATGGCACATGGAAAAATCTATGGTTTGTAGATCATGTTTGATCTAAGACATTGTATCATAGTGAAACTGTTTGTCAAGTTGGTTGTGGAAGTTGTTGACAGCAAATTACAGGATTTTCATGAAGAGAATTGCAAGTGAGATGGCGGCATTGTTTCATGTGAAATAGCCTACTATTCCATGGATTAAAATAATGTGTCTATTTGTAGCAGTCACTGACAACTATTTTCCAATTTTTCAATATTGGAATGCGAATTAAAAATTGGTTCACAAAGTCATAATTGAAAGTGGTCGGTGTGCTGCTTGTAAGAACATCTGAAGAATTCACAGATAGAAAGTCTAATTATTGGATAATTTATTCTTCAAGCGGCTAAGAAACCTGTCGCTTTTCTGGAATAAACACATTGATAGTTTCTTTACCGACAATCATTTCTCAAATAAATGAAATGTCGCTGGAACTTTTCAATTAATCATTGAATGACACATGTGATATTTTGGAGGCTGATATTCGAATGCATGTAGAGATTTTGAAAATTATTCAAATTTAGTGAACAGGGGAACCCTTCAAAGTAAAATGAGTATTCTAGGGTTTCTTGGCCTCTGATTTCAAGATGGACTTATGCATGCTCTGTAAATCGACATTACAAGTTGCATAAGAGTCTGATTATACTATTGATAGATTATGGGAGCGATATTTCAAAATGATGAACGTACATAACGTTTAAAAGGATTTCCTTCTTTGTCATCTTGTCGGCGCAGCATTTTGTAAGTTCACTATTGCTTCTGAGTACATGATCTTTGGACAAGGGCCAACAATCCAGATCAAGAATTGGCCTGATAAATATAAATACCGATCAAAAAACGTGGAAGCCAGATCGCACAAGTTGCATTTTGCCCCAACTAAGTTCCCCCGGCGTGTGCCATAATTTTCATGCAATTTCCATTCTAGGACTTTCTATGGTATTGTTAATTTCTATGGTTATGAGTTACATAAAAGACACAAAAGAATAAATTTCTATAATTTCATAGTTTTGCTATGAAAGCGTGAAAATAATTGAAAAACAGTGAAAATAACTGAAATGCTCATTTGTAAGAATAGTTCAGTTATTTTCACACTTGATGATAGAGTATGCTCTATAACAATATAATTTTTGGTTCGATTCATTTATTGGAAAAAAGGTGACATATACCATATTAGAATAGTTAATATTAGGCAGCGTTGATATCACGATAGAATGCATTTCCTTGCTCCATTTGGTTTTCATTTGTTCACTAGCCACTACTTTTTCATTCTTCATCGGTCTACCATTAGAAGCAGCCAGTACCAGGCTTTTCGGATTTGAACATCAAATTGTCCAGTTAATTCAACTTAACTTGCTAATTTGTGTTACTGTTTTGGTTATCTTTGATTGCTTATTACTTATGACTGTTCGTTTGAGAAACATATTACATTTCTTTGAATTGTTGGGAATGTCCATTAAATCAACCGCAAGGATACCTTCCAAAAGCAAATTTTGCAAGAGTCAATTTTAGAATACAATTAAACAATTTTGTGGCAGTTGTCTTGCTAAATATGGCTACGCTAGTTTACCATCATTATCTTTGCAGGTCATTGATTGCTTCATCCGTGTTTCCTGTAAATTCGAAAACGACTCTAGCGCTGTCTTCTTCATTGAATTTTCTACTGTTCTAAACCTTCGCTATTCATCGCAAATGTTGAGATACAAAATTTGAATAAGTGCTGGTGCATCACCCAAAAATTTTCCTCGACCTCTGACAATCTCCCTGGTGTGTGGTTAAGTCTTCAAATAGGCCTAGTGTTTCATCGTACATTAGCCTTGTTGATTTCTGTCATCTCTCTAAAGCTCGTGATCAATGCAGAATACTCATGTTTTGAAACTATGAAAATAAATCTCCATGCACCACATTTGTCTATGGTATAACTACTACTTAATTGCTGCTTTTTGTAAACCATAGAAATGAACAATACAATAGACAGTCCTAGAATGGAAATTGCATGAATATTATGGCACACGCCGGGGGAACTTAGTTGGGGCAAATTGTACGAGCTGGTCTCCATGTTTTCTGGTTGGCATTTATATTTATCAGGTCAATTCTTGATCTGCATTGTTGGCCCTTGTCCAAAGATCATGTACTCAGAAGCAATAATGAATCTACAAATTACTGTAGCGACAGGATGACAAAGAAGGAAATCCTTTTAAACGGTCTGTACGTTCATCATTTTGAAATATCGCTCCGATAATCTATCAATAGTATAATCGGACTCTTATGCAACTTGTAATGTCGATTTACAGAGCATGCATACTCCAGCTTGAAATCAGAGGCCAAGAAATCTTAGAGTATTCATTTTACTTTAAAGTTCCATTTAAATAATTTTCAAAATCTCTACATGCATTCGAATACAACTTCCAAAATGTCACATGTGTCATTCAATGATTAATTGAAAAGTTCCAGCGACATTTCATTTATTTGAGAAATGATTGTCGGTAAAGAAACTTTCAATGTGTTTATTCCAGAAAAGCGCCAGGTTTCTTTGCCGCTTGAAGGAGAAATTATCCAATAATTAGACTTTCTATCTGTGAATTCTTCAGATGTTCTTACAAGCAGTGTCCGGATTCTAGAATTTCGAAATTTTCGTGCATGATATATATATATAGAAAAAAAGTCACCTTTTCTGAAAAGTATGATCCCAAACAGCACTATTTCGTTGCAAAGCCGCTTCAGAGCTATTTTACACATTCATATTTAATTCCTCATCATTGCATAAGAACTTAAAGTTAGACTGACATGCAGTACTGTAATGTACTAAAATGTACATCTGAGTGAATGCACGTAAAATTGATGTACGCTACCCTGGGTAACAAGAATCCTGCTCACATTTTAATTTGCAAATTACATGCGAACATTCAACTGCCAGATGCAATTAAAGATGGAGTAAACGAAACTGCCACTGAGTATAGAGTTTCGATTTAACTTATTTTAAGGGTTGATGGAGGTATTTCAAAAAAGTATGCCTATCCAATTATCATGAAAGTAATTACTTTGGTAGGAAGGGCGTATGCCTATTATGTTAACAGATAGAACGAGAATACAGTATAATAAATCGTATACTTATGTATCACTAAACAAATTGAAACAAAAAATTTAGTACGGTAGGAGCATATTGCTATTTGCAAAGATTACTAATCAGCTGACGCTGTCCATTATCTTTGGCCATTGTTCTGAAAGTCTACATGGAAGTTCACCAGATAAGTCACTTTGGTATTTTTTGGTATCTTTGGAAGGGAGGAGATCTTGGGAAGGAGCTCGGCTGCCTTCCGTTTCAAAACAGTCTCTGCGACAACGTTCGCATTCTTTTTCCTTCTTCTTTGTGAGAGAGTCTTTTTCAGCTCTAAGGCGACTTAGTTCTTTTTCATCTTCTAATGTCTCCTTTTGCAATTCTTCAAGCAGGCGGCGCTTCTCCAACTGGTCTTCAAGTTTTTTCTGTATTTCCCTCTGCGTGGAAGTGAGATGATCATCCAAACTGGCAATTTTTTTTGCTCGCGCTTTTTGCTGTTTTAACCTCAATCATCAATTTAGTCTCTAGTTTCTTCTGCTGGATGGATTTTGCGATTCTTTCTTCTTCACGTAGTCTCTGGACGTAAGCGGCATGTGCATTTGCGCACAACTCCTTCAGGGAACTGGTAAACGGGATGCTTCTGGCAGTCCATTGCTCAGCACTAAGAGCCGAGCGACTCACCAATAATGCTTTCACTGTGTGAGGGACTAGATTGGTACTCTTCTTCGTGACGACATCATTCAAGTTGCTGAAGACCCTTTCGATTTCCGCATTGCCATGAGGGAGTACGAAAATCGCTTTGACTAACTTCATCAACATAGGAAATTTGCCGGAGTTGTCGACCATTGTCCAAAAGTCAACTAATTGTTCGCTTAAGATCAGCGGCGGGAATCCTTTTCGTTTCACTTTGGTGCAATCCTGCTTCCGCCTCGAGTGAACCGATATCCTGTTCTGTTATCACACACGAAAGATGTCTTGCAGCGCAAGACACCCAGTTTAGAAATCTACTATGGAGCGAACGTGCAGGTTTCAAGAATTTGCAGGAACGGAGAAATTTGTTTCCGATGGGCAAGTATTCTTTGAGTTTTTCCGTGCCCGTTTTGAAGAACAATTTCATATTTTCCAAACAAGTTGATTGATCTTCCATTCTCATCGAGGCGAAATACTTCTTTGCAGGATCACCAATACTGAGGTTGTATGGAGTCAGCCACAGCGAGTCATCCTGTTCATTGACAGTTCAAAATTTCTTCGGAAGTGCTGATGGTTTAAGAAATCGCAAGAGCCATTGCTTCATAAGGCTTTTCATCTTCATGTGGAGTGTATGGATATGCGTGCCATTCTGAAAAAAATAGGAATATAATCATTACCTATTTTATCATTATATCTGTGTTCAACATTACTTGTTGAAAAATCTTTTCGAATTCCTGCAGCGGTTTCAAAACCTCCGCAAGGAATAGCAGATAGAACTTGGTCTTCGGGTCATTCAGACCGGATCGAATGTTCTCAAAATTTGCTCCTTTCGGCCTCGACTCATTGAAATACTTGCATAAGGCATCGTACAGATGAAGTATCCGTTCGACAACAGGGATAATTTGCAGCCATCTATAAAAAATGAGATTTAACAGAAAGCTTGAAGGAATTATCGAAAGAGAGGTATTCTATTTTTTCCTACCCGGAACACATTTAGCAAGTGAAGGAAATTTCAAGAAGCTTTTATAACTGACTAACGGCAATGCCATTATTGTATAACATTGTGCACTTTCTTCTGGTGTTGACTTAAACTTACAAAATTTAATTGTGCATCGTACACTTTGCTATACGCTTGCAAGCGCATATTCAAAATGTAAAATAACTGCCTGCAAAATCAAGGTCAAGATATTAGAAAGAAAATGACATATATGTCAGCGATATACAAAAAATCGTAAAATTGACTTTTATAATATGGTGAAAAATGGACATTCCTTGTTCATTGTTCTCAATTTTTATGATGCCCAGATAACTTAATTGACTTTACTTACCGCGTATCAACCAATCGGATCAAGGCCAATTTCTTGATTTCAAGATAGTATTATATGATTAGATTATAGGGCTATCAATACCATAATAATATAATTTGACACGTACTCATTCAAAATATACTCGCAGTTTTATAATCTTCTGAGTTGAAAATCCGACAAGTGCATTATGTATTACTCAGTTCACTAGAATGTAATTGATCAATCAATTAACTGTCTAATCAGTCAGTTACAAACAGTGTCATCTCTGTCTTAGGTTATCTAACGTTTTTGAATAATGATAAGAAAGAGTAAGCAAACTTAATTTTATTAACTGTTAGCTTACATAGACTGAAGAATAGTACTGATTACATTTTTAATTATGGGTCTGTTTAGTGCTTGCACAGTGTAGACTGTAGATATGTACCTGTATAGATTACTCGTACAGTATAAAAAAGGTAACAAAAAGAATGTACATGACTTACCGAACACAAACAGAACGAACGAAACTCGAGCATGAGCTCAACAACTGCGTCAAACAATTCAGAACGATTAAAGAAAACTGCAGCGTGCCTCAATAGAGTTGTAATAATCAGATTTTCAAGGTTACAGTGGAGCACAAATAACTATAACACGTCGGGAGCAAAAAAATCACTCGAGCAAAAAGGGATTTTGAGTATTAAAATGTTTGAGTTATCTCCAGTGTGTATCTTCGACAACATTGTTCACGTCATCCTTTACAGAATCACATATGAATAAGTGTAAATTTCGAATGTTCTTGAAGTTTCCATTAAAGAGCACAAAGCTGCGAAACTGAGACAAGTTAACGTAAAATACCTTTTAACTCCAGCAATAATATTGAGCATATGATCTGAAATATGAGAATAAGTTTTCAACCTAAAAAATGTGCACAATCTTTATTTACCTTCAATAAATATTTGTTATATTTGAATCCTGATTCTTATCAAAAGATAATTATATAATCATGTCGTTTTTTAGAAAATCGTATCTTGTTATCTGTAAAATGTATCTTTCTCTGAGACAGAATGCATCTTAAATGTGGCAGACAGCTTACAGTTTCCACTCATTTCACCAAGTACTGTACTCTACGCACTCGGTAGAGTACAGTAACACCGGTAATCTATAAAAATCTATCAAAAATGATGTATACTGAAAAAAACTGAACGATGCAAAAATTCGTGCAATCCCCATCACGATTTTCGTGCATCGACCGTAATTTTCGTGCATTCGTGCATGATTCGTGCATGCACGAATTTCGTGCGTGAATCCGGACAATGCTTACAAGCAGCACACCGACCACTTTCAATTATGACTTTGTGAACCACTTTATAATTCGCATTCTAATATTGAAAAATTGGAAAATTGTTGTCAGTGACTGCTACAAATAGACACGTTATTTTCATCCATGGAATAGTAAGCTATTTCGCATGAAACAATGCCGCCATCTCACTTGCAATTCTCTTCATGAAAATCCTGTAACTAGGTGTCAACAACTTCCACAACCAACTTGGCAAATAGTTTCACTATGATACAATGTCTTAGATCAAACATGATCTACAAACCATAGATTTTTCCATGTGCCATCATTGTACATAGGCAAGATATCAAACTTCCATTCTAGTGTACTATTATCCACTTCTATGCTCATAACTATGGTACAATGATTAATAATTAATGAAACAAACTATCATTGGCTTGAATTGAAGTTTGTTTCATTTTTTCTCAGGTATGATGCAATATCTCGCTTTCTAGTTTGAGAGATGTAAACTAGGCCGTCTGATCATTCCTGATATTGTATGAAATAGCAGCTATGCAGGTCTGTTTCCATCACAGAATTAGATTGTTTAATCGCATCACTTTGCTAGAAGTGCAAGCTGATTCAAATAGATGGCACATGCAGGAACTTAATAAGTGGGCAAAAAGAATTTTTAATACCTTGCAGAGATAGGAAAAATAGTCGTGCGTCGCTTGCGGATTGCTCTGAATTCATTCAAAATGCTCCGATCGCCACGACTCCTTCAGATTCGAAGGATTCAGATCTTTGCGCAAAAGTTTTCTCGATAATGTTGGGTCCTCCGATCATTTTAAAAAAAGTTAGCAGGCGCATGAAAAAACGTTCACAAACTTCTCTGTAGAACTTGACATCGACTGCGTCTGTTTGCTGCTTGATCCGGTTGATAATAGTCACTGAAACACCGCACTCTATTGTTGAACTGGCTGCTCATTGTCCGATTGCTATGGTATTTAGTCAGGAGATTGTGCCATTTCATTTACGTTAGATGTTCCAATGCTTCCCTTCTAGTCAAACAGAAGAAGAGACGACCTGTCCAATTCTGTGGTTTCCATTTTTCAACTGAGGATGCAACTCAATATTTGATAATTCTATTAACATTATAACGTGTTTGTCTTTTTTTATGCTTTTACCGTTATGCTTGCTTTTACTGTTGAATGATGCCTGTAGATGAGTGGAAAATTGAATTTTATTTAATGCGCAGATAGCTGCCATTGTTGCAAGTTGTAAGGTTTATAAAAACCGGGAAAACGAAAGCACTGAAGACATGCAGTCTGAGTGAAGTCATGCTGCCGGTGTTTATTCATCATATGAAATTAATTCGGAGAATTTACACGATCGGAAACATCGGCACGGGCACTAGATTTTTCAGGCCCGAGCGCGGCCCGGCCCTGCTTCCAGCTCTGGTCCGGGTGGCGACTTGCCTTGTGTGCAATATATGGAAAACTCAAATCAAAAGACTAGGTGTACATTTACATGCACTCATGATTATAAAATGATGATTATCAATCGAATTAAGACACGACACGGTCAAAATAATTCGAAGGATCCAGGAAACGGAAGATACCGAAGTTAAACAACTACCCTAGTGGAGAATCCTGTAAATAATTAGGTAATTAAAAGTCATGAACGAATGAATACAAATTAATCAGAGGCGGCGGAACCGGGGGGTTGGGATTTTGGGAGGGCAAAAAATTTAATCGATAACTTTAAGCTTTTCATACAAATTGTTATAACAATTGTTATCATAAAAGACAAGCAATGAGGCTCCACTGAGTTCTGCCACTTCAGAACGAACATTTTCTTCTCTCAGAAGAATAAAATCAGACTTGCGAAGCAACATGACTGAGAAAAGATTGAACAATTTGTTAGTGCTTTCAATTCATAAGAGACGCACTGATGAATTGTCAGTGGAGGCTATAGAAAAAGAATTCACATATCGAAACAAGCAGAGGCTTTCCTTTTTTGGAAAATTTTGAGTTTTTGAATGAGTTTGTACACACTAGTCTTATCATTACACTAATTTTGTGAAACTAGCTTTTTTTTATTTAATCACACACGCTTATAATATCACCTGTTAAATATGTAGAACGACTCGTCATCTTGTGATTGCAATAACCCCTCAAACAGGCATACATGTGCAACAGTCAGAATTCCCAAATATGACAAAAAACGTTTTTGTAAGCTTCAACAATTACTTCGATGTTAAGGAAGTTAGAGCAAATTAAGTTGCAACTAGAAATACACAATCAAATTAGTGAATGAAAGACTTACAACTACCTAATACTGAAGAATGCTTGAATCTATATTAAACCATCGGCCTTCATCACAATTTGTTTAATCTTACAATTAAGTAAAATTTCTGTCAAAAGTCTAGGACTGATAATTTCTTTGAGTGGACCAACATTATACTATGGTTTGCGGTAGCCTTTTATTCAATTTAAATGTCAACTGATAGGCCCAAGCCACGGGTTTTATCAACATTCCCTTGGATTGGTATCGAACTGGTATCAGATCGGTGTCCCCCCACATCTAATATCGCTCCGCCGCCTCTGAAATTAATACTAACTACATAGCGTAATCTACTCCAGTACAGAGTAGGAACTGAAATACGAATAAAGGCTAGCCGACTCAACTTACGACGGGAAGGGAAATAGATTAAAACTTATAATAAATTTCATTTCTACAATCTAAGAACTAAAATGAGAGTTCATCATGTACTTGACGCGAAGTTAACTTAAAAATAACAAATGGTGAAAATAAGAAACCCAAGATAACAAAATTAAGTTTGCTATGTATGGAGTCATCAGGGAGGAATCATGTGGCTGCATGAAGCAAGGCTTCGGCCCCTAACCTCCAACCTATACCACATGGCGGGGCCAGGCCAACCATATCGAATGCACGACATGGAAGGTCTCTCCAAGCCTGAGGAAACATAGCAGAACCTAACTGAAAATAAAATTTTTTGGAATTTTTGAAGACAATATGAAGCAAATGAATTTGGAAGAGGTTTTTGGTCCAAAATGCCAATGATGGAGGGCATCTGGCGGGGCGAAGAACAACCTAACTTAAAAACGAGGAACCTATTCTTTGAGAAGGACTTTATGCAAGAATTAGCTAGCAAATTATTCCTATAACCCCGTCCTTTAAAGATATCAAAAATGCCCTTAGCTCTTGATATGAAGGCGGAAGCATCAGATGAAATCCTGGCGAACCTGATGAGTTGGGCAGCAAAGATGTTTAAGCCAGTGTTCAAAGGCATAGTACTCTCGGGGAAAGTATACAGCACCACTGGGAAGCTGAACTCATCAACCTAATGGTAGACCTCTGTGGTGTATAGGCCACCATCTTCGATGCTGAGTACATGAAGTTCTGTCTGAGTCTGCAGTTCTAAAGATAAGGCAGTGTGTTTTTCTCACTTAAAATCAACTTTCTCAATGTTTTGATATCAATTTGAGGAAGTACACTGTAAACCGTTAACTGACAATTGATAGACATTTATCCTACAAAATCTATTGTCGGTCACTGTTAGTTCTTGTAGGATGATTGCCACTGAACACCTACAATGTCTGACAAAAAGCGACAAAATGAATAGCAATGAATTATAGCTTAATTTTTATCAAAAATGCAGGTAATTAATTAAATCATGGTTTGCCATACATGATAAATCATATTACATCGAATGTGATAAAGCTGCATGTAATTCGCTTTCATTATCACGAAGCATTGGATCGACTATTTCTGAGATTAAGTTTAAATTATGTGCTTCATAATAAATAAAAACATAAACGAATGAGGTGATATCGAAAGTCAGAATTTTACTGTCGCCAACTGCAGTTGTCGCTCTGGTTCTCAGCTTGTATTACCTTATTTACAAAATATCATTACTAAATATCAATAGATGATTACAAGTATCTAAAATATTGTTAATGAAATCTGAGACCGAGCATAGAGAAATGTGTACTTTTTCTTGCGACATAATAACTGTAACTGAATTTCTGAAGTAGTTAAGCTAATATTTATCATAATTGTCAATCAAAAATAACAATTTCAACAACTAAACAAGTGTATTTAATTAAAAGAAAGGAAAGACAGCAAACTTGCTTTTATTCGCGTCAATTTAACTAATATGCGCATATCCAACTATTAAAGGCATATTAATAATTACAGCTGTTCATTGTAAGTATAAGGCATTCGGGTCAATACCATATGTCTGGAGAAGCACAATGGATATTTTTTCTATCTTGTTAACTTTAGAGTTCATGGATGTCCATTCATTCATTGGTGTGGTTACAAGTCTACAGCGGTAACATGACAATTGGAATGAACATAGCATGAAAAAGTTTCTTCATCTTTTTGAACATCAATAGATGGTCATTCAATACCAAGCTAGAGATATTCCTGGAGGAAACATTTCTATTAAGATTTATATTCGCATTCTTGGCTGCCACTCCTAACTATAAGTGAGTAACGAGAAAAACAAGTTTGAGGTTCTATGCCTTTATAATTTCTACCGTTAAATAGGATTTTCCACAGCAATGACCATCAACATTTTATCATAAACGCTCTCCACTGGATCCGGCATCCGGGCGGATCTCATACCGGATCTCGGATCTTGACCCGGTGTAATCCGTGAGATATACGCTAACAGAGATTTCTAAAACATTTTTTGCATGCATACAGATATCATCATTGCGCGATACATTGCTGCCTTCATTTTTCCACATTGCACCATAGCTGAATTACGCACAAAATATGTTATTATCTATTATATTCTTTTTTCTCCCAATATTTCGGCTGTCACAGCCAGCTTCGGGGATCAAAGGCTTGGAAAATCTTGGTTCTTATGATTTTCAAATATTCTACTGACTGGCCACTATTATTAGTGGCTTGCTAGAGAATACATGGCTAGCTGACATGATCTTGAAATTTAAGATATCATGGTTACTGGCGGCTGCGGTGGGAACCGCCTTTGCAGTGCTATGATCCTTACATGTATTGCCAAATTTGCCATAGACATTTAATAATGTTTGAAAATCATACAAACTAAGATTTTGCAAGCTTTGCTCCCCTGAAGCTGGCTGTGACAGCCGAAACATTGGGTGAATAAGAAAAAGAATATAAAAGTTAATAACATATATTGTAGCTTTGGCTCTCATTTCATCATTATGTTGTAGATAACTATCAGTTGAATGATATAACCTCAGTTGAAAAATGGGAACTGACCTGATTAGTTGCCATTGATAAGTTGCCGAAATCTCACTTTGTGTGCTAATTGTGTATCTCATACTTTATCAATAGCTTTACGACCATCAATCAATAATTTTGGTAATAATCAAAAGGCTACATCACTCAAATGAAATGCAATTTTAAAAACCTGCACTTGGATTTGATCTGAAACAGTGATGGTCTAATTTGAGACGAAGATTTCACTTAATGTCATAATATAGAGCGGTCACTCTTTTTATAACTCAAAAGTGTTCCCACGTGCTCCCATATCACAGCGAATTGTGGCATATCATAGTATATAGGATACATGCATCTAATTTTAATTTTTGATTCAAATTTATTTGGGAAATTTATTATGGGAGACTACTAGCGGACAAAGAGTATGTGAATCTATTGACCCGGGGATAGGGGCTCCTGGAAACCCCTAAACATTTTTGAAATTGCTCAATAACCACTGAAATGTATTTTTAATAATAACCACTGTATTTTTATCGAGACTTTCTGAAAATCGAAAATTTTTGTCAATTTCTTACAAAAATAAGCCTCTTGATTATTATTACAAATGACAAATAAAATGTGAAGTTATTGCTACTATGTTGAATCATCCAAAAATGCATCTATGTAGTTATTTTGTGAACAAATGCAATACTCAAAACTCTACTCACAATGGCTTTATAAGTAGTAGTGTCAGCTTTCCTTCCTACAAATAGTGGATTTCAAGTCAAAGAATGAATCGAGTTAAGTGACTGTGATTTCAATAATCATTCTATTGTTATTACATGATATTGCATCAATTCGATGCATTTACTAGCACTAATGCATGGTCTTGATTATATGTCTTGGTGTCCCTGGCACAGTGGTTAAGTGATTGGCCTACCAATCTTTCGGTCCAGTATTCGAACCCCGAAAGTGTCATTGGACGTCGTCATGAAAGGTATCCGGAATAAAAGATCGCAACGCTCCAGATTAAAGTCTGACTATGTCAGCACCGTCCAAGCCCCCAGCATGGGAAAGTAGTGACGTTAAACCATCAAAAAATATCACGATTAGATGAATAATTTTTTTTTGATGACGAAACATGAACGACTATTTTGATTAACTTTCAAGCGTTATTGCACGCACTTCAACATACGTATTATACTTATATATATATAATTTTAATAATTAATAATTCAAAAATGAAAATGACAATTTTGTTAAACTTACCGTCAATATCGGTCGATTCCACCTGAGTGACTACGAATATAATTACAAGAAATATGAAATGATAAACCAAATGCTTCTTCAGCATTGCTAACTGTATTACACTTCTGATATGATATCAGTGTCTGTGCAAGCAAGTCTAACGATCTCCTAAAGAAAAATTGCGCAAGACCCAGTATAAAAGCGATATCTTTCGAAATATAGATATTATCGTATTGTTTGTAGGAAGTCTTCAAAACTAATGTGAAAATACCATTTCAGCAATATGTGACTAGGAATGCGGGTGTTACTTGCATAACTTATCTAGACTGGTTAGTGATTTCACCTGTCAAATCAGGGTCGTCTTAATTGCGTCGGTTTACAATACAGTGATTTGAAACGCTTGATTAAAAATCTGCAGTGATTTATGTCACACGAGAAATGAGAAATCCACTCAATTCTTACTTCAAGAATCTGAATGTACAACAGATTTGTCGAATTTTGCTCTATTTGCGCTTTGAATGTTTCAGATGTCCTTATATAATACCAAACTATTCGAATTTATAAAAGAAAGTGTTCTCTTGTAAATTTGAACAGAAAATGATAATTCTCTTGTAGATTCTATTTAAACTTCGACGTCTTGAATTCAAAATTTAAAACTGCGAAATTTTCATAATTAGACCGGATTACAAAATACAAACTTGCTAATATTTATTGGTATTTCTAGTCTCAACTTTTTTGCTTCTTACATCTTTTTATCATGATATTCTAACTCGTCATCATCATCATAGCTTCATTTGGTGTATTTTGTTTTGAATTTGGTAGACTGGTTTCTGCGATAGGGCAAGAAACAACAATCATAGTATAATAAATCCTCTTTTTGACCTTTGACATTGCATTTGACTTCCATAGTGACCTTGAATATAAAAACAATGATACTATTCTGACTAGTCATGATGAGAGAATTCCCTAAGTGTATTTTTCTGAATTTGGACCTTCAGTTTCGGAAGGGTTTTAGCAGATGGCTTGTAAATAATCAGCATTGGAATTTATGGATTGCAAGCTTCAGAATACGTTGTTTACTTACATGTAGAATGGAAAGGTAAAGGTTCTCTATTTGTACAGCAGTCAGATTGCTATCAAACACATTGTTACGTTCTCTAATAATGCATTGTCATTGTAATGTGTGTTCTGCTGAGGGACCCAAGTTTACCCGCAACGATAAATATATTAATCACAATTCTAATTGTAATGTCTGCAGTAAAAGTATATAGAGCAAACTTGTCGATCGTTTAAACATAGATATGCAGAACATCAACAAAGTTTGAAAAATTGCGATCAAAAGAGTGCGCTGTCTGAACATGTTGATAAAGGTCACAGCAAATAACTTACTGATGTGCAAATCGAGAACTTTGACCTTTCCATTCTAAGCGAACAACGTAATTCAGTTCACACGAAATTGTCTGAAAGTCGCCACCTATCCAGGAGTGAGCCTCTCCTGAACAGAAAGCAGAGATGATTTGATAGACCGCTCACTTTTACGATATAATCCCTCTCCAATTGTTCAGCATTTGTGCCCATTATAACGTCTAAGGACGAAGCGCGTCGGGTCTGTACAAATGTTTTTAAAGCAATAAAAAGTTCGTCTCACTAAATGGAGTGTTTTTCTTTAACTTGAACGTTACGATGCACCTCCCGTGTAATGGACGCATTCGTTTATACAAATCTTGATTAATTATACAATCTTGAATTAATAATATCTGCATTTGTAGTTTAAATGATAGTTGTTATCTAAGCTAATTGATTATATAATGAAGGACTCAAATGCATGATAATGCAAACTCCCGTATATATTGTGTTAGCCTTTTCTTACAATGATCAACTATCGCATATGCTTATGCATGAAATAGCAAGTTGCATAATTATTGGAAAAAGCATTATGAATATGATGTAGCCTTATTTTGTTTGAATGAATTGATTTGAGACTGCATGAAGCCTTTTTCTATGACAATAAGTTTGAGACACAATCAGATGAAATAGAAATAGAATGCCTTTATTGCCTCACAGTGATGCGGTGAATGCATTACAGAAGTCAAATACAAAGTTAAGAAATAATAAAAGTTAAAGATGAACTGTTCACATAATCAGCATTTGCAAAATCCTACAAAGCTCTTTGCAAAACGAGACGATCTTGCAAAAGGCGCTTTTAGGACACATGAATTTCTTGGAGTTGGTAGCCTGTCTTGAAACATAACACGTAAAGGGTGGTTGCTATTATTAGCAACAATCTGAAATAGTTGGGTACAAGCCTTGTCAGCAGCAGATATAATATCATTATATGTGAAAGATTTGAAATAATTTGCTGCCCTTGACTCAACTCGAAAAAGTTGCTTATGTAAATAGCAGGGCATATTACATATACACGGATAACAATATAAAAGTACCGATCTAATAAAAACAACGTAACACATATGTCTAATCTTAGCCGAACAATTGGCACGCTGTAAGTTGCGTAATATATAAAATCGACGATAGCATTTCTTAACAATATCATTCACATGGTCATTCCACGTAAGATCGGATGAAAAAGTAACACCCAAAAGTTTCAGAGTCGAGACCGTTGACAAGGAAGAACCATCACTACTGACAACAGGTTGCAGAAAAAGAGACTTCTAAGTGATGTAGTCCATAATTTTGCTTTTACTGCAGTTCAAACACAAACCAACTGAGTGGGACCAGGACTCCATATGACGCCATTCTTCTTGCAAGAAATTATCAGCATCAGTTCAAACAAAATGAATTATCGTCACATCATCGGCATATTTTATGCATTTAGAATTATCACAGACAGGTGAATATGAGTCCATTACCATTGCAAATAATATTGGTCCGACTATACTCCCTTGGGGGACAGCGCTGGTAACAGGAGACCACTCGGAAAGAAATCCTCAATACGAACACGTTGCTTGCGCTCATGTAAAAAATTAAGAATGAAACTGACAGCTTGTCTAGGTAATTTGAAGATAAAAGTGAGTTTAGGATGGAATTATAACTCAACTTATCAAAAGCTTGTTTAAAGTCAATTGCTAACATTCGCACACCACCCGATTTGCAGTCAAGCAATTGTAAAATATCATGATATATTAATGTTAATGCGGTAGTTGTCCCCTTTCCTGCACCGGGAACATACGCAAACTGCGTCGGCGACAACTCCTTCGAAATGTATGGTAGAATCCATTCAGCTACGACAATTTTTTCTAGCACTTTAGAAAGAACAGGTAAAATTGAAATGGGACAAAAATTAACAACAGACTTAGGCATAGAAACTTTCGGAATGGGGAAAACATCAGCATATTTATACATTGTGGGGAAAATACTATTTTCAAAACACATATTAAAGATATGAGCAATAGCACTTGACAATACAATTGAATGGTTCTTGAAAACCCAAAAAGGAATGGCATCTGGACCGCCACCACCTTTGAACTCGAGTTGAAAGCCAGTACCAAATGTAAGATTCAAATTTTTGCAGTTTTGAAGAAATTTCCACGGAATTGAATGATCATGATAGCTATGCAGAAGGAATAGCAGTTTATTACAAATCCTCCGTGACAGGGAGGGGCAATGTTTGTTAAAGAAGCAATTCGATGGTTTGATATTGCTTTGATGGACCTGTTACTTAATTACCTGCCACTGAAAGAGTAAATTGTCATAGTCAAGGACATTGTTCATGATTGACCTTAAAAGATATAAATGGGTCCACGTTACTATTTAGATTCACGAAATGAAACGTGAATTTAGTGAATCATAGAATCATGCCGATGAAATTTGAATTAATAACTTGAAATTTCAGCCAACGACCACATTGAGATCTCAAATTTTCCATGAAGACTTGCATCATAAAATTTCCACATTACTTCATGAAATAAAGTTTTATCTTGCATAAAGGTATCAGATCACTAGTAGATGAACACGGGAATAATTTGGAAAAATTAGCTCTTACAATTTGATCAAATATTTTTTGGAACGGAAGAACGCAATCTCCGTAAAAAACTGTATTTTTTGATATAAAACTTTTCACTATGCAGACTTACTCTATGATTAAGGGATTTTTAAATTTGAGCCATTAGCAAATAAGTTGATAGTGGAAATGAAGAATTGTATAATGAAAGTGGGAGAAGAACTTGGATTGCAGCATTTGGTGTTGTTAGAGTGTTTGGCAGAAGTCTTTCTGTTAGTTACTGACGCTGTTGAGGTCGAATCTGCTATCACAGTGTCAGAGAGGAGATCGATGGAGAAATCTAGAGCTCAAATTCAAAACACAATTATTTCAGTTAGCTTAGGCACGGCAATTAAGAAAAGCAAACTGTTGTTCCCATTCCAAGAATTTGTTGATATTTTATGTATTGATTTAACGAGCGTAGTGAAGCAGAAGAAATACTGGTATGGAAAACCGGGCAGCTTGCCCTTATTGAAGAGTTCCAATTCCCTGGGAAGAAAAAGTTCAGGAGATGATGCGTGACTTGGAAAGTAAAGGTATCTGTACTTCCATAGAGGAGGTATATTAGGTAGAGTTGTAACTCAGCATTGATTAAATCCCCAATGTGTATACAGTTTCGATTTCATTAAATGAGCATGCGTCGAGACCCAGTACCATTTGTGACATATGCAGATAATCTGCACTTTTGAAGAAATTAGCACCAATCTGATCATAGAGTATGGATATATAGGTAGAGCGTCGACTCAAAAAAGTATGTGTATACAATGAAAATTTTTATATAAAAAGATTCATTTTTTTCGGAGATTACGTTTCCGTGGTCTAAAAAATTATTTGAGCAATTTTTGGAAAACGTCAAAATTTGCCAATTTATATACTACCGAGATGACTCTCCTAAATAAGTAGTATGAAGCAAGTTGGATATCAAAAGGAATGAATATTTGATAATAAGCATCCTAACTAAGCGGAAATTAAGCTGATTATCAAGGGAAATTCATGAATTGTATTATAATGAAAGTCTTCATGAAAAAGTCGCGATATTAGTCGTGCTTTCTTGGCTGAAATTTCAAGTTTTTAATTCAATTTTCACCGGTATGATTTTATGATTCACTAAATTCATGTTTCATTTCTTGAATCTGAATAGTGATGTGGAACAAATTACATCTTTCAAAGTTAAATGAAGTCATTGTCTTTGATTATATGATTTTGTTGTGCCAGTGGCAGGTTGCCGGTGATATGATCACGCTTAAGAAAACACTCTTGAGAATGAAAGTAATAGGAACCCATCGAATTCCTTAATCAACAAACATTAAATCTCCTGGGCTGTCAAGAAAATCTGTGAAATACCATCATTCCTTCTGCATTACAATCATGATCACTCAATTCCGTTGTAATTTCTACAAAACTGCAAAAAATATGCATCACATATTTGGTGACAGTGCCACCTGCATCTCCCTTGAGCTCATTTTAATAAAATCGAAAGTGTATACACATTGGGGATTTAATAAATGCGAAGTTACCACTCTACCTAATATACCTACTCTATGAATCTGACTGATCATGATAATAATACAGAATATAGAATAGCATTCCACAAATCCTCCATTTCATGTAAATTTGGAGAGTCAACATAGTTTGTTAAATTGGCAATTACCATTACCAAAAGCTTAGATTTATTGAAATAAGATTACTTTTTGAGCGTGATCATATCGCAAACTGCCACTGAAAGATCAAAACATCACGGAAGCTTATCATAATTAACTTTAAAAGATGTTAATGGGTCTACGATACTATTCCGATTCAAGAAATGACATCTTGTGAATCACAAAAGAAGAAGCAAAATGAGATCTCAACTATTCCTTAAAGACTTGCAGGAACTTGCATTATAATGCAGTTCATGAAATTTCCGAGATCATCAGCTTAATTTCCACTTAATTAAGATGCTTGTTAGCGAATATTCATTCCTTTTGATATCCAACCTGTCTCATACTACTTATAGAGGGGCTTCATGTCGGTAGTATGCAAATTTGCAAAACATTTAGCTTTCTAAAAACTGCTCAAATAATTTTTTGGACCACAGGAACGCTATCTCCGTAATCATTTTACTTAACTCGCTTGAGGAAGCAGCAGGTCTGCGATACGTCGCGATTAAACCACTAATTTGGCAGATTGGTTTTCATTTAAAAATTCGTGGATAACTTATGCGTCTGCCTCAACACGCCGTATCCGCTATTTCTATCTCCGTAAAAAACCTAGGCTAAATATTTTCATATAAAAATATTCACTGTATACAGACACTTTTTGAGTCGACACTCTACCTACAAATACCTACACTATGGATACTTCTTATCTCCCCCCCACATTTTCAGTTCACATTCACTTCTTCACTTGTTCCTTAGTGTACTCTCATTTCCCTATAGAATGCACCACTTCTATAGTGTATTGCAGGGATCTCACGGCAGATTGCAGGAGACAAAACGCTATTATTAAGAGATTATCGACTAAGAGATGTCGATGGGATTATCGACTTCACAGAGTACTTTTCAAAAAATTAATGCACAAGACTTTTGACAAACAGAATTGGATCAATGCTTAATACGTATACGATGATGTCCCAATATTTTCAAAGGACTTTGAAGAGCAGGCAAAATGATTTATAATCATGTTTAAAGCCTTCAATCAGCTGAAAATTGCTCTAACAACTGGACATTGGAAAAACAATAAATCAGGAGATCTGCTTCAAGTTTCTGATATGAGGGCGTCTGATAACGCTGATGCGTTGATGTGATGACCGAAAGTTATATCTTTATATGCATTTTTTGTTTATTTATTCAGATTAATATTCTACTGAGGATATGTACCCAAAAATTGACATCTCGCAGTATTCATGATGAATACGGTAAGCTGACAATCTAGACACAAGGTGCATTGTAAGTAGGCCTAAATAGTCTGCAAAAGAAACTATTCTAAATTCAAATTTCGAAACTTTTTCAATTGCTGTCATACACATGATTCTATCACAAGAGTCAATAGCCGAAAGCAGCATGAATGCATTAACTTGCATACTTTATGGCTATTCTCTTATATTCACATAACATCATGAATTGGAGTAGGCCTGGAATAGGTCTAAATGAAATAATTAACCAGATTAGTATCAATATCAAATAGAAGGGACACAACTGCCTCCACTCATCTAATCCCTTACGTGGATTTATACTGGCATACATGTATTTATGCTTGATAATAAATTTATAGTGCATATACAATTAGTTTTATTGACTTTTCAAGTCTTTTACGAAAGTTGTCGTACCGGTAGACTGTATGAGGTTTTTGACAGTCATATTTTCTTGAAGCTTGAAAGTTATAGGTTTATCAAGTTTCAGTTTAGGATGGGCATGAATATCCATGAATAAGTGCTATGACTATAGATATAGGTGGGATCCTTTTAGGCCACATCGACTTCGAATTCCTATCATCCTATCATGCGGTTTATGCGAAAATTAATGAAAATGAGGTTTGGGTTAATAGTTTTAATAGAATTTATTTATGGTTGGTTCGGGAAAGTTTTCGATTGCTTTTGGTTTGATACTAGGTTTTGGCCAGTGTTTATCTTAGTAGCATATGTCTAATGGACCGTTAAATAGCGTGATTGCTTTATAAGGCAGAGTATTGATAGGTCTGATAGGCCTACACAGCATTCAACGTATAAAACTCATCAAAGTTCTGCCGACGAGATTGTTAACATTTTTTAGATAATGTGATGATAGAGAATCAATAAAGACTTGAATTCAAGTGTGCTTGATGAGACATCTGCTGGCCTCTCCAAAAACAGATACGGAAGACATGTGCATGTACATGTAGGCCTAACTGACACAGGAAAGAAATCAATAATCATAAATATTAGTCATCAGCAAAATATGCCATAATGTACAATGCGCAAGCTCAAGCTCATCGTCATACTTCATATTATCATTCAAGATAGAGCTACTAACCTACTCTACTATTTTGCTACCACATCATCGTGATCCTTAAATGATAGACATCATAACAATGGGCCAATGGCATTTAATCCACAGCATAAAGTGCTGCTGAAATGATTGACAAAATCTAATGTTTGGTCTATGAACTCTATAGTAAATTTTTAAATTGGTGCTATATTATTTCGTATTTATATAGGCATAATATGGAACGATAGAGTATGACATATTAATTTGGCAAAATTTGTATCAACTAACCTTATCGAGTGTACCAACAAACCTGCCCTACAGGGTTATTTGATACGTTTTGATGGGCTTTTTGAAACATATATAACTGTTCTTTTACAAACCATAAGCTAGACATATCTATGTTTTCTAGCTTTCTTATACGCTAGAGAATTCTAATATATTTCTGGAATTTACATAACTGCTCAAATTTTCTTAAAAAACACGAAAAACTAAAAAATGTATCAACTAACCTACTCCTCCTATCCTACTACTAAATAACTAACCTCCTATCCTACTACTCTGTTTATCATTTTCGACACTATCTTCTGCTATGATCATAAGGCTTTAACATGAATGCTAAACTGTAAAAATTCAAACAGGAGTGAATATTGTCATTGGAGACAAGAGCATATGGAAGGTACCGTCGTGACGAAGATCATGCTTGTACGCTCGTATGCTCTCTTTAATTCTTCCACATTGTCAACCATTCGAATTTGAGCATCCGGATCCAACGAGAAAGCACAAGGTGAAGCAAGTCAGCAATAAAGACAACGATTATTCTTACTCCAAAAAGCAAAAAATATAAAAATGTCGTATAAAGAATTTGCACATATTGGAGTTAAAAACATAGAAACTATTGAATGAAAGAGACAATTGGGTAAAACATGGAAACAGATGTCAACCCAGTCATCGAATCTTGCAAAAGTTGTACGAGAAGAGCAATTGATCCAGTGAAAAAGTATAATAATCAATGATTCCCGTTCCAAAAATGTAATTAGATGTTACTAGCTCATTAAAGATGTTAAAAAATTGTGAAGCACGAGCACATATCCTTGGAATCATTGATAATTTCTCGTGATACAATTCTGCTGTACCATTAAAAAGAGCTGAGAAAGTGGCTCGAGCGTTGTATGACAGATGCATTACAATTTATGGTGCTCAGAAAATCAATTTATTGGATAAAGGAACCGAATTCCAAAATGAAAGGCTGACAGAACTGTCGATTGACAACAAAGGTCTGTCGTAGTTCATTGAATATCGAAAGAGAATGACAGCTATTAAGTCAGCAAGACACCAACACCCTTGATTCCCCGACCACACTCGCCTCACCTAGGAATCGAACCGAAGTCCGCGGTGGAGACGAGCTCTCACCTTCTTCACTAGACCACGCTGACGGTTCAAAAGGAATGCGAGTGAAGGCAGAAGTCATCTCTAAGTGATATCGACAGCATATTGTCCTATTATTATTGACTTATTATTATCGCTACCAGCGTTCATGTTGTAGCGAGGTTATTTCGAACAGGTAGTGACACGGAACAGTTGCTTGAAATTTACACCTTAT
>CAJQUW010006725.1:0-173135 GCA_907163375.1 Prostheceraeus crozeri
TTCCTGGTGGTAGTGATGACTACATAGATTTGAGTTATGCGATGCTTGATTTGAGGTTTAGAATTCAACAAGCAGATGGAACTGCTATTGACGATGCACATAAAGTTGGACTGAACAATTTACCATTGACTACATTACTTCGCGATGTTTCTCTAACGATTGGAGAGCAGCAGGTGGAAGGTGGTCAAAGCGATTATCCCTATAAATCATATTTCAATCATTTATCACAGTTTCATCCAGCAGCACAAAAAAGTCATATGGAAGCCATGGGATGGTACAGAGTTGAAGCAGGAAAATTTGATGTTGAAACAAACAGTGGCTTTGTAAAGCGATCTGCTATGATTAAAGATAGTAGAGTATGTCAGCTATATGGTCCGCTGAATTTAGACTTCTTTAGACAGTCAAAGTTTTTACTCTGTAATACCAGCATGCGACTCAAGCTGACATTGAATAAGCCTGAATTTGCGCTGAATGCATTTGCTAAAGTTGACAATTTTAGAATTCATGTGGAAAGATATTGCACTTTACATTCGTCGAGTAGTACGAATCCAAGTGTCATTAGAGGGCATGCTGAAGGTCTTAACCGCCAAAATGCCATTTACCCCGTTCAGCATACAAAGCTTCTCACCTTTACAATTCCGAAAGATCAAAAGAGTTTCATGAAAGATGGCCTCTTTCCATCGGAAGCACCGAAGCTCCTCATGGTGGCAATGGTTGAAAATGATGCATTTAATGGTAATATAAAGAAGAATCCTTTCAATTTTAAACACAATCAGTTAAGTGAAATTGCTTTACGTGTTAATGGTGTGAGTCATCCTGGTCCACCCTACAAACCAGATTTTGCTTCGGATCAATTTATGCGCAGTTATGTTGATTTTATGGATGTCTTTGGCTTTTACAATACGGATGATACCAACGGACTGACTATGAAAGAGTTTAAGAGTGGATATACTATTTATGCATTTGATTTGACTGCTGACAGCGATATTAGTGCACCCTATCGTCAAGCGAACGTGCCTCATAATATTCGTTTGGATTTGACGTTCAAAAGAACACTACCTGAGACGATCAATGTATTAATTTATGCAGTCTTCGATTCAAATATTGAAATTACAAAGTATCGTGACGTGATTCTTCAGTATAATCGTTAATGAGTTGGTTGACTGCTGACGATATTAAGACTAAAGTGCAGCATAATGCAGACGAAGCGACGTTGAAAGCTTTCGATAATGTCTATTCACTCGATACCTTACCACCTGCAGTAAATCACTATCCCATCTTTATTGTGCTAAACACTCATTCACAGAATTTAGGCGGTGAGCATTGGAAAGCGATCTTTATTGGAAAAGACCGACGTGGTGAACTATTTGACTCTCTTGCTCAACCTCCAAATATACCAACACAGCAGTGGTTGAGAAAACATACGCGTCAATATCAGCGAAATGAACGCATACTACAACATCCACTTTCATCAACGTGTGGTGCTTTTGTACTGTACTTCATCTTAAAACGTTTACATGTATCTCGATTTGCATCTATTATTCAAAACTTTTCATGTAATCCATCCTCTAATGAAAAAATGATTTGTAAGTTCTATCATGATTTGAAATAAAAAACATCATGTTGGAAAAATTGTTTTTTATTTTACAATCCGCTGGGTACGTACATACTCAATGAGATAGTCTAGGATCATATTTGCTTGTTCATGAGATTTTAGTCCAGTAATGATCACTTTACTATTATGAAAGATTGCCACATGCACAGGCAACCAACAACTAATGAGAGCTGCAGGAAAAAGTTCGGGTTCATAACACAAACTGTAACTGCTGGTACGAATCTTCAAAAATGATAGACTGTCACTCAATTGAGTAGAGATCACCATATTGTCCACAGTCAGATTCGACATCACACACCTCTCCCTCTTCCATATCCGACGTAGTAGTCTTTGTAGCTCTAAGCGCATTGACTGCGCCGATGAATGAGAAAGGGCGCCGAGAATCTGTACAGTCCCATTTGGGAAGAGTTGAAGATTCCGTGAATTGTTCATCTTCACCACTAACATTTGAGGACGGCCCGGGTAATACTTGCTGTTTGGAAGCTGTTGGCGTAATGTTGTGAGATCGATTTTGGTGTAGAGTCTGAAGCGACGGAGAATGTTGACGATGGTGTAGCGATGGCGCTTCATGATGAAAGAATGAGTAAATTGAGCGATGTACCTTCCTTTTATACTTTTCCCAACTACCTTGATGAAATGTGAAGTTAGTATGAAGTTGGGAATGATAGAGTTGAATTCGCCGATTGTTGACGCGCAGCCAGATGCGATTTCCAATACGTGAATGTCTTTTCATATAGAAGTATTTCAAGTCCTTCATGATATGATGTAGAGATTGAAAATGACGATAAGATAAAACAAACTCTCTTCTCACATTTCCAGTTGAATCTTTGAAATAGACGTTTCGATCATGATCCGTTTCAATACGTTGTAGGGAATCTAATTTCCAACTCATGGTGCGTGGTAATCATATCTGATTAAGATTTGCATAGTAGGGCGATGAACTCACGACGAATAAATGTCATGATGGAGCGATTTATGTATCTTCTATACTTCTCCCAATTGTATTTGCGAAATGAGAAACAGTTTGCGGAATGAGAATGGTAGATTTGAATTTCATTTCTGTAATGTTGAAGCCAAACTTGATCACCCAAGGAGATGAATCTTAATGTTTCAAAATATTCCAAATCCCTCATGATATCATTGAGGTTGACAAATTGTCGCCATGTTAATGTAATTCCTCTTGATGTATGACCATGAGAATTTTTGAAATGTACGTTTCCATCACGATCAACTCTGATATATTGTAGAGAGTCCAAAATCCAAGTCTTCATGATGTTATGCAAAGTTGCAGATTAGCAATATAAAAATGTCGTTTTATCATATTTTGCTTAGCAATGCGGCTACAAAGAGATTTACTAGCAATCGAGCCGCACTCTTTTCTACTCCCATTGATCATGCACAACAGCTAAATGGGAATTGGGAAGTGGGTGTCACTCAACTTGTTTATAGCAACTGTGTCTATACTTTTGATCATGAGGTGTTGACTATTAATATGAGGCGTACAGCTGCTTATCAATGTGAAAAGGGGTGCCGAATATACATTCCACAGTGGCCAAAGAAAGATCTCTTATCATGTAAAAAGTTTATATATGATTTCTTGAATAAAGCGTGTAAACATATTGTCCAATTTACTCCGCACAATGATGATTATAATTATGTACATCATGTAGTTGAGAAAGATTGGATTGTTGGTTTAAGTCCAAGTTTAAGAAATGATTTAGGCTACCTCGCTAGCGCCTTAACAAGCTATGATAATTTTAACGTTAATTACCACATAAGTGGTCATAAACAGTTAATATATCGAGAGGAAGCTTATTATGTAGATCTTATTCCAAGAAATGAGAAGACGTTGGTGAAGAAGATTGTGATTAAGCCAAGAAAGACAAACATGACTCCTGAAACATTATTGAAGAAATTTAATTATCTCCTTCGAGTTGATGACAAACAAGTGGCAACATTGACTTATATTAAATCATCTAATCATATTGCAATAAGCAAATTAAATGATGATGATCTAGTATTAGTTTGTTCAAAAGATTTTCATCAGTTCTTACGACATCGTTCTGCAGCTGTTCATGGAAAATCTGATATGCAACATTTACCATGTGAAAGGTCAAATCAATTTGATACAGAATGGGCCGTATCTTTATACAGAAAGTGTGTAGAGCCTTTTGGTGGTTTCTTACATGAAACAAGAGTGTTGATGCCTCGCATTATTACTTCGGTTAAATTGGTTGTAGATTATTTAAATGAAGTGATTAATGAGCAACATATTTCATTTTCTGAAAAAGAAGGTACTTTGTCTCTCACTATAAATGGAAAAGGTATTGAACTAATTATGGATAAAACTCTAATGGACATTTTGGGTTTTGATCAAAATATCTTTAAAAGTGGTACTGTAACCAAAGCTAGCGCAGACATGTCGCTATCGCGTCGTATTAACTATTTTCAGATATATTCCAATATTGGTGAAGATGTACGTGTGGGAGATGTTGAAGCTCCATTGCTAGCAATGATACCATACCAGCCAAAAAGCTGCAGTATTTTATCTGAGCATACTTTCAAGAAAGTGCATTATACAAAGCTGAAATCAAACTACATCCCACAAATTGATATTGCCATTTATGATGATGCTGGTGCGTTGATTCCTTTTCATAAAGATGCTGTGACAAGTATTACACTCCATTTCCGAATGAAGAGTTAATGCAAAAGTATGCTAATATATTTTTCCAATGTGAATAATATGGAAAGTGAAAATAAGGACTCGTTTCTAATCTACTTGCCCAGTAATGCTTCTATGAATAAATTTCCCAAAAATAAACCATCAGACTATCGAGTAGAATTAAATCGGCCACTGCATTTAGAAGGTGAATGGGAAGTTGGCGTTTCTAGTATTTGCTATGATAGCAATATTCAGAATGTGAATGATTTGGAAGAAATGATATTGACTCCTCGCACCCATGATGGAATAACGATGAATAATGCATTTCAGTTCCCATACAATTTAACATCAGATGGAAAGTGGAACTATGAATGGATTCAGATAAAATCAGATTCTTATGAGCCATTTGGGAATGAGAAAATTATTAAGGCATTCAACAGTGGTAATACTTCCATCATGAAGAATAAAAATCAGAAAGCTTATGAGTTTACTATCTATCATTGGAGTGGGAGACAGTTCCTCCGCTTTCATTCTTTTACTAAAGGTCTTACGCTGAGGTTGGATAGTGAATTCTATCCACATCTTGGTTTTGGTCATGGACTACATCTAACGTCAATTGCTACTGCAAATGTTAAAAAAGTTTATTCAACTCGAATCAACAAATTTCATTATAGATTTAAAATATTTGATGAAGATGTTGTAGAATGCGAAGAACGCATCATTTTGAAAAAGCGTGGTGTTCAACCTTTATCACTTATTGAGTTAGTAAAACGATGGAATGAGACTGTGGGTAAGAAGTATGGAGAGAAAATTATGGCGGACAAAAATAAGTTGGTTATTCAGAAATATAATGACAAACTTACAGTTTATTTCTCTCCAACCTTGCGTCATTTTGTAAGACATTATACGCCTATTATTGGAAGCGGTGTGGTGTATGGTTCTCATGAATATCACACTAAAGCTGATTCAGTTAATGATGAATGGTGGGTGGACATCTATGGCGATCGCATCAAGAAAATTTACCAGTCTTATGAAGAATCTAAAGTTGCTATCAATATAATGCCGCGTCTATATCATACAGTTGAAAGCTTCATTCATGTAGTAAATCCTTATATACAACAGAAGTTGAAGCATGTGATGAAAAGTAAATATGATGTAAAGACACACCACATTTCGTTTTCAATTGAAAAACAACGCGTTGTTCTGAAACTGGGTGATGACATTCAATGTCAATTGAGTAAAAATTTGAAAAAACTCTTTGGCTTTTCAATGCTACAAACTGTGTTTGCTGCTGCGCATACGATTGGTATAGAAACACCAATGACACTTGATAAACATGAACAACACCTTTACATTCAAAGTGATTTGATTTTACCTATTTCTGTTGGCGAGAAAAAAGAATACATTTTACGTGATTTCATTCATGATAAAGACGCTTCATATGGAATAGTCGAGAAGATGTTTGAATCTATTTTCTATCATCCCGTCGTCAAACAAACTATACCCTCTATTGCTATCAAAATTACCAATGGTTTACAAGAGTGTATCCATGTGAAAGATACTAAATCCCTCGTAACTTTAGTGTTTCGGAAAACAAAGTGAAGTCATTGTGATATGTTTATTGAAATAAAAATATGTATATGAAAAAGTCTTTTCACAGATATAGGGGGAATGGGCTGACTGTAGGCATATATTCACAAGGAAGAAACGATCTCATGCGATACATAAAACAACCATGTATATCTACAAAAAGCAACATCAAAATACTGAGTTAAAGTTGATTATGTCAATACATCTCCTGAATGTGGTAGCGTGAGTTTTATTCTTTTGGGTGGAGGTATGTTTGTGTCAGGATGTCCATGTGGAAGAGATGTGTTATGTCCTATCCAACACCTCTTATCCTCCCATGCTGAAAGTGCTCGTTTCTTGAACGTGTACGTTTTCACAGTATGAACTTGAGATTTTAAGATTGTCATATTGACAAACGTTATAGTTTTATTTTTATAGGCCTTCTTATAGGACCGATGTTTCATTTTATGAACAATGGATTTTGATATACCTTTAGCACGCTTAATACTATCTGCACATTCTTTTAGTTTCATGGAATACATTTTAGGACGGAGGAGAATCATTTCATCTATTTCCTTTCCTGCTGTTTCATCCTTAAAACAACCAAGTTTGGCTTTATTCTGTATGGAATAGAGTGGATGAGTGGGATTGTAGTTAGATGTATCGAAATATTTTTCTAATGACTTACCTACTTCATTAAAATTTAAATCTTTTTGAGTGGTAATTCCTAAAAAGAAACTATCTGTATCACCACCCAGCAAGCGAACCTCTTTTACGAGAGGGCATGGTTTTAATATTTTGTAGAAGAGTTGATACATTTCAAGCTTGGAATAATCTAAAACGGCTTGCCCAATATAGATGGGTTTGCACAACTCAACTTCTGATTTAATCATTTTAACACCTACAAGATCCTCATCGATGATGTCTCTATCAATGAAAAGAGGTGATGAGGTCAATTTGTGATATTTTTGTTCATCAACGACTAGTTTGTAATTCATACGTTTTCTAACATCCTCCATGGTCTTTCCGAATAGACTATTATTCTTATATTTATAAAAATCCTTTTCAAAATTATTTTGGGCGAGTGCACGTTTTTGACTGTTACTATCTATGTAGGGTTTGAGGAAGGCTTTCTGTCTAAATTTGATAATGCGGTGAACTGACTTTAGAAGCATGCCCATTTCTAAATAGAATTTTAATATGCAGAAGTGTACGAGATAATTTTTCTTATCATATTGGGTGAGTAAAAGTTTGCGGCATGGTTTGTACCTTGGCTGTCCACACTCTGTTAAGTTATTATGAAATTGTGACATGAATGGTGAAAACATATCTTCAGTCACTTCGCCAGATTCAGGTGCGAGTGGGAAATCAGCAGTTTTATTTTTAATACTATTTGGATAAATCAAATCCACTTCAAAATAATATCCCCAATCACCTTCATCTGGAATATTCAGTATGTTTGAAGGGTTGGAGTAATACTCAAGCTCATTTTGATTTAACCAACTAAACTCGGAATGAGGTAGTGGTTTAGACAGTGAACTGCCATATAAATTATTTTGGTCATAGTACTTTAGGTGGATATGATCATCACCTACTGTTTCAGATTTTATATGATGTTTATTTACAAATGTGAGACCACCGCGTATTCCGCGCTCAAATATATTATACATCTCCGGGTCTTGTAAGAGATGAATGGTCTCACCAGTCATTTTAAAGGCTGATTTAAAGGACATGGCTGGTAGACTGACAAAGTGGATAGGATCTAATTTGTCTTCTTCTAATGCCACTCGTCGAAACTCCTGAAAGACATCAGCCAGCAAAATGACATCTAATTCTAAGTAAGCGATCATATAATCGCCAAACGTTTTACAATTAAATTTTAACCATGCCTCTTGAGCATGTTCATAGTCCTCTACTGGACAATCTTCACCCGTCAAATCGTTTTTGAATTTGTCAATGGAAGGAAGGGTTGTTTCATTTAGTTTAGACATTGAGCTAAAATACGCATAAGGAAAGACTCCTTTGCGAGTGATTATTTCATCCGTTAAGTTTGGATAGTGTTTCTTCAAAGTTTGACTATGGGGAAGAAACTTGAGATTACGAACGAGAGAAGCTAGTGACGCTGACATGAATTGAAATGAATCTAAAAATTTTATTTCGAAGAAGACTGTCTTATTTTCTTTAGTTTTATCTACTGGTACTTTTGCTGTCATTGCCATGAATTTTTCTCTCGTTTGTGCTATTACATTAAACTGCCACGATTTCATCTGGCTCAACCCTCCTTTTATGAGCATATGACTGTCATAGCCCTTAAAGTTATGAAAAATGACGGGTAGTACACGACGTCTCAACCTAAGTGAAAAGTTACATTTGGAGCAGAGTGCGTTTCTAAATTTACCAGTGATGTGATCATGATCACGCACTTTCTTAATTTTATCGTCATCAAACGTTTTATGACATTTAGGACAGGATGTGCAACTTTCAAATTTTTGTTTGTCTTCATCTGACATATGTAGTGACTTACGCTGCAATTGGGAATCATATGATTGTTGAAATTTTGCAGCTTTATCGAGAAATTCTAGAAATTTTGAAATGCAATCTTCACCTTGCCAAGTATGCATTTTGTTTTGTCTATTCCTAAAGTGGTCATGCCATACTTCATAGCAGGATATGGCTGCTGGCTTGTGGATGATATCATCAATGTAGCATTCTATGTCTGCGTAAATGACACGCAGGGGACTTAATTCGTCACCATTATCCCTATGTGAAAATATTTTATCTTTGGGCATGCGTTCCATTTGTAATTTACCTCGCTTGCACCATTCATAGTGAGTTTCAAATTTATCTTTACTCCAAAATGAGCGGATGCAGCGGTCGCATACAAAATGTTCACCTCTTTTAGAGTGCCCCAAGTGAGTGTACAAGCGAGAGATTTTGGGAATACCACAGTAGTGCCATTCCTCGCTATCATCTTGTTTTACTAATAAGAGGTTGACTACACGTTCATAACAAGTTGAACGTGAATTATAGCGGGCACCCTTCAACCCCTTCTCCCACACGTGAACGACAATTTTAATCTTATTATGTTTTTCGAACGTTTCTACATCTTTGATTTTCATGTTGTTACTATCACAACCTTCAAAGTCTAGTTCATCCTCCCACTGTCTATAGCTATAGGTGCGATCTCGATGCGCGTTGATATCATTATAGTGAAGGATGGATAGGACTGCATATTTGAAACACTGTGATTTACAATCAACATTGATGACAGCTTTCTTATTATACAACGTTTTTGGAAGTTTAAATGTGCCTCGAGCTGCATGACTTTCTAATAGGGAAATTTTGAATATGGCTGAGTCCACACCATCAAAAATGAGAGCGCTGTCGCGTTGATTGAATTTATCTACATTTGATTTTAAACATTGAATGTGAAAATTTAGCCAAGACTCGCAGTCTACAACTTCGGTTGCGGAAGAGGAAGGAATATGAAACTGTATTCTCTCCGTCACTTGACCCGTTTGAAAATCTATTTTAATATATTTTAGTTTAAGGTAGATGAGCGCCTTCATTCTAAAATTGTCTAAATTATTGAAGAGCGCTTCGATAATGTTAGAATTTTGAAGGAGCCACTCAGGAAAATCTACAATTTGAGTATTGGACTCCATGCAGTAGTCGCGTACTAAATTATTATGTGAAACATTAATGAGGGAGATGGTAGAGGTACCGTTGGTGTAGTGATCATTTGCATGTGTGTGTTGAAGTCTGTGCGAAGATCGCTGAAAGTGACTATCAAAAGAAAGAGGGCACAAATCGCAAGGAAAGGAGATGTCATCGTCAGAATCAACTTCACCTCCGGAGATTGACGCCGCTTTGCGTTGACACACACGTTGTTTGATGTGTCGAAGGAGACTGTGCTTCCTTGTAAACATATGTCCGCAGTCGGCACATTCCCACTCGTTGCCTTGCCGCGAGAGTCCTGAGCTGGAACTCACATCACCTGAAAGAGAAATCATTCTTTCATCTCTGTTCAAGCCTCAGTGTAGTGTTACAACCTACCTTGACTCAATAACTCTAAACTTTCCTCGAGAAGAGAGGGCGTTGGTGATGAAGTTGATGTCTGAAATTGAGGAAGATGCTATTAGTCACACGTTTGAGGGAGATGAGAGGAAATTTTCAACTTACCATTTCAACGAAATCAAGTTTAAGGTTGATACTTCTACAAGATAGAGACTTCACTCAAATAATAGTCAAAGAGAGAGATCGTGCGTTCGTCACTTGTATGATTCACAGATTAAATGAAATGACCTGAATGTCACTTTGCTTATATACTTTCATCCTCTTCATTCATTGGATGTTCATTCTGATTGGCTGCTTGTGTATACTTAAGAATTAGAAAAATGTTAAAGTTATCATTATTCAAAGTCAGCATTTCAAAGACAACATGACAAGTCCTCCAACAACACCAAATACCGCATTGGAGTTCTCCTCTCCATATACATCAGCAAAGGTGCTCGTTACACCAAATGCACCAAGAAAGGCGAAGGTGGAGAAGACATACAATCTCGACAATATACGAAAGTTATCATTATCGGAGGAGGATGAAGAGGAGTTGCCCGACCTAACAGGCATACGGTGGAAATATTTACAATATGATGCCGAAGGGGTGATGGAGATGACCAGCAAGTCGCACTTGCATCAAATATGGGAGTGGTACACCCCTAACTCCCAACCGCGAACCGTGGCGGAGTGGGCGTACATTGAGAAAGTGAGGGACGCTGCAGAAGAACGTTTAAAGCAGCTCAACTGTTTTTGTAATCTATGTGAAGCCAGACTCTGGGACGATATTGACGATGAAGACCTTTTGAAATACATGCCATAATAAATGTTTATTTCGTATTATCTTTGCTTTCATACTGACTTACTTGAATGGGGTTTTAGTGAATAATTTAACCATGTATACTTTTTCATTTGGAAATAGTAGCACGCTTAGTTTAACTTGTAAATCTTATAACATTTCATATGGACGATGATGGTAGATGAAATAGTGTCAAATAAATTAAGATAGCTTACACTTCTGATACAGGGATAGCAATCGACTGCGATCCATGTGTAAAGAGCTTGTTAGACTACGGATGGGCTTAAGTGGATGATTTAACCATGTATACTTTTTCATTTGGAAATAGTAGCACGCTTAGTCTAACTTGTAAATCTAAAAACATTTCATATGGACGATGATGGTAGATAAAATAGTGTCAAATAAATTAAGATAGCTTACACTTCTGATACAGGGATAGCAATCGACTGCGATCCATGTGTAAAGAGCTTGTTAGACTACGGATGGGCTTAAGTGGATGATTTAACCATGTATACTTTTTCATTTGGAAATAGTAGCACGCTTAGTCTAACTTGTAAATCTAAGAACATTTCATATGGACGATGATGGTAGATAAAATAGTGTCAAATAAATTAAGATAGCTTACACTTCTGATACAGGGATAGCAATCGACTGCGATCCATGTGTAAAGAGCTTGTTAGACTACGGATGGGCTTAAGTGGATGATTTAACCATGTATACTTTTTCATTTGGAAATAGTAGCACGCTTAGTCTAACTTGTAAATCTAAAAACATTTCATATGGACGATGATGGTAGATAAAATAGTGTCAAATAAATTAAGATAGCTTACACTTCTGATACAGGGATAGCAATCGACTGCGATCCATGTGTAAAGAGCTTGTTAGACTACGGATGGGCTTAAGTGGATGATTTAACCATGTATACTTTTTCATTTGGAAATAGTAGCACGCTTAGTCTAACTTGTAAATCTAAAAACATTTCATATGGACGATGATGGTAGATAAAATAGTGTCAAATAAATTAAGATAGCTTACACTTCTGATACAGGGATAGCAATCGACTGCGATCCATGTGTAAAGAGCTTGTTAGACTACGGAAGAGAGAAGTGTGTTATGTTGCGTGTGGCGCGTGAGTGTCCTCCCATTTCATTCCATTCATCAATTCGTCTCATTGATAGAGACAGGTAGAACTCATGGTTCTCATAACGTATGCAATGGAAAGTTTTAGGCAACCTTCGACAGTTGGCTAAATGTCGCCCTGACGCGAATGCATGCTACGTTGAGACAGAGGCAATCACTTGCAAACATGACGCAGAGAGGTTTAACAAGATTGACCATTGCCGAATGTCCCTTGCGGTATACATAGCTACGGGTTTCACCGCCGCCCTTTACAGGAACGCCCGTCGAAAGGAAGTATTACACCGAACTTCATTTGCAACGTTCAAGTTGACTGATAGCAGATTCAACTTAATGATAGTATTCGCCAGTCCGAAGACTGCCCAGGGCAAACCGCGAGGAGGTTCTATCATGTCTTGCCCCATGGTGGCCCTTAAGAGAGCCGATGGTTCGTTCTCGGGAGTAACAAGATGACTATTGGCTTGAATAGTCAATAGGTATGACGGTTAGGTTCTCGTATACCCTATACCGCCTAAGCCGTGGTGGTGCATCTGGCACCTTTCGGATGCGGGTGGTATTTGGAGTCCACACCTCATCCGTCCAAACGATCCTCTTGATCTTCCCCTTCTTCTCATCCTCATCCCACTCGTCGAGGATGACGAACTCGGGAATACCGTTGTCTTCATCAGTGAAGACGGGAATATTGTCGGCAGATGTCGCTTCCATCGTGACTTCAAATTGAATGAGAAGCGCTACAATCTTCTGGCTTATATAGGGTTTTCAACAATGAATTGCTCAACAGCGAATCAGAATGCTTCAGGGATAGCAATCGACTGCATAATGTTCAAGTTGACTGATAGCAGATTCAACTTAATGATAGTATTCGCCAGTCCGAAGACTGCCCAGGGCAAACCGCGAGGAGGTTCTATCATGTCTTGCCCCATGGTGGCCCTTAAGAGAGCCGATGGTTCGTTCTCGGGAGTCGTCATCCTACAGCCTACCAATTCTGCTGAGAGAGTCAAAGACTCTCTCTTTGGTAGCACTGTCGACTTCCACACTAACTGGCATGTGAGTATAGAGTGGAATGTAGCGCCATTCCGTTGGATTGGCAGCAGTTGCTGTCATCGGATTGCCAATCCGAGCAAGATTGTTGTGGACTCTGTCTTGCTCCTCTAGCCTGACGAACTCCTCAAATAAATTTCGCGGCCTTAACTGCGGTCCGCGAGGAGAGCTGACTTGACTGTTCGGCGTCTGCATGATTGAAATGAAATGAAATGAGAGGCAGTGGTTTATATACCCCTCTAACGCGACGCAACGTTCAAGTTGACTGATAGCAGATTCAACTTAATGATAGTATTCGCCAGTCCGAAGACTGCCCAGGGCAAACCGCGTGGAGGTTCTATCATGTCTTGCCCCTAGGTGGCCCTTAAGAGAGCCGATGGTTCGTTCTCGGGAGTGACGTGATGGGGTGGTGAAGGCGGGCAAAGATCTGCAATGAAAATGATATGTGTTAGAATAGGATATACTATCTTATTTACTTTTTCACTTACCAAGTTAGTCATCCTTAGGTAGTCTCGCGCGTTTCCGAATCGAAAATTTGTGTAGATGGCCGCGCATTCGTAAGCTGGCGTGGAGGCATTTTTTCGTGGGATGACCATTGTAGCATAGGATGGATTCGTCTAAATTCTGGTTTACGAGTACTTCGCCGGCCAAATGATTGTCCCGAATAGGGATGTGAAATTCAAACAAACGATCCTCATTCACACGTTCCCACTCATCCCTCATGCGCTCCAACTTCTCACACGCCTGCCTCTCATCACCCCGCCGAGCCACAGTCCTCTCCAACTCAACATTCCTCGCTCTCAACACACTCATCTCCTTCATCATCTCCTCAAACTTCGCCTCTGCATCTCTCATTCTTCTCTCCGCAGCACTCGCCCTCTTCTCACACGCATCATTCTTCTCTTCCAACTCTCGCGTCTTATTCTTCAAATCAGTCACACAACGCCTCATTCTAATGTTTTCATCCGCCACCTCCTTCGACTTCAAATCCTTCTTTTTCAACTCATCCAACTCCTTCACAACTTCATCCTTCACTTTCTTCAAACTCTCAAACTTATTCACTAACAACTCATGCGCCATCTGCTGCGAAACATGTCTCTTCTCTTCATCCTTCAACCACCTCGCCGACTGCATACGAATCCCACCACTCTTCACTTTTGGGGAAGATGAGCTCTTCGGGGGGTCGGTGATGACGATGTTGGACACCTCCGATGACGAAGAGCTCAACTTCCTCACACGCTTCCTCACACGCTCCCTATCTAAATCCACATCATCCTCATCATCACTCTCAAGCACTCTCTTCCGCTGCTCAATCTCACCCTCCAACGACGCAACCGCTCTCGCCAACTCATCATTCTCAACAACATTCTCAACAACATTCTCAACAACATTCTCAACAACATTCGCAACATTCGCCAACATTCGCTCCCTCTCTTCCACAATCAACTGCGTAAATCTCAAATCAGTCACTAAACCACCACTACAGTCAGCATGCACTCTGTAAAACCGCACCTCATCCTCATCACCCTTCAGCACTCTACACTTTACGCAAGCAACCCTATTCAAGACAATCATGTGGCCGGTGCCCGCCTTCTTCACATGAGCTTTGGCGTCCGCACTGCGATTAACTCGCCCACAAGAGCACATTTTGATATGATATTTACGATTTTTGTCATTGGCCATCTTAGATTTTATTGTGAACTGTAAGATAATGAAATTTGTATAAGTTTGGAATCATGTAGTACAGTCATATTCCTAAAGAGTGTAGTGAGTGGCACTCGATCCCGTCGACAGCCCGAAGGCCTTGTACCGATCACTAGGGAAGTGAGAGATCTTCCCGATACCCGCTCTTTACAGCTGAAGACATCATTGTCACTGCCCCGAAGTGGTAACAGGAACGCCGAGTCAAAGGTAGTGATCAGTAGCTGGGATCTAACCCCTCAAAGCTGCCTTAGACTTAGTTAAATTTCAAATCTGATAGCATATTTGAACTCAGGATACTTGAAAACCTTAGTCTATATGTTAAAACTTTGAAAAAAGTGAAAATTAAGAATTTTTAAAAAATTCCGCATTTTACTACTCATACTACTTTTAAAAAATTTTATCAGTAGTAAAGACACTATCAAACTCTATCATACAAACTTTGAAGTAGCAAGATAGCTTGCCTACTTCAAAAGATAGAGTCCTTTGCACCCGATATCGGGAGCTCAGAGCGACGACCGTCGCTTACCTCGTCTTTCGATGAAGTGATCAGACTTACGTTGTCGGGGGTTTATATATGCTCGGAAGAAAACTTAAAATGGCTCTATCTCCGAAAGTATTTATCGTAGCGACATGCGGTTTGTTGCAAACGATTTGTCTCATCATTCTTTACAATATGACACCTGAACCATTCTCATATGACCACGGGAAGTTGGTCCGCCAGCACATGTCCATGTAACATGCCACAAGTGAAAAAATTCCTAAGTGTGAGAGCTCCAGTGTGGTGAAAATTTTGAAAAATTTAAAACTTCCGAATTTCAACCTGGGACCTTAACCAAAACATTTTTCATCAAATTTCACTGACCTCCCCCCCCCTCGTTCAGAGAAATTTGATGAAAAATGTTTTGGTGACGGTCCCAGGTCGAAATTCCACACTTTGGAAAATTTTCAAAATTTTACCCATACAAAGTCACTCTGACACTTAGGATTTTTTCAGGTGAGCGAGCTCCGACCTAAAATCTTGTAACCGCTCTAACTTTTGAACGAAGACAGATAGGAACAAGCCGATTCTTTCACTGAATTTGTCTCACTCTTAGCTTTCAAACGAGCTATTGCACGAGAAAATCCGTCCACTAGAAGCCAAGATAGAAGCTAGCTGTCCAGGGGGGGGGAGGTCAGTGAAATTTGATGAAAAATGTTTTGGTGACGGTCCCAGGTCGAAATTCCACACTTTGGAAAATTTTCAAAATTTTACCCATACAAAGTCACTCTGACACTTAGGATTTTTTCAGGTGAGCGAGCTCCGACCTAAAATCTTGTAACCGCTCTAACTTTTGAACGAAGACAGATAGGAACAAGCCGATTCTTTCACTGAATTTGTCTCACTCTTAGCTTTCAAACGAGCTATTGCACGAGAAAATCCGTCCACTAGAAGCCAAGATAGAAGCTAGCTGTCCAGGGGGGGGGAGGTCAGTGAAATTTGATGAAAAATGTTTTGGTGACGGTCCCAGGTCGAAATTCCACACTTTGGAAAATTTTCAAAATTTTACCCATACAAAGTCACTCTGACACTTAGGATTTTTCAGGTGAGCGAGCTCCGACCTAAAATCTTGTAACCGCTCTAACTTGTGAACGGCTGGTCCGATTGACTCGCAACAAAAAATGTTGTCGAGCAGTTTTTTCTCCTCTTTCAAACGAGTAGCTGTAAGACAAAATCCGTCCACTAGAACCAAAGTTAGAAGATTGTTGTCGGGGGGGGGGGGTCAGTGAAATTTGATGAAAAATGTTTTGGTGACGGTCCCAGGTCGAAATTCCACACTTTGGAAAATTTTCAAAATTTTATCCATACAAAGTCACTCTGACACTTAGGATTTTTCAGGTGAGCGAGCTCCGACCTAAAATCTTGTAACCGCTCTAACTTGTGAACGGCTGGTCCGATTGACTCGCAACAAAAAATGTTGTCGAGCAGTTTTTTCTCCTCTTTCAAACGAGTAGCTGTAAGACAAAATCCGTCCACTAGAACCAAAGTTAGAAGATTGTTGTCGGGGGGGGGGGGTCAGTGAAACTTGATGAAAAATGTTTTGGTGACGGTCCCAGGTCGAAATTCCACACTTTGGAAAATTTTCAAAATTTTACCCATACAAAGTCACTCTGACACTTAGGATTTTTTCAGGTGAGCGAGCTCCGACCTAAAATTTGTAACCGCTCTAACTTTTGAACGAAGACAGATAGGAACAAGCCGATTCTTTCACTGAATTTGTCTCACTCTTAGCTTTCAAACGAGCTATCGCACGACAAAATCCGTCCACTGGAAGCAAGCTGTCCAGGGGGGGGGGACGTCAGCCGAAAATTTTTTCTCTCCGATTTCGCTGGAAACATCCTTCCTAACCCAAAATTTCACGTAGATTCCGAATCTGGCCTCCGTTTTCTCATCCGATGCTTCGTTTGGGCGCTACACACCAAAACGTCCCAAATTCTAACTCTGTCGTTTTTCGAAAAATGTTGAAAATTTTTTCTCACCGATTGCCTTGAAACTCACCCTACCGATGTAGAATTTCACGCTGAATCCGAATCTGACCTCCGTTTTCTCATCCGACCACTCCTTCCACTCGAAACAACCCATTTTACAACCCAACATTCAGCAGATTGCACCAAAAACATCACACACTATAGCCTCAAGACTAATCCTGGCGGTCGCCCACGTCAACCTAGACGGTCGCCCACGTCAACCAGGCGGTCGGACCAACTCACCCGAGTCTCACACTCTGTCGTTGCAGAAGGGGGGGGCGTCAGCGAACATGTTGTGAACGTGGACCCACCTGGCCGGCACACCACGACAGACCACAACCTCTGTCGTTCCAGAGGGGGGGGGGGACTCAGACACGAAGCACCACGGCGGCCGACCACGACACTCTGCCGTGCCAGAGGGGGGGGGACGCAGCGATGGCCGCCATCTTGCGCGGTCCAGCAGTGGAGTTTTGCTTACTACTAAAAGTGCATCTGAACAAAGTAAAAAAAATATTTATTTGAACAAAAACCATTATGTTGGGGAATGTACATTCACTCAAATTATCCTAATTTATTTAAATCAGAATATTTTCAATACTATGGTGAAGATAGTTCAGAAATGTTTACAAAGAAAGTAGAAGAATTACAAAATTATTTTTCGCAATTGCTTGAAACAAATATACCAATGCTTCCATTAACGGATGAAGAAAGAAAAGAATTTGATGATGAAATAAATTGTTATTACTGTGGAAAAGGTTTTACAAATAAATATAAAACTGGCAAAGGTAGATATCTTGATAAGGTAAAAGATCATGATCATCTAAATGGATTATATAGAGGTGCAGCACATAATTCTTGTAATCTTAATGCTAATAAATTTAAATATAACTTTGTTCCTTTATATTTCTACAATGGTTCTAAATATGATTTCCATCTAGTAATG
The DNA here is from genome assembly GCA_907163375.1 of Prostheceraeus crozeri. NCBI lineage: Eukaryota > Metazoa > Platyhelminthes > Polycladida > Euryleptidae > Prostheceraeus > Prostheceraeus crozeri. The sequence continues at coordinate 18,032 of CAJQUW010006725.1, forward strand.
AAAGATTTATTTTCATCTGAAAAATTACAACAACAAAAAATAAATGTACTATGTAAACAAGAAGAAGAATATTTTTCAATGCAATTAGGTTGTATTAGAATTTTAGATGCATTTAGATTTTTTACTTCTTATTCATTAGATGTTATGGGAAAAACTTTGAAATCTGAACAATGTAAAATATTAAATAAATATAATTTAAAGCCTTTAAAAGGTATATTTCCATATGAATATTTAACTGGAGATTTTAATTCTGTGAATAAAATTATGGAAGAAAAACAACTTCCTCCAAAAGATAAATTTAAATCAACATTAAAACAATCACAATTATCTGAAGAAGACTATGCAGAAGCTGAAAAAAATTGGAGAGAGTTAAATTGTAAAACAATGTATGATTATACAATGAAATATCTACAGATAGATGTATTAATACTAGCTGATCTTTTTGAAAACTTTCGTGATATGTGTTTAGAATATTACGGAATAGATCCATGTTATTGTTATTCTACACCAGGTTTAACATGGTTAGCAGGATTAAAACATACAAATGTTCAAGCCGATGGCTCTAGGACAAAGTCCGTTAAACTTAAACATTATAAAGAAAATACATATGATAAATTATTATTTTTTGAATCTGGAATTAGAGGTGGTGTTTCATCAGTTTTAGGTAATAGATATGTTAAATGTTATAATAAGAAAGTAAATCCACAAGAATATGGAATAATGAAACCTTTATCTCCAGAAGAAAGCGATCAGTTTATAAAATTGTTTAATCAAAATATAGAAGGACTTATATCAAATGAAGATAGTCAAGCAGCAGTTGATGAAATCATGAGAGAAAACTATTTATTATATTATGATTTTAATAGCTTATATTCTTCTTGCATGATACAAGAATTACCAACAGGTGAAATGACATGGTGTAATAATCTAGATTATCAAAGAACATATGATGGTGAAAATAATTTTGGTTATGTATATGAAGTTGATTTAGTATACCCTGATTATATAAAAGAAGCAACAAAATATTATCCTTTCTGTCCAGAAAACAAAATTCCCAATATAGAAGATTTTTCAGATTATCAAAAATCTATAATTCCGAAAAAATACAGACCAACAAAAAAACTTATGTTAACACAAAGCAATAAAGGAAAGTATGTTGTTGAAGGAAGAATGCTAGATTGGTATTTAGATCATGGTATGATTCTCACCAAAATACATCGAAAACTAGAGTATAGAAAATCTAAATGGTTAAAAGATTATATTGAGTTCAATATTGAAAAACGTAAAATAGCTAAAAGAAATAAAGATGATTTTGGAAACGTTTTCTTCAAATTAATGAATAATGCATTTTATGGTAAGACTTTAGAAAATGTGCGTAATAGACAAAATATTGAAATAGTTTATGATAGAGATAGATTTCAAAATTTAACAAGGAAACCTACATATAAAAGAACTACTAGATTCAGTGATGAACTTTGTGCTGTTCATCTAAGAAGAAGCATTGTAAAACATGATAAGTTTAATTTCATTGGTTTCACTATATTAGAATTAGCTAAACTATTTATGTATAGTTTTATATATGATTATTTAGCACCTGCTTATTTCAAAAATTATAAATTACACTTTACATATACCGATTCTATTTTCTTAGAATTAACAGTACCATATGGTTCTTCACTTGATAAAGAAATTAATAAAATAAAGGATATTATTCATCCTTCTGATTTATGTAAAGTAAAAGATGAATTAGAAGGAAATGAAGATTTCATAACAGAAGCTATATTTTTAAAATCTAAATGTTACTGTTATGATACAACTAATAATATTAGGACATCGGAGATGTCTTCCAGGGCTTCGCCCGTTAAAACACATAAAACATTGAAAGGAATTTCAAAGGCATCAGTAGCTAATCAAATAACATTTCAAGATTATAAAAATGCATTATTTAATAATGAAATAAAAACAGCATATAATTATAGACTTAATTCAAAGAAACATAAAATGTATTTAAAAGAAGAACATAAATTAGCATTAGATCCATTTGATGATAAAAGAAAAATTTTACCTGATGGAATAACTACTTTACCTTTTTAATTTTCTAATTTCTATTTTCTAAATATAACAATATAACAATATAAAATATTATAAAATAATATAACATAAAATAATTTAATAATATAAAATTATCATATAAAAATGGATAAAGTTAGAGCTGATAATTTTAAAAGAATAAAACAATTAGAAGAGTTAATAAAACAAAGAAATATTATGAAAGAAAATCATCTTCAACATAGAATGACAAAAGCTGGTATTCAATCTGATATGTTTGATAAATTAAAAATAACTGAAGAAGTAAAAACTGATTATGAAAAAACTGTCGAACCATTTAAAACTCTTGAAAAGGAACTTAATGAAAAACGTGTTGATATAGCGGATCCTGTACTTAAAACACTATTAGATGACTATGGTTTATTAGAGGCAAACATAGATAAAAAATTACCAAAATCTATGTTATTCGAACATTCTACTTTCTTTTTAGATAAAAAATTATTTGCAAGATTTTATCTTGGTGGTAAAGAAATATTTCCACAACCTTTACGAGGATTAATTTTTACTCCAGATAAAAAACCTATTAGTTTAGATAGAAATTTTGTTGATCTTTTAAGAGGAGCAGATTTAAAAAATTATGCTGTAGAAGATCTAATAAAATATAAAACTATATTAGATAGAGTTGGCACAGTAAAAACTCTTAGACGTTATAAACAATTAGAAAATTTATTATCAACGGGAGTTAAAGTAGGAAAAGGTTTATCTGAAAAACAGAAAACAAAAAAACAGAAAACAGAAACAACCATATTTTTACCAGATGATCCACAAGAATTACTAAATAGATTAAATATTTTAATATCTGCAATAAAAGAAGGACATAATTCTAGTTTCAATGAAATTCATGCTATATTAAAAAGACTGTTAGAAAAGAAGATTATAAATGAAGAGGATTATAAAAGTGTAGCTGAAATATGTTGTTTCTAATTTTTTATAAAAAAAAATTTCATAAAAAAATATTTATTTAATTTTTTAGTTTAAAAATGTGTTCAGCAGATTTAGACAAAATTAATAATCATTTAGAAAATTTGACAGAGATTTTGGGTTCATCAAAATTTAGTACGACGTTAAAAATTATAACAATTACTTCATCACACACTTGTAATTTAGAACCTATTCTACATTTAGAACAAAATAAAAATTATCAAATTGCATTGACTAGTTTCTCCACATTTAACACTATTCAAAACGTTATCAAAGATGTGAATGATCAATTTAGATATTCTACTGATAAAGGTAAAACATGGAAAATACTAACTTTTCTTCCTGGTTCTTACGAAGTTGAAACAATATCAAATGAAATTAAGAGACATTTAGGTATACCATTTAAAGATAAGAAACAATTACATTTTGCAGTTGAACCGGCAGTTAATAAATTTTCTCTTACTTTAGACGAAAATCATCAAGTTGATTTTAATCATGATAGATCATTGTCAAAGCTATTAGGATTTAATAAACAAACCTATAGTCAAGGTTATCATTTAGGTGAGAAGATTCCAAAAATAACTGAAATAAATTCAATTGTTGTACATTGTGACATTATTGAAGGAGGATATATAAATGGTAAATTATCAAATTTAATATTCAGTTTTCCAGCTTTTACTGTACCCATTGGTTATAGATTAAATGTATTTCCACAAACATTAATATATTTCCCTATTACAAGAAAAACTATTAACAACATTAACATTAGAATCACTGATGAGAAAGGACAAGAAATAAATTTTGGAGGCGAAGAGATTATGATAGATCTTTTGGTTCGAGAGGTATAAACTCCCGTTCGGGAGGTATAAACTCCCGTTCGAGAGGTATAAACTCCCGTTCGAGAGGTATAAACTTTTACGCTACAATAGAAAAGTTTAATTTTCTTCTTCTTCTTTAAAAATAAAAATAAAATAAAAATAAATTTTTTTATTAAAAAATGAGTGTAATGTCTTTAAATAAAAAAAAACTTAAATTTAATCATCATCCAAATTTATCTAATAAAGTTTTGTCAGTTATTTGCGGAAGATCAGGTTGTGTAAAAACTTATCTTTTATTTAAAATTTTAACGACTCCAAATTTTTTGGATTATAACAATCTTATAATTTATACAACAACAGCAGAACAACCTGTCTATCAATTTTTAAAATATGGATTTGAAAATAATCTTAAAAAAACAGCAATTGCTTCCCTATTCGAAGAATACGAAAAATCTGAATATGAAGAAGAAATAAGTTCATGGTGTGAGGAAGCAGTAGAAAATAGTCAGTTAGTAGAATCTAATAAAAATAACCATATAAAGATACAATTAATAGATGATAGTGGTAATATGCAAGATCCTAGTAAACTAGATAAAACAATGAAACATTGTGTAATTTTTGATGATTGTGTTAATGATAGAAATCAGTCAGTTCAGAGAAATTATTTTACAAGAGGTAGACATAATAACTGTAGTGTATTTTATTTAACACAAAGTATGTATTCATTAGACGGAAGTGTTATTAGAAAGAATGCAAATATATTTATACTATTTGAAATAAATGCAAGAAACTTAAGTGATTTGCTAAGAGATTTATGTATAAGAGATAAAGATGAATTTAAACAATCGTGTAATAATGCTTGGGCAAAAGATTATGGATTCATTACAATTAATATTGATAAAAAAATTCATGATAGAGTTATCGAAGATTTGTTTACTGAGTAATAAAAAATATACAACATAGTGGTATAATATTTTTTTGTTATTATCAGCTTTAATTTTATCTATTTTTTAAAATATAATATTTGAATTTTGTGGTAACATTGGAATACAGCAAAAACATTTTACTGAACAAATTATTTTTTTATTGCTTTGTTGTTTGTAATCTTTTCGTTTAAAGTTTTCTCGTTTAAAGTTTTCTCGTTTAAAGTTTTCTCGTATTAAGTTTTGTTTAATAAAGTTTTGTCTAATAAAGTTTTGTCTAATAAAGTTTTTAGCTCTTCTAAAAAAATTTTGTCATTTTCTTCATTAGAAATTTTATCATCAATAAAAGTTTTACCATCACTAGAAATTTTACCATCCTTTTTATTTTTATCATTAACTTTTTCTGTCTGTGATTGAAATGATATTTGATTTACTTCATTAGCTATTTGATCAAATTTTTCAATCTCATCTAACGTAATAACATTATCATCACATACTCTTTGAAAGTAGTAATGTAGTTTATCATAGACTTCTTTAATATGTAAATGCTTAGTTTTTAATGATTTTCGTTTCTTAGTTATTAAAGATTTATCTAACATTGTAGCAAGTGAAGTTGCAAAAACACCCGTACCTGTTAAAGCTGTAGCAACTACTGGAATTACTAAAACACTTGAAGATATAACAATTGTTAAAGCACCTAAACTTATTGTTAAGAATAAGCCAATTCCTTGTGTTACATTCTTAACTTTAGTCCATCTCTTTCTTAATTTTTTATAATGCTCTAATCTTAATAATAATTGGGATTCCTTATCTTTCATATAACGTACTCTATCTTTGTGTTTTTCAATATTTAATTCACTTATTTTTAATTGAGATAACGAAGGATATATTCTTGAGGTTCCTTCGACTTTTGTTTCATTCATTTCTGAAGTTCCTTCCACTTTTGTTTCATTCATTTCTGAAGTTCCTTCCATTTTTGTTTCTTCCATTTTTAAAGAAATATTATTAGTCACATGATATATTTTAAAAACCTGAAAAACGTCTAAACTCATGAATTTGAAATTCTCAACTTTTATGATTTTCGGTGTCCGGTTTTAGATGACCTTGAACGGTCATGATTTAAGCAATGAAAATCGAACCGAAGGTTCTAGGGCTTCGCCCGATTGTAATTCTCAAATTTGAGATACTCAACTTTTATAATTTTTAGTGTCCTAGAACGGTCATGATTTTCAAGGTAAAAATTGTAATTCTCAAATTTGAGATTTTCAACTTTTATGATTTTCGGTGTCCTGGAACGGTCATGATTTTCAAGGTAAAAATCGAACCGAAGGTTCTAGGGCTTCGCCCGATTGTAATTCTCAAATTTGAGATTTTGAAAAATTTGAAAAACTGGGTATTTTTAAAAACGCCCAAATCGGAGCGAAGCTCCTCTGGCTTTAGCCGATTTATGAATTTAGGTCTTCATAACCTGAAAAAGGGTTCAAATTCATGAATTTATGTTGTTTTTAAAAATACCATTTTTTGAAAAAATGGTACTTTTTGAATGGACTAAATTCATGAATTCAGGTCTTAAAAACCTGAAAAAGGGACTAAATTCATGAATTTATGTCGTTTTTAAAGATACCAATTTTTTTTGACTTGTCCTGTCCTGGAACGGTCTTTTGCCCATTACTGTAGAAAATATGTTTAAGTAGGCCTTATACGTCTACCCGAAGCTTGGTGACGATTGATATATTTTTGCAGATTTTAGACGAATTTGAAAACCTGGGGATAATCGAGTTTCCGCACTCATCAGATAGTGAATAGCAATTTTATGGATAAACATCTTTCAAACAGAAATTATCGAACAAACATGAAAATGTGACAGTAAAATGTCTTGTAACATTATTTCCTTTCTGACATGATCAAATTGAAAAATGAAAAAAAGCATTAAAAATTTCGCAAAATCAAGAGTTTTTTTAAATATCATTTTCTCAAATTATATCGTGGTAAAATATCAAGTTTCAAAGTCTTTTGAAATTATTTTTAAGAATACTCGAGAGCTCAATATGCTGATGCTTAATAATCCACCTTTTATTCCTTACCTGATCATTCTTGTAATTGATGATTCATATCAAGAATAAGTAATTATGAAGTAAGCACTGAATAGAATGGTGATTTAGGTTTGACCGATCAAGATAGGCTAATCATCACAACATGTCAACTGCAGAATGACACTCCAACAGCATAGTTACCGAAATGAGGTGAAGTGTGCCCGCTTCAAATGCCAACAATCATATCCTGCAATTGCATTATGCTTCCCCTAGGCAGGGAGTCTTCTGAGCATAGGATTCGCTAATTCTTTCAGTCATAGTTAAACTTGAGATCATTTTTTCATTTCCTTCAGAAAATTATTTGTTATGTAATAACGTCTGTACATGCACATCTGCATGTCGCATGTTTAATTTCAATTTTACCAAATTTCTTTCTCTGTATTTTCCTTAAGACAGTAGGACATTATGCATTCTCTTGAAATAGTGCATGTGAGCTTAACTTAGGCCGTGCGCTGTGAAGCCATCTAGATAAATGTGTAAATGCGATTATAGCATTAAACGCTCGGTACCTGAGTTTTGCTCCCGCAATTGGCGCAGTTATGTTGCTGATGCGCCATGAGAGATAAGCAACCAACGGAACTCAACGAACTCCTCGATCCTCTCTCACTAATGAATATTTGGAGATTATAATTTGTTAGTGATATTTGTTCGACAAAATTTGATCAGATCTTGAAAAACTGCAGATAAAACTCTTATAACTATAAGAGAGGTACCGACATGATAAACTTTCAATCACTCTTGACTTTTTGTACAAACAACGTTCAGTAGCCCTTAATTAATTTCTTATGGCACCGGATTTTACAGTAAGTCCCCCCCCCCAAATAACAAGCTTCAGGATTTTTGCTTCCGGTAGCTTGCCGCGGAGTAAGCTTTAGGGAGGTTCATTTGAGTGCGCTTGATCAATCTTTGCTTCACGCTGCTACGTCAGGACAATTGACACTTCTTCTCTGTTCTTCTTCTCAACCATGAGCCAACATGAACATTAATTTCGAGGGAAAATAGAAATCCTTTCACTAGAATAACATTATCAGCATAATTTCATCTTAAATAAACTCCAACATTTGAAGCAATGCAACTGATTGGCCTCATCTTCGGGATGGACTGAGAGTTTCAGGAGCTTATCATCTTTATAAACCATCGACCAAATCAGATTAGAAATAACTTTTTAGCATGACAAAATTTAGTTTGATACGATGAAAAAATCAGTTTCAAAGCGTCGAACCACGTATGTTCTCTTTCTCCTGTGATTAAGCATCACCGGGATGGAACAGGCCGCGGGCACGGCCTTCCGATTAATTTTAATGGGCCTATGTTGACCATTAACTATGCATTCCCTAGAGGAAATCGTTTAGTCAATCAAAAGGAAAACACCATTATAGGAGCATGTATAGTTAGTGTAACATATTCAAAGATACCTAGCTACCTAAACATGCTCTATCTGATATAAATGTTGCGAACTGATTCTTAAATAGCAAAAAAATACCAACTTTTGCATGTAATTACTAATTACACATAGCTTATCTCAAATAAAATTGTCAGAATCCTATATTCTAGCCTACATGAATTTTTATACCAGCAAATAAAAAATTAAGCTCCACCATTCTGCTAAGGTCCACATTGTTTCTATCGACTTTTAAAAGCGCGGGACGCCGAAGGGCGTCAACTTCTGGATAATTTTAGCGCCAGTAGAAATCGACCTCAAAAGAAAGGGGATCTTGATTTTTTTCTGTGCTGCTATAATTACTATGATATCCTGCCGTTTGGTCAACTGTGTGAATTTTGTAAGAATTATGTATTCCTTAGCCTATCTATCGAATGATTATTTCATATCTCGATTAACTGGAAATAATCTCGAGGAATCAAAATGAATGATTGGATTTCAATGCAAACACATGTGCGAGTAATGATAGTAGCGCCTACTGACTGTGCTCTTGACAGTCGATGGTAGAGCAGTGTCTGAAGTTAGCGGCATGCGATCAATTTTGATTGACATCGTACGTTGTCAACCCCTGCTGGCTTTGATTACTCCGGCCGGTTTCAGCCCTGACTCATTTATATTATTTATATTGATAGAATTTTCTAGCAATGCATTCCCAATTTAATGTGTATTTAACTAACTTTTGTAAAATGCTTTAAAAGTAGGTTTCGTTATAGATCGCAGATTTCCTTTGCTAAGACTGGCCACTTTGGCAATGTTTTCCACGGTTTTTATGCAAGCATTTGAGCATTCCGAAATCTTACTCCGGTGCAGAGTTGTGGGTACAATTTCTCTGCATGGTTGATATTTCTTAAAACTATATTTATCACTGTTCTAAACTTGCGGAAAAGCCCTAAGCATGCTAGTATGTTTAAATGAAAACAGTATATTTCGGAAATCGTAAAAACAACCACAGGTTAAAATTTTGGTTAAGCATCGTTTTTGATAACAAATGTGCACATTCAGCATCTGCTTTTGGTTTCATCTTTTGTTAAAAAAAGAAGTTGCAGATGCCTGCTCCTCACAGCAGGCCTATTATCATTACAATGATTCTGATTTCTGTAGTAGCCTACTACAGAATTAGCTGATCACAAAGCTAATCATATCCATGATGTGGCCCGCTACTAGCACCGTTTTTAACATCTATGAGCTGGATGATTCGCATGCAACATGCAAAACTTGCAAGTCATGGCATACGTGTACATTTGAAAAATTTCTTCTTTGTCCATGACTCGGTCTCCTACGAAATTTGTTTCATGATTAGCTAGCAGTTTCTCTACTTAAAGCACATGTACATGTACATGTATGTTCTCTGCCAGAACTGCATGTGCATATATTAGTTTTGCAATTTCCAATTCATACAAGCAGTGGCAGTAGCAACGCTCGCATCACCTTGGCCTCCAGACAAAAAAAGTGCGAACTGAAGTATAGGGCGAACAGATCTCTCCAAATGTGCACCTATAGCACAATGCAACTAATACTCAAGACTCACAGTTTACGAGCAATCATAAAGTTCAATCGTTTTGCAAACTTCAATTTTCAACAAATACACTTTTTGTCATGTCTTAATAGTTGTTTCCTGTAACGTAAGTGATGCAATTGTCATTCATATCTTGACATCCACTCCACTTTCTGTTACGTTTTCATTAATTCACATGTTTTCCTGACTACAAGTTTTCAACTGCACAAACCAAGAAAAGCAACTGCACATTTGAATTTAGAACTGCAGAAATTGTGTCCAGTTGCACGTTAAAGAACCCTATAGCTAAACAACAGTGCATGAGAGTGACCATGATCATGGACGTTACTGAGAGAACGATCTGCCGCGATGATTGGTGTGGTGCATTCGAATATACTGTACTACAACAACAGTATCTATTTCCTAAAACTGAGGATTCGCGTTGTTGTATTTCACTTGGAGAGCGCATTAAGTGAATTACATGTGCTTGTATGTCGGCCATCCTTATTAGGTACTAGTCTCGAAAGGGTATTTCGGTCTATTTTTCAGTATTTGTACAAATCTCATGGTTCCTATTTCATCAAAGTATAGAGCCCTAATGATTGTTTAGGTGGAAGTTGCTTTGAAACCTTTGCATATATCAATTTAGGAGATAATAAGAGACAAAAGGTCTGATCAACTCAAAACATAAATTCATTATGCTGAAATCGCATTTTTTGATTCATTTAAGTTAGATAAAAAAATACAAAAAATATCATGCGAACAGCGATAACTAAAAATACAATCCCAAGTTGCATCAGTATAGAAAAATGCCTAATATAGTCATTTTACTTTCTATCTTTGACTAAGGATGATTTTAATAAACTAGAGCTATAATTGGAAATTTACAGCTCTAATCATCGTATCATGGTATTATACTGAGTGAGTGACAACTGATTTGTCAATAAAGAACATTAACGCCCTTGATTCCCCGACCGCTTCCTATGGTAGGTTCTAATCATTGTATTTGACACACGTGCTGAAGTGACAGCAAGCAAGGTTGGACCTAGGGTTTTGGGTCGACCTTGGGTAAGTGATACAAAACTTGGGGATTCTATTAATGCTGAATATATACAGATCAAGTTACAAAAATTAATATTTTGATTTGAATCTTAGGAGAGCTACAGGATAAGAACATAAAGTTCTGATATTTTATCAAATTTCCACTGGATTCACAGAATATTTCAAGAGTGAAATACTTGTGATTATTAGCTATTTCATTCTGGGCTTGACAATACCGCGCATTGAAAGTTCATACATATTGTATAGGCCTCTGTAAGTTTACATGTCTATTGCTGCATTTGTGCATATTGAATTTTTATATATTCCGCATATTTTACATCTTCGCAGTTATCTTCTCACCCTTAACTTTCTGCGATAGCCGACATTTATCCAAAAATTAAAATCATTCCGATGTCGCATTCTAAATATGTTTAATTATGCACTTACTGCGCAGCTATAATATTTATCAGGCTTGTTTATATTCCTGAATGATAAAATAAAAAACAATTGCTTTGCTATGAGCAATGTGTAACTCAATCATAACTAAATCAAAGATCTTCAATTAGTCAGTTCAGTGTAGGTTAAATTAAAAGAAAACTTTATGACGTAATACATGTACTTAGGCTACTAATTACATTAATTATTGCAATAATAAATCGTTTCCCATTAATACCACACTTATCATGGGCCCAATAGGAATTTTGGCCTATGGAAGAATCTTTTTGTCAGCACAAAATACAAAGAATGCACTTCGTCTACTTGATTTCATTCATTTATTTAAAAATGGGTTTTGGGTTTTGACCCCAAGATTTTGCCCAACCTTGCAGCAAGCGGCGAGGGTGAGAGTTGTCATCTCAAAGTTCGAGAGATGAGATTTTTGTCTCTAAACTGCAGAGGGAGGGTTTAACGTTTGCTGAGTTTGAGTGTAGCCTACTTTTTAATAATTACTAATTCTTCAATTGTCTTCTTTATAATGCGCTAGTGGAGGTTCCTAAATTTCGTGTGCCTGTGCAAAAAATGAAGCTTTATCGTGTAGTAACCGTATGTTGATGTTGCTTATCTCAATTTTAGAAGCGGATATCCCCATGTTCGGCTCGAGGCTCATGCGACTGATCTTCACAAGACGATATTTCCTATCGAAAAGCCGCTACGTTTGGGAGGAGATTCTCATCGACAACCAAGTGTGACAAAACAATGTTCAGTGTTAAAGGTATGTAGCCTCTGCCTTCTTTAAGGAGACTTCCACTATCAGTGCCTCTCGATATGCATTTGCGGACTGCTAAAATATTATTGCAAACATTGTTCGATAAGAAGCTTTTAACCGTTGACATGGTCTCTTCACTGTATCATCTGTCAAAGTTCACCACTATTTTTTTGAAGGTGGCCTAGAAATGTATTCCAATATATTTATGGAAAACGTAAGAGCATAATCTTTTGCTGTACCCTACCTTCTCTCCTTTGTCTTTACATATCCAAATTTTATTCAAACAAATGTAACGAGGCAGACACCATCCTCCTATTTTTATGTGTCGTGCCGTCGATATTTTGCTTTCACGTGAGATGATAGACATTATTGTAATTATTAATATTGAATATTGTTATATATTTTTCAAAAACTTTTGATCAGAATTTTGATGAAGTTGTGAAAATATGTTCTCTACATGCGTTGTCATTTGTTAGACCAGACAAAAACCTTGCTAGACTGTCCACGACGACGGCGAAACTGCTGTTTTCATAAGTAATGCAGCTTGGGGTCCTTTAAAAGACTTCGGAACTGCTTTCTTAAACTTAAGGAAGTATTTCACTGAAGAGACTTAGAGGGCCAGACATTTTTATCCAAATTTGAGGAAAGTCCATGCATTCGACTTCTAATTTTTATTCTTTAGCGAGGCCTTTCAGTCACTTGGAGGCTAAGATAGCCGAAGACAGCTTCTTGTAGTGACTAATCGAAAGGCCTCGCAAAAACAATATAAATTGGAAGTCGACAACATCTCTCGCTTTCGGGCTTTCCTCAAATTAAGGAAGTATGTCCCGCCCAGAACGGTACGTTCGAAAACTTGACATGAACGTTCACATTAAGCCTCAGAGAAGTGCGTAACGTTTCAATACTTGAGTAGAACTTCAATACGAAAATTAATATAAGTTTGCAAGGTACGTTCGTGCTTTCGACGTTAAAAAGTACGTTCGCGTAGTATGCACAAATTATATATTGCCCCTCTTGTTAATTTCACGAATTCTATGATAAATTGATCCCCAAGGAAGTTAGAAAAATTATCATTACAATTTTACAAATGGGCTTAATGAATATATGGCGTCCATTAATAAAAGATCTGCAAATAAGACCTAATAATTGCAGTACTCCTCGTAATTGGTATCCCGCCGAGCAAGTTTTGTCCGCGGACAAAACGGGTAAGAAATGGACATCCGTCGGTCTTCCATTAACTCACACTTTTGTCCGCGAGACTACGGATAAAGAACGGCAGTATACGGAAATCTATCGGGCTTCCGTTTCTCGGACTTTAAATTCATGATTTACGGACGCTTCACGGAATAGAAACGGTTGCGCATGTCCGGAAATTTCCGTGTAAATTCTGATGTAATATACATACTTGTTCTGCTTAAACTTATCGAATGCTACTTGATTCGTTTTTCTTTTAGTCCTCTTTTTGGTTTTATCAAACAACATCTAAGTCGAACGTTTGCTGAAAGCCTGGATGCAGATCACATTCCAGAATATTTTGTGGTCTAGCGATGAACTAAGATCGATGATGTAATTCGGCATCTTGTTTTAAGTATTATTAAATCGAAGCGTTTAGTTTTATGCTTGATTGCATTATATGTTTCTACTTTTGCCGAAGTGTGCGAGAGTACACCGTAGGCCGCCAGACTCGAACGCGTGCATAATTTCGACAGGAATATTATTTTTTTGCGTAACATGTAATAACCAGGGCAATTTTTTGCTATTTTTATAACTATGATTTCAGTGAGCATAATAAGTAAAGAACATCGCCGTGCATGCATTGCGTTCATTTCAATTTCTTTTCTATCGAATCCTTGTGTTGTGCATATCGGGCGATCTTGGAAGTGTGAGTTGTGTCCAATTCATTTTGACGGGCGGTAATGTCACTCATGAACCATATGCTTGCGTCTGCAAAGGCAATCTAGTCACTCTGTTACTAATACAATTGCCTTTGGTTGTGATTCAGCTGAAGCAAATGGCGCGCGCGAATTTTCTGTTTGACACGGCATAAGCACTTTTTCACACACGACACGCATTTTCAAGCAGCGCAATGTTTTGCTATCTTGTGATCGATCGCCCCTTTCGCTTACGTGATTGGCCAGGCCGTGAAGCGCAGTCAACGCCGGCAACTTGCAGAGGGAACAGCCGATCATCAACTTTCACAATTGCAGGCGAATGTCGACTGAGAAAATTGACTTGGTTATCTCAATGTCTCACCGTTGAAGGTGGATGTGATTTATTCAATGCTTAATATATATCTGATTCAGTGTGGTGCAGTTTGGAGAACAATTCAACGTCGTCTAATGGCATTTCACACCGATTTATTCCTCACAATCTAAATTAACTGACTGTACATCTTATGCCGTGAATAATTTTCTAGTCAGCCTGAATACAGGTCTGAATTTGCACTACATTCAATGGAAAATTGGTTTCCTGTGATGATCTTAGTGAGTCCTAGTCGTGGCCATTAGTATTCCAGACCCCAACAGGCAGACAACGAAAAACAGCTCAATGTTGTCGACTTACTTCCATCTGCCATTGTCACTAGATACATGTCTTCTGCATCAACGATATTGACAAAATGGTAAGTCGGAAATTCCCTATCAATTTCTATTTGCAGTCATGTTTCTTAACAATAGACTGTATTGCAGTCACATTAAAAACAGCAGGGCTCTTAAGGCCTAGACTATATTGTATGATAATATTTGATCATGCGTAACAATCGCGCCTTATGGATCCATGCGATTTGAATAGTTTTCCCAGTTCTTGGGGCGGATTTCACATCATAATTGACATGGTGACTGGTACATACAGTGTAATCATAATTTAACTATTTCATGAACTGCACAACTGGATTTTCCACTAAACGTTTGAATTTTCATTGTTTACGCAATACGTATGGAGTTGAAAATTATAAGGATTGATTTTTGCTAATAGATTTCAATTTTTCATTTCATCACAGTATGGGACAATCGTGGAAATCTTATACATGATCGAAGTCTTACAACATAGTTGAAATTACGAATATGGCATACAAGGACAGCATAGACAAACTATAGGACACAGGGCTGTGGAGGCGGAAGCGTAAAAAATTGGCCACCTACGGCTTTCGAAATTTTAATGAATGATGTGATTTGATATAATCCTATTATTTGATGTTATTTAATATACATTTGTTATAAATGCAATTTATGCCACCCAATATAAAAAATTACTGAATGAAGTTTGGATACCGTACATGTCCTCCATTGAATAGATTCCATTGGTTTACTACCGTACAAGTAATTCATCAGTCGTCTGTAGTGTATTTAGTAGTTGTAGTGTCCGCTATTCAATAACAGAAGTAAATCTATGAAAACATATGGTGCGAATTCGGCTATTGTGATTTTAGTTACTTCGGCGTTTGGACACCATCACCGCCGTTTCCTTTGATTAATAAATGAATTTTCATTAATTAGTGGGTATTGTATAGGCAACAGCTAGCCGACCATGTCTGTGAAGTAGATCCATTAAATTAACTTTCTGATTAATGAAATGTAGATCTAGGCTGGTTGAGAAAACATGAACTCATAGAAATCGACCATAATCCGATCTTTATATGAACGTCATATTTGTTATGTTGCTTTACCAGACTACGTGAGGGTCTAGCTATACGCATGATGTTCATGAAAAATGGATTGCCATTGCACTCCAAATTATTTAACAGTACTATAGAAGGCTACTACTACAGTAGTAGCCTTCTATAGTACTGTTCAATAATTCGGAGTGCATGAATCTGGTTGGGTACTGGGGTCAAAGATGAACATCTATGACAGCAGTACCCAACCAAATTTGTAGACTACCGTAGGCCTACCGTGTTAAGAATAGCAAGATTAATCATCAGTGTGTAGAACTAGACCGACAACGAAAAATTAATTATATCGTATAGCATCATATCACCTTTATACCATGTTATTATTATAACTACAGCTGGTATATATTATACTATATTATTGCTGAGGTCTGAGGCGGAGGCACTTTTCAAATAGGCCGCCTCGAACACAGCCCTGATAGGACATGCGTAAAGACAGTGAATACATTTGAATCGATGTGTCAGTTCATGCATCGAATTCATTTTATAATTCTAAAAATTTCTGTCGATGTTACATCTTGACTGGTGAAAGGCTTTTTTATACTACGGTGTTTTAGGTAAGTTTTAATGAAATTCGTTTCTATCAATGTTGTCCTTTGGTTTTAGTGTTTTTTAATGGTAAACAGCGTAGTGAAAATCTCGCGTGTCAAGATTGGACCCGTAAATTTCTTTTTCAACGGTTAAACTGATGTGAATTAGTCAATCCGTTAACATGGGTAACCGACAAACAACATTATCTTGCTGCGTAAACATAACATTTCAAATAATGTAATAATTCTCGTAATAATTTCCCCTCTAACACATGCAATAATGATTATCAAAAATATCCACTCTAGTTCCCATCACAAAAGACTTTATCAGCGTGGCGAGGGCATCTTCGAAGGTGTATCAACAGGAATTGGAGGAAGAAAGGAAAAAGGCGGAAAAACTTAAACAGGAAAAGAAAGAACGCGAAGAAAAAGAAATTCAAGCAGAAAAGGAACACGATGAAAAAATAGAAAAAATGGACGCGCAAATATGTCCTATTGCGAAAGACGAAGAAAACATAAACGTTGAAACGTCGAGAGCCAATCTTCTATTAAAGGATGCACAAACCCGTCTCGATGAAAGCATAAAAAAGAATGATATGGATGGCATCAGTATAGCATCAGATCTTTTGCGATTGGCAAAAGAAAAAATCGAAACATCCGCAAAGAAGCAACTTGAATTACAGAATAAAAAGCGGCAGCTCATGACAACTTACCACGAAATGACAATAAAGAAAAAAAGACTGTAATAACGAACTTCAACTCTGTTGATGAGAGATAGTTGACTGTAGTGATAGCAATTTGCTTGTCCTCATTTTTTGTATAGATTATTTAACTAGTGTCACATTTTCAGTTGTTGAACTTTTTAACTTTTTAGTGGAAAGATTGGACATTTTTACAAGTGTTTGTTTTGAAGTTTTCTGTTCGGTAAAGCTGTAAGTAAATTTTGTACAAAACTTTACAATTCACGAAGTATTTTTCTTAATTTCCAAAGACTGCTTTCTCCAATAACCGAGAAGTTTGTAATTTTTTAATAGAGTTGTTTTTTTATAATGAATGTCAATATTTTATAGCTCCCTACATGTACAAAATATTCATAAAGTTAAATAGCACTTGAACGTATTAATGCTTGTATTGGATGATAGTCGTTGACTTCAATTTTCAACGTATTTTACTTTGTCATTTACGTAATTTATCTACTTCTCATAATAAACCTACTTATTAATTGCAATCGAATTTACGTGAACGATCATATTAGTTTGGTTGGAGTTTCACATGTAATTGAACAAGATTGATGACATGATAAATTTAATTTCAATTAAACAATAATATGCCTATACATAATAAGATTATGAAAACCTATAAAAGCCTATATATTTTTTTGGGACCTATAATTTTAGCCTATATTCTCACTAAAATTCGTTGGGAGGCCTGACGTACATGCTACATGATAGCACAAACAAAAATCGGTAACCTTTCCTGCTAAGCTGAGCCCTCTGGGCGCCTGTTCTACATAGAACACTTGAAGCGATCTTCAGAACTTTCTATATACATCATAGCATTCACTTTCTTGTCTGACGAACTATTTCAACCATATAAATTTCCAGGCAGGAAGTTCGACATTCCTGTCTGGAAATTACACTAGTGAAGTAGATATTTTCGCAGGCAACAACGTCTTATCAAGTCAATCATGCTAAAGTGCGACATTCATTATTTGGTTTAATGTACCGTATTTACTCGAATAAACGCCCGGGCGTTTATTTAAATTTTTAGATTTTATGATGGGCGGTTATTTGAGGCTGGGCGTTTATTCGAGATGGGCGTTTATTTTGAAGAGATTAAATTGTGCGTAATATTTTTGGTTTGATATACATATTTGTATATTGTTCAGATTACAGTTTACTTAATTAGCGCATTTAAACTTTTTCTCTTATCTTTTTTTACTTTACTTTATACATACTTTATTTCATTACTTTATAATTTATCTTACTTCTTTTACTTAATAGATAGAATCTATAGAAATTTTATTATATCTATTTCAGTTTGATAATCAACATACCGGTATATGAAAAGAACAAGCAGTTAGGCAAACGCACTATCTATGTTTGGAATTTTTTGGCCAATTTTTACGAAATGTTATTTGGCATCTAATATCTTTTTTTCGTTGCAATTACTTTTTTGCCCAGCCCAGAAATGCCCAGTATTTACACAAAAATTATCAGTTATAGAACCAAAAACAACGCTTTTATTCACAGAAGTACAATTTCATTGTTCAGTTTGATTCATCAGAATCACACCAAGAGGAATCGAACTCCTCCTCTGCCTCACAACTGTCTGAAGCATCATTGTCAATAGTGTCACAACACTCGAATTCATCATCACTGAGATCAACACTCACTGGTATCCCTTTAGCGCGTTCCTCCTTCAAAAGCTGCAGCCCGAAATTATTCTCATTGGTCTTGAAGCAATGTATGAGGTCATCTTCTGACCCGTCGAGATTTGTTGTAATAGCACAGTGCTTCATTGAGTGACAAATCTGCTCGGTTGGAATGTTCTTCCAGCTTTCATGGATCCATTCAACAATTTTTACAAAAGAAGGGGGCCTCATATTTCCATTCTTTGAATAGGTATGTTCTCCTGATGTAAGCCATTCAGTGTAAAATTTCTTTATACTAGTTTTCAGAGATTTATTCCATGAAATGTCGGGAGCTTGTATCAGAGAAGTACAGCCAGCAGGAACGATTGCGCTATCCAAGCGAAAATTTCGCATCGTCGCTTTTGTTTCAGACGACAGATGGCAGGCATATGAATCCCAAATGATAAGGCGTTTGTTGAACGTGAGTTGACCAATGACTCGCTGAAGATAATCTTTAGTCAACTGATTATCCATCCAACTCTTCTGATTAAAAGAAAGAACCACGTCTTTGAACGAATCTTTCAGCTCCTTTATCTCTCGTTTCCTCGGTATAATTATGTAAGGTTTCAGTTTTGTACCATCAGCTTTGGCTGTCAAAGCTACGGTGAGGCGAACCTTTTCGTGACCAGTACTTTTGATTGGGACAGATTTAACGCCTTTTCTGTCAATGGTCGTCTCCGCTAACGGCTCAACCCAAACAGGTGTTTCGTCCATTACGTAAATGTCACCAGGCTTGTATTTCTTCGTTTTTCTCATTTCCTCCAAATAACGAATGAATGATACGATCTTCGGTATAAATAATGCAGGAATTCTTTGAGAAACAGTAGTACGTCGACGTAAGGTAAAGCCAAAGCGTTTTAGAAAGCGCATTAGCCAGCCGTTACTGGCAGCAAAGTTTTCTTTGCCATCTTGTTGAAATATCTCCATAGCCTGTCGTTGAATCATAGTTCGCGATACGGGGAGTCTTTCTTCTCTTCTGGAACAAATCCATGCTTGCAATTTCCTTTCAAGTTCTTCACATCTCGGTTTTCTTCCACCACCGCTGAGACGTTTCCTCTTTTTTTGAACGCACACTTTGTCTTCTTCACGCAGCTTCTTCTCCTGCTCTCTCCATTCACGAATTCGTTTCCTGTCTACATTGAATTTACGTGCTGCTTCCGAAACGTTGTGGAATTTTAGGAAATCGAGGGCAGCGAGCTTGTATGATATTGAGTAGCTTTTCGTCTTCATCGTCGCGCTATGTTGAATCAACTGATTCTCAGTTATTATCGAAAAATTGAAACGGATGAAGTGTTTATGAGTCAGCAGCATAATTTGAAAAGAAAAGTGTCCTCAATTTAGGTCAGCCATTCGTAATGGTAACGAAAACTGTGTGGGAATAGAATAGCTATTTTGTAGCATCAATTGATTGGGTGGGCGTTTAAACGAGGTGGGCGATTAATTCGCTCTTTTTAATTTTAGATGGGCGTTTATTCGAGGCTGGGCGATTAAACGAGTAAATACGGTATGTATTTCTTCTACTCTGCTTAGGCATTAAGCGATGTGTAATGCATAGATTCTCAATGCTAACCTTCTGTATTTCTACAAATCGTATTGTAAACCGGACAAGGCAATTTTTGAGATCTTATAAAAGTCGTGTAGTTTGTCAATTTCTATTGATAAGCATGAAGTGTAGACCGTCAGCATTAGTTTTTGTCACAGATATCTTAGGAAAATTTGATATTCCTCACGCATAGACTTCTGCTCTATGTTCCTGGTTTACACTACAGTTGTAGATCTCTATAAAATCTACACATTCATTTTAATGGATTTCTAGATATAGTAAGTACGAGTAATTTTAAATCCTTATTCATATTTGGGATTTGTTTTGAGAAGTCGATTTAACCTACTTTTTGAGTATCGGTATAAATGACTGCATAATGGTAATACGTTATAACAAAATTGACTGCATTTCAGTATCGTTATTATAAACAAGGTTATGAAAAACGGAGAGTCAATATAAATGATCATGAAAAATTGATATTCGGGTGTAACTAAAATCAAGAAAGATGAACAATATAAAATGTAAATGTAAGTAGACTGCTAATCTTACCGGGTGAAAAATGACAAAATTTGGTAAGATTTTATCGATAGTACTTCTTTTCAGATATTTTGCACAACTAGTGTACAGTATATTGATTATTCCAAGTCTTCTATTTTCATAGCTTAATGTATAAAACTACAAGTGAAAGTAAACAAAGAATCATTGTCTTATTCTAATCATTATTCTTAATTGCCTAGTCCTTGGAGCACGAAAAATACATATTTCTGTGAAACTTAGGGCATAAAATGAGACATGGACAAAATGTCCCGACCGTTACGATTTGGAAATGCCCGTCAATTTCTGAAACAAAATTCAATAGTCTGAAGGTGTGGCATCAATGACGGACATAGTCTGAAGTGAACGTGAAGCTATTTTCAGGTTTGAATTCCAAGTAAAAGCTGTGAAATCCACTTACATATTCAAAAATTTCTGATTTCAAATTTGTCAGCGCCCCAACCATAAGAAAACATTTTCTATTTATGCTAGGCAACGACTACAGATAGACACTATATTTTACCAACAACAAGCTTATTATCATACATTATCATAAGCTTATTAACACGTTCCAACCGCTAACAACATAACATGCTAACAAGTTGCAACCGCTTTCCGTCAGACGGGACGTGGCTTCACTTAGTCTCTTCTATCACTATTATTTCGTTAGAAGCAGCTCTACAGTAAATGAGTGCGTACCGAAGCCGAAGGTCTTCTCCCGAAGCACACGCAGAGCTACTACACCCACCTGCTATCAAGTGAGCTTAGAACACAGTCGCACAGTTACTCGGTCGACTAGTTTCTTCGTTCGCACTGCGTTGGTTCGTTTCTTCGTTCGGCTTTGGAATCAGCTCCCTCAATCCACTTTTCTTGATCAATACAACCTTGACAATTTCAAGAGACGTGTGAACCGGTTTCTGATGAGGGTTTAAAATAACTAACGCTAGATGATCTGGTCTCCTTATCCCCGTCCCTAATCGTCTTTTACTTTATTTACAGGATTTGTTTTTTAAAAAAGACCTCTAGCAGCTTTTGAGTAACCCCTAGCTGTAGCTATGGCATTTTGCTGTGCTAGGGGTCAAATTATTCAGCAAGTTACAAGACGATTTGTTTCAAAGGGCCCGACCGTTACTCTTGTGGAGTTAATTTTCTAACATGATGCATCTCATGTCTTGTTAGTTATACTAACCTAATAAAGAGTTGAGTGATATTAAGAAGTGTGTTGTGCGTCAAGTGTGAGGTGATTGAAGTGTGAAGACAGACTGTACTGCGGTAGTTCATGTTTCTATTGATTTTCGGCTGAAGCTGTGTGATTGCTTTTGATTCGGTAAATGTTGTGTCGCGAGTGTTATCGAGTTTAACAATGAAACCGACACATGCAATTACATCGACCGAGAGAAGGCGCTGGACGCCGAAGGCCCTGTCAAAGCCATTTTAACTTAACTTTATAACTCGGACCATAAAAAGTATCTCGAGAGAACTGCTATTTTTGCTACCATTTTGGACAAACGATAATGACTAATCTCTCTCGCCGCATGGTCAACTACGTACTAACCTAATTTTTGTTTTCAGTTGTCGTCACGGAATGAAATGCTAACTATGGAGAAGATGAAAGAAGCATTCGCCGTCGTAATGCACTTGCAAATGCGTTGCGTTATAACATTCCTGATTCGAAAAGAAGCCTAACAAGCAACATTTGGACTTGTCTCTATTCCCTGGCTCCGGCGTCAATATGGCAATTCTACTGTGGCCAGGGACAGTCCGGTAGTAAGAAAATCAGTTTCGCCGACAACTTATCAATTATCTACAAATCATTAATTGTTGCTGTGATTCAAGGCACGCGCGTAGACCAAAAGTCCGTCACATCCGGTATCTCTGATGTCCTGAAAACGATGTCCAATCGTAAAGACGCGGTGCAATATCGTTCCAGCTACCGATTTATCGAGTCTCAGGCTGTATCTAGTGATGATTCTCAATATACACAAAGATCGGTCAGTGTTTCGGATTCGGAGGGTTCTGAAGGCAGTACCGTCATTATCAACAACACTCCGTGATGTAGTCAAGCTTTCATCAACATTCATGATATTCTCATGTCACCTCGAATGTTTTGATGATTAAAAGTGAAGCTTCTTATTGTACGTAATTCTTAATATTGATGATTGAACAGTACATTCAATCAAATATCTTTTTATATCAATCCGTTTTCAGTGAACTCAATTGTTAATTTTCTTTGTTCCTCATTCTTAATAGTGATGATTGAATGTCAAGTGAGCTCAATTGTTAATTTTCCTTGTTCCTCATTCTTAATATTGATGATTGAAAAGTTACGTATAAAGTTGGTATGTAACATTCAATCAAATATGTATAAGTTTTTATATCAATCGGTGTCAAGTGAGCTCAATTGTTAATTTTCTTTGTTCCTCATTTTTAATATTGATGATTGAACAGTGACGTATAAAGTTGGTATGTAAGATTCAATTAAATATGTACAAGTTTTTATATCGATCGGTGTCAAGAGAACTCAATTGTGAAGTTTGTGTGCCTTGCATATTGATGATTGAAATATTGCGGTATGTAACATTCAATGAAATATATGTTTTTATATCAATTGGTCTGTTTTCAATTCGACAGCTATTCTTATGTGTAGGTACGTATTCAGTGCGGCTAGTTCTTTTAATGTTTGAAAAACGTACTCAACTCGGAAATCCGGAACTGGTTTTTTTCCGGACGAATATAGTAGCCATCCGAACGTTTCATTAAAGTTTATTTCAAGTACTCGAACTTTAAATCCGTACTTTCTTCGTACGACCGGGCAACGTTCATGTTCTGGGCGGGGTTTCTCTTACCTTTTCTATGAATGTTTACTTTTATCTAGTTATTTATTTCAGCGCATCAGAATTGGAACAACTGCATGCATGCTCTTATCTGATGTGAATGAATTTTTTCCACTATCCAGTTGTATATTGTGTATGAGTCCTAGCTGTTGCTATGTTAATACATGAAAAAGTTTCATTATTAATTGTTTTGTAAATTTCATCGGCAGCAACTGCGGGAAGCGCACTGATCTCAATGATGTGGTCATATTTAGCACACAGCTTGCTGGGTCAAACAGTCCCATTCTAAGCAATTAATATTATACTTCGCAGTTTATTTATAGTGCTTATGCTAGGCAGAACATTGACAGCCTACGCAGCACCAATTATCATAAAACTTGGCAGTTTATGTATGGTGCTTACTAAGCAAAACATGGATAGCCTACGCAGCGCCATGCAGTTATTATAAAACTTGGCAGTTTATCTATGGTGCTTACTAAACTACCTATTAAGCATAGCATATTTTTTTTACTCGGGTGACGGATGTCTTTGGGGGACGACCTACACCACCAGATCCACATGGCAAGCTTGTACAGTCGACTTTCGCGGCAATATTCCTCGGCATGGAGACCGCGATTTCACAAACTGCATGAACAGTTGGGCTTGCTGGTTGAGCTTCGCATTTCACGACCCTGTGTAATTGAAGAATGATCAAACACTGCAATATGTCTGCTGAGAACACCATTGCTGTATTCTCTAAGCACGCAACTACAGGTGCTGCATAACGCAGCCGGGAGACGATGGTCGAAAGGATATCACCTAGTGCACAGAGTATGCTTGAAGATGGAAGTAAATGTATAAAATTTCGATTTACATTGAGAATCGTAAAAGTACAAGTTATAAGGCAAGCGTATGAAATAACTGACCGTAGATATAATGTTACGAGGATGCGGTAGGCGATGATGATTTTTGAGACTTATGCCTTCACAAGATTTTATCACCGGACACCCTGAACGCGAAGCAGATTACATTTCGCGCATACTGCCACAAGTGCTTCAACGTAACTTAAAAAATTATCGGTGCACCGGTGCGGCCCTTATATGTTCAGAAGATATTATGTTGGAACTGCCACGTCCAATAAGATATTTTGGTTGGCAATTTCGGTCGGTTGTCCGTAAATTGTCTCCGCTTTTCTTCACTGGCACACATTTCTCTGTGTGGTATAGTGTCTCACTACTTAAGAAATTGAATTCAGTAATATGTGAATCTAACCGAAACGTGAAATGTGACTGTGACTATGATTACGAACAATGAAGATGGCCAGTGAACAATTCATCTATGGTGAGATGATCTTAATTGCAACGAGTCACTATAGCTGTCATTTTGTATACCCTCTTTCTTGAATGTCATCTCAAGCCCATCAATTGACTGCAGACCCGGTTATACTAAGTTTCATTTTATCTGCAACTATTTTTGACATTTTGTAGTCTATCATCGCTATCGGACTAAAGTAGCTGCCTACAGATTGCAACTATGATCACAGACATAGGACCGAGGAAAAAAAATAGTCGTTGACTATTGGCTCATTTCATATCAGAAATCTTTCTGAAATTCCAAACTCAACTTTGCTTTAGGATTTGAATTAAAAAGTCATATTGGTCGACTAATAACGGATTCATGAATGTTGCTCTGGCCGCGGTGATCATCATCATCAATGGATCTGGTGACAGCTATTATTGATTTTTCTTCTTGATTATACAATTGGGTGTTTGTTCATAGCATAGTAGGTAATTGTAAGGTCACAAGATTGATTGTTAGATGTAGCTCTTTAAGTCTTAGGGTACAAGAATTACATGTTATTGAAATGTATTGCGAAATTGCCATAGGCCTATCCATTGAACAATATTTCAAAAATCAATTTCCATTTAAAACAGGTTGCTGATCGAGCTATTTACTCTCAAAACAGCTGTGTCAAATTCATCACTATATCAACAATTGAGGCAAAAAGTATTAGTAGTGTTTAGTGTTTGTAGTGAAGAGTATTGAGCATGTGCCGAGTTAGGTCTAGCAGTTGTGCTATGCAACATTCATTGGCTATCTTTTTACAGAACGCTCATGGCAGCATGACAAAAAGCGATAAATGAGTGAATTTCACACACATGCAGACAAAGACCGTCTGTATATGATAGAGAATTTTGGAAGCTTTGGACGGCATTCCACCTATGAAACTGAAATGATTTCTGAGTTTTTCCTGTCATCAAATCCCGTAAAATTCAAATTATCAAAACAAATTTCTTTGACTGCGTTTATCCTAATTTTGACGATTATCCGAAAATATGTTTATTTATTTCTTGTTTTGCTGGTCAATCAGAAAATGTAATATATACACTTCTCATTAAGATCAACAAAACAAACAACGCACTTGCATGAAAATTCATTGATAAAAAAACATTACAATATGAACTCTTTATTGCCGAAGAAATAAGCTTATCCAATGAAAAACAATTGAATTTCGTGTAAAATTTAATTATCAAATATAAACTAAAATTTCATTCATTTCAAAAATTAATAATCCGAATGGATATGTCTTGTTTATGACATTTAAAAAATGGCAAATATGAGGTGCAGCGACTGTCAGTTGTAGAGATGTTACTTCAATAGAATACGTATCAATGTCACCAATTTCTCATAGAAGAGGAACATAAAAGCTGTGGTTAGAATAGTTTGCGCAATTTTTGTCTCAAATCCTTTGTAAAGTCCATACACTCCATTTTGTCTGCAAACGGGAAAGTGCCAAGTTAGAAGTTATGAAGATTTTCACCTGCTAAATAATAAGTAAAGATTTTTTTATCATTTTAGTTGCAAATCTTTATTATATGTTTTTATCTGGTTTTAAAGAATTCTATTGGAACTGTGATAGAGACTTACGGGTTACGTATGATACGAGTACGATTCACTTACAAGTGTTCGCACAATTAAGTAAAAGGAGACCTATGTAAATCTACTTCAAATTGCTTTGTACTATTAGAAGCTTCCTAGTACTCGTACTTGATAGAATTCGCATTGAACTCCAGAAAATAATAATATCATAGATGGAGATCCAAATTTCAAGGATCTTTTAGGTTTTAATTAAGTATCACAGGACAATCTAGAGCGCGAAGCAAATTATGTTTCTGCTATATTTTAATAAATGCTTCATCGTAACTTATCTAAATTTCCGATGCACTGGTTTTTATGTCCGATGCAAAGGTGCGGCTAGCGTGCAGCCATAATTTTCAGATATTGATATATTGGATTGACCGAATTTTCGGCCGAACACTCAATACTTGAAAAATGTTATGTTCGATGCACCCCTAATCCTACCTGACAATGTCTAACGATACCAAACTTGTCATTTTGGACAGGAATGTAAACTCCTTGATTGTGTATCAGTGTAGTTTATCAGAATCACCAAGTTGATGGAGCCGATTTTTAAAATCAGTGTTCCGGACTAGACCCAGTGTCCGCTCTGCATATGATTACTCACTTGATGAGAACATGCAATACCCAAAACGCCGATTTCATGCGCTGTGAGTCTTCATTCATTCCCGCCTATAATGGAAATACTTGAAATTGAAATACAAGAGCACAAGCATAGCAATAGTTGAAGTGGAGTCAACTTACGCGCATTCGCGACTGAATAACTTGAAGTGGATATGTGATAAGGGTGGATAGAAATTTCGCGAGTCCACTAACCAGAAAAATGAAGGATCCAGGTAATTCCTATCAATGAAACAGAGAACATCAAATCAGAAATCTAATCTCAGATACTGCATTTTGTTTTAAAGTAGAAAGATAACGACATCAATCTTTTCATTTTTGTATCAGCTTATTCTCATCTTAATGCACTTCCGACTAAGTAAGTTGTTTTGCTTTCTTGTGATCTTCTAGTGCATCATTGTGAAGACGAATATTGATAAATTTGGGATACAATTCATAAAAAAGTTTTATTGAATACTATGTCGTTCAGTTCTGTTTTTCTATACAGGTCTGCTCCTTCTAGAGTCCAGTTTACAAGCATTTTGAATGTACCATATCAGGGCTCGAAAAACTGATCGAAAAGGACGGAAAATTACAAGCACATTCGCACACGCGTGTGTATTCTAGCAGATAAATGTGAATGGCTGTTTCACTGTGGTGATAATGCTAAATTTGAGACATCATGATCTTCAAGACCGAATAATTAATCATGCGAGCGTAAACAAATCTGATTGTTTAATGTTTGAATATTTTTTAATATTATTGAAAACACAAGATTTTTGTTAGATGCACTGGGATACAAACATTTGATAGAGGCGGAAAAGAACGAACGAAATACAGAAAGACGGAAAATGAGAAAATTTACGAGCCCTGAAAACTATGGACCTGCGAGGCTTCGACATTCGATTCGAAATTGCGATCCGACTAAAATTCGAATCGGTTGGAGTCGACTGGCCGAAAATTATTTCAACTGTTTTCATTTGAATTATAGCCTCCTCCCGTTCGTTAATGCTTGAAAGTGACATTGCAATATGTTTCAGATGCTGGAATCGCATTGAAAGTGGCTAAAAGTGTCAAAATATCTGCATGTGCTCCGTGTTGCTCAGATCACGACTTCGGACTCGGTCGATCTTTCTGACCGAATCTCATAAACTTCATGACTTCTAACTTATTCAAAGCAGAATTGTAAATGGTCCATTAGCAGGTTCGTGAGCTTCTATATCTTACAGAGCTATAAGGCATGCGTTTCAGACTGTCTTTCGTCGACTCTTAGGCCCAACACGTGGCTTACTAAAACAGTGAATTTCCTAAAGCAGGAACTCTTGCAAAAGAAGGCCATGACGTAAGGAACTAAAGCTCAAATATGATATATTATAAATTAGAAAAGATTGCTTTAAGCATCAGTACACCATACGATCTCTTGACAGTGCTCCTCAGACTTCCCTTAATGAGTCCACTCAAATGACTTTTCTTAATGAAATTTTTTACTTATACAGTAATGAGGTCTTTTGCACGTCTTACTCCTGTAACTTTTGAACTACCCGATTACATGCAATCTCTTAGGCAGACCTACATAAGCTTCAGATCAAGAGGGCATTTTATCTGGACTGTATACGACCAAATTTCAACCCGAAGAATGTCGTCAGCACACCAAATTTCGATCATCGCTTAAAACAGTGAAATTCGAATGATTTACTCGCAGAATCGGACTCTGGTCGAGGAACACATTGGGGAAATATCCAAGAATGGAAGCTCACGATGTTCGATTCAATCAATCATACCAATATTTGGCTCCCGACCTGACGATTAGCAGAATGCACATTACCTTTGTAGCAGAGTATGGTGATATTGTGTCTATGGAGTATTATCGACAAATTTTTCCAGAAAAGAAATTGAAATTCTATCGCGCGAAGAAGAATCTTTGTTCTGTTTGCCTCAAGGCACGGAACGATGGTGATACAGAAACGGATGTTTATCGGGAACATATTGCCGAAAAGGAGGCAACACGAAAGTTGATGCAGGGAGCTGTTACAAGAAGCATGAATTCTCCAGATCATGCGGCCATTGTAATTGATTTACAACAGGTGATGCACGTTCCCATGTCCAACTTCGACGAAGTTTTTTTACAAATCTCGGCTTGCGTGCTACAGTTTCACCACTTACGATATGGCGTCGTCGGAGGGTACTTGCTTCTTTTGGCATAAGGGTATAGCAAAGCGTGGAAGACGTGAAATTGCATCTTGCTTACGTCAGATTTTGGAAAGTCTCGAAGGGGGAAAAAGCACGTCATGCTATTCAGTGATAGTTGTATAGGACAATAAAAATCCCATCGTTGCGTCGTGCTTCATGCAATTTCTGGAGAGCTGTAGCTCCTTCCAAACTATGACCATCCGATACTTTGAGCCCGGCCATGGTCAAAACAGTGGGGATTCAATGCATTCTGCATGCGAAGGCGAGGTGAAGTTGGCCGCAAACGTAGAAAGTGCCATTCATGTGCCTTCTCATATCATACCATGCTTGATACGAGCCTGCGTCAGGAAACCGGACAAGATTATTCAGATTAATCGAGGCGATATACTGAACTGGAAAAGCCATGCTGACTCACTTGACATATTGAAAGCGAGAAAAGCACACAACGGCAACATGTTGGATTGGAGAAAATTACGTGCCTTACAGCTAAGGAAAGGAGAAGCCTTCTTGTTCTATCAGAACAGTCTTTCGCAAGATGAATTTGTCAAAGTACTGATGCCACGGCGTAATTCGCTTGAACATTTCGCTTTGCCACCACCTGCCAACATAGAACCGGTTCCCATATCTAGACAAAAGTACGCAGATCTGATGCACCTCTGCAAGAATGTCGTAGAGTGATGAGTATCGGAAGTTTTCCAAAGACTTACCGCATTGATGCATTCTTCATATGGAAGAATGTTGTGAAAAGTTTTGAAGCGATTCGATTTTGTACGAAGACCTGCTGTATCGTTGCTTGTTTATTAAAATTTTCTGACAACAAAATTTCCTGGTTTTCGCGCTATCAGTTTTACATACATAATGGTCCTTTTCATGAATAGAACAACAATGTTGACAATGTAACCACAGTTTGATTCCAATAGATCACAGGTACTGGAAAAGGTCCCATTGCCGTAAATCCTTTCAAATGCATATTCCAAGGTCAAGACCGGCTAGATGTGATGTAACGTCATACTATCCTGAATGCTATACAATTTAAACGTAAATATTTGTTAGAATTGTACGGTTGAACATGTGAGGCAGCTTTTTGACTCTACCTGATTGGGGATATTGAAAAAGTTCCAATTACCGTAAATCCGTTCAAATCGATATTTCAAGGTCATGACTGAGTCAGTTTAGTATAGCCGTATAAAGCAATTAACTACTGTTATTAAGACAACTAATAAGTGAACTGTTAAGCATGTATGGATTTTAGCAAAAAAAATACTGCGCAAATACATTTCGCAAAAAAGGTTTACTTGACTTTAAACGGCTCTCCTGAACAATTAGGTTCATGTCGCTTGCTGCGTCCTTGGAGCGACGGTATCATGTAGGTCAGTAATCGAGCATATTTTATCCATTCTCTGAAACTGATCTAACTCATCAGGGACAATACCACATTCATTACGACATTTGCGAGACGCAGTAGCTACAGCTTTCACTGACGGTAGATGCGAAAATACTTTAAGCATGTTTGGTACGGGATTCTTGTCTCATAGAGGACGCTTAAGTCCACAACGAATATCGTAGGTGAATTTCTTTTCAAAATGATTTTCACACATAAATGTATTTTTTGTGATCAATAAATTTTGATGTCGTATCGATGAAATCCACTGTTTGCGTAGTTCTCCATTTGATTCTTTCGTGAAGGAAAACTCGGTCACACATCGATGCGTGGAATAACCGCTTTTACCTTGCGGCACATATCACATTTTCACCATCTTGTCGCTGTTGATGCAGCCGAATGAATGGGTTGTGATCGAAATAACAGTGCTTGCTCATGGCGAGTCACTACTCTACATGAAAATAATCGATGTTAGCTATCCTCTACATGCGTTATCCACAATGACTTTATCCTATGCATGACTAGGTATTTTTGCTGAAAAAAGAAGGAGGAATCGCATGCAAACATCTGACTGTGTGACCGCGTTACTTGCTAAATGATCACATTCATTAGAAAGGGCAATCGGCCTCCGTTTTTCTTTCCTAAAATGTGCCTGGCCTGGCCATATATATATAGTAGATCGTGGTCAAATATAAACAAAACACGTTTAAAGTATGAATGATTAAACATACTATGCAACCCCAACCATAACTAAAAAGTTTGCTTTGCTTTTATGTTTGATTGATAATGATATTTACCTCAGTTTGAAGTGCATGAGATCCCCATCTCTTGAAGGCTTCGTACATTACAAAATGAAGTGTTGGAGCTGCTACCAGCAGCAGTGACGTCCCAACCCCATTCCACAAACCAAGAGGACCTTCTTTTTTGGCTATATGAAGGATGCACGTGATGAGATTAGAGTATTTTCTTTCCTCAGCTTTCGTGTTCTGTAGTTTCAGTCTAGTATTCGCCACCCATAATGGAGTCGTAGCTATCACGTTGACACAACCTATAAAAGAAGCCAAGTAAAATCACTAAATGAGTGCATCTATACTGACTTCGTGAAAATTGTTTTGTCCTCTTTGTGAGCTATTTAACAATTTCAAACAACTCCATATTGACAAGCACTCACCAGCGGCCATAGAGGAAATCAGATCTCGTAAAGGGGAAAGTGCAGTATGAGAATGAAGTGATTTTAAAGCAGTGTATGTATAAAAATAAACGAAGTTGGATACAGTGATGGATGAGATAACAGCGAACCAACCATTGTATAATGCTGATCTGAAAAATATAATTGTTAGATTACAATTTCAGATATTGCACGAGACAAGAATCACAGCAAAATACTCACATTCAATTCACATAATTTACAATGAATAAATTTTGGTTGATTTGTAAGCTCATCACATCACATTGAGCGCTATCTAGATTCAAACGCATAAAATGTAATAGTAAAGCTGTAGCAATTGGTGATCAAGATAATTAAAGCAATTATTGCTGTCCATCTTTAGTATAAAAATGCAATTCTTACAGAACCCCACCAGACTGATTTCAATACATTTGCAAGCTTGCGACAATTAACCGAGATGTACACGTCCTTAATTCACTATTGAGTACAGATCAGAAAATGTATTAGTTTTATGTATTTTTAGAGACTGTTCGTACATCGATCAGTGACGTCTGATTTATGTGGTTTACAAAATTGCCCATTGTACTCCGTCTGAATGTCTGAAACGAATCAATCTTTGAATATGAAAGGCTTTAATATTCTCGATCACTATAATTCCGCATTGTTATTACAACTAATATGTAAAGCAATCTATATTTTAGTAAACTGCAATATTTAAGTTAGTTAACAGAGAATATTCCAGCCAATAATGCTTTTAAAGAAATTGCACGTTGGCAACCAAAATTATTTGATTAAAATACATAAAATACAAATGTCACGGAAACAAAATGCAAAAGAATGGATATCAGGTGATGAATCCATGACTTTCCCGGAAACTTCTCCATTCCAGGATTTTTCATAACTTTTCAGGACCGCGGGAATAGCACAATAACCATATTCGATGACCATTTATTGTCTTTTGAAACATTCGACCAGAACGGTTTAGTATATCACTTTAATCTTAAATGCCATGATGACGGCAATTTTTTTTGGTGAATCACTGATCAACACTTTCTAAGTTTTGAAAGTTCCCTTAATGTGATATTTTTTTGAACGAATATCCAGAATCTCCGACGACGGTGAAATGATCCAAGAAAGAATCATATGCATGTCTTCGTATATTGTGCTAAAATAAGAGGAATTTTAGAACATTGTAAAGTTCAATATATGTAAAAGGTTCAACCATTCTTTTGAATTAAAATAAAAAATAACCATTCCATTTGATTTGAATGATGAAAGAAGAGATCTCTAATAACGCGATATCCATCATTTGAGAGATGACAGATGAATTCTTACCTGCTATTTATCATCTGCAACCCATTCTTCTTTAACGCAAAAAGCATTCTTGCTTTGATACATAAATTCTCATAAGAGTCTTCAGTCGAATGAATAGCATGATATGAACGGATAGAAATACATAGGTACCTCAGGTTTAATTTCTTTTACATTTTAGAGTCAAAAACGATGGCCTGTCAAAAGCAGCATAATTCCATGCTCGCATTTACATGTAAGACAACGAAATGCATCTAGTAAAAAACGATGGAGGTACAGATATATAAAATACAAGCAAGTGATATCAAAAGGGCTCCATTGTGTACTTCATCACATGACATAAGCAGACACTACTATCTCGTGCAGCTATCATATTTTACGCAAATGGACTACTAGACTGTCTGTAATACGTGTCAGGCGCTAATCTCTGACACAGATGTCGGACATTGCTGCAACAGCAAAATATTCGCACACTTCATCGATTGCTGTCTGGCAAGATATGTAAATATTCTCCAGCATAGTTGTTAATTGCCTTTGCTGTGACTTTGTTCATGCATTCATATAGCTGTGCGACAATTTGACTGCCATGGAATAAAAAAATGGATCCTGTTGTCATGATGTATCAATAATTGCTTGTATCAATAATCAACCAATTGGCTGCTGAAGAGAAGACGAAGCTATAAGATGATGGTACTATTTCCGACCTCTGAAGATTCCTCACGACATAAGGGGTGACGGACGCCGAAATCCTATCGTAAATCGCATCTCACTGGCTGTGAATATACGAGCAAGTTGCGTCAATGGTTTATTCATATTTAAGAACTTAAATTGTGACATATGTCTTCTACAATTGAAAATTATGCTACAGTGTAATAAGCATCGAAAGCATGATAAAATCAAAAAACTTACATAAGTGAATTTTATAAGCCCTTGTTAAAGATAAAGAATCTACAATTACAAAATAGTGCACAAGAAACATAAACAAAATGCTGCTTCAGGAAAATGATACAATACTATTCAATTGGATTGTTTTGTTTCTTGCAAGACTGTCGCGAATTTGTCAATTTGTCACCACTTGTTTCTAGTTCACGATAATCCTCCTAATTAGGGCTAAATTAGGGAGATTAGAATTCTAGAAAGAGAGAACCCTACTTTCAAGATTTTGAATGAGCAGAAGTGAATTCCTAACATGGATATTCGAGCAGAAAATGGAGGTACATTGACTAGCACTTGAAATCCGTGTCCAAAAAAAGCAGTGTCGCTAAAGCGCTTTCTCAGCACCGATGTATATGTGAAAGACAGCTACTATGGTTGGTTAATATCTAATAAAAATAATGCTCATTTGTATACGTTATTTTAGGAGATGCTGATATTTGAATGTCTATAAATGTAGTGTCGCTCACGTTTGGAAATGGACATATATTTCTTAATAATGCAAGTTCCATCATTTAGAAATAATGTCACTGGAGACCTACGCTGGCGTATTAGATATTTTGATTAATGAAAATATACTTTCAGATACGATGATCATGTTTGTTGCTTTCCGAAAAACTTCAAAAAGGATATTTTAAATTCTACAATCTGTGTAGTGTTCAACCACAAGCGACCTGCATAAAAGTAAAAGCTCATTGAATTGGAGTTAAATTGCATTCTCTTCGTTTTTTTGCATTCTGAAGATTCTATGTCTATGCAAGATTCGACGAAAAATATCGAATAAATAAACTCAAAACTTGTTGTTGGAAGCTATTAGCTATGAATATCTTCATCAAAAACAGCAATATGACACTCTTGGCTTTACCAGGGTGTCCGAGGCTTTCCTGAAGTGTTTTTTCAGGTTTTTCCAGGTTTTCCAGGATCTATCAAATGAGACAGATTAGTTTGATTATCGAAATACGCATAGACGACAACAGGAATATCCATGGGAAGTCCTATATATTCCAATAAACAACACAAAACGATTGTTCTTATAATATCATTTCTTAAAATATAACAAACTATTTCTATAATGTAACAACCTCATAATATATCAATAAAAACTTTGATAAGAATGTAAAAAATAAAAATAGAAATGCGAATAGCAAAAGGACATGGAAAATGTTTCTGACTAGCGGATTGTGTCATATGTCATTCGAAGATAGTAAAAAAAGCACGGTAGTGGTCAATTTGCCAAAGAAGTCGACACTAAAAGGAGGAAAATGATGAGGTGTTTATATTACTGTAAATTCTTGATCTCATCATTGACTGATATGATGTTGTCCTGTACTTCCTGTACTTCTTTTCTCTTCCCGCATGCCGCTTCTCTGATTGCATTCGATTTTGCGAGGAAGAGGAATTCACGCTTTGTCTCAGCCTCAAGGGCCGGATCATTGGCTTCTTTCTCCAGCATCGTTGCCTCATTCTCCAATCGTATCTTCTTTTTAAAAAGTTCATCTTTTTCTGCCTGAAATTAAAAGATCTTTCGTTAGAAATAAATTCGATTGCAAAACATATACTCGTAAGTGTGCTTGAAATCAATTTTATACAAAGGTTTATTTAGCTTCTTGAATTTTTTGAAATTCAAATTATCAAGAAAATCAATTAATCTACTCATGGTTATAGCACTCACGGTCATCTTGTGCTTTTAGTGAACGTGAGATGAGAAATCATAGTACACGATATCCTATAATCTATCTATATCTGTGAAATACATACAAGGGTACGTAGATGTGCTTACTACCAGTGCCTTTAGAAATGAGAAATTTTCGAAATTTTCTCAGTTTTGCAACTAAAAGTATAAAAGGACATTTTTCGTGAAAATGCTTGTATCTGGACTCAATCCGACCATAATTATGAAAAATATGTGTGCGGGTCTGGATAATAACATCAGTGTTATCGAAATTAATATCTGAGAACTTCTAGAAAATCCCCTCCAGGATGACATACGCGTGGAATTGCCCACTAGTAAATCCGTCATCTTTCACTTCTAATGATGTTCCATAAATAGTTGCATACCACCATAGTCTACGCCAAATTGGTCTACGCTTTTCAAATAATGCGTTTAGCTATCAATATCATTCACTAACGACTTAATGATTTCATTTACGAAATTGATCATCAGCAACTATCACTTCAGTTAAGAAAATAAGGAGGAAACAGTACCTGGCGCATTGCAGTTACTGTCTCAAATGACAGTCCTTCCTTGAGCATCTGTTTATTGACTGAGAATCCTCTTTCAACGGAGGCTTGACCATGGGATAAAGTCAATGAAACTTTGATGACTTCGAATAGGGCCGTATGAATGAGGAATGCAGGTACCTACATCTACAATGTGGATGTCATCTTCACCAAGGTCAGAAACCAATTCTCGATGAAATTTTTGATTGACGTTTGGTCCGTCCATGGAAATTTGTAGTAGCTTTTTTTGTCCAAGCATACCATCATTTCATCAAACTCTCGTCTGATGTCATTTGCTGTGCAATGTCCTGGAGAAGATGATGTAAAATATCGCGTGGTCACTCGATTTGTATCATGATCAAACGTGGAAATCAATTTGGCCTTCTTGTGTCACTTTGTTAAGTGATTCGTCGAAACAAATAACGTAACAGTTCGGAGATTTCAAAGATTGTATCAATTGTCCTTGAAAATAAGGAGCTAATCCATACACTATAGAATAGCTGACTTTATCTCTACCAAGAGACATCTGATGCGCGACGGGTGACTTTTTGAACATGTGACTGAAAATTTTCACGATTTTTCAGAGGAGCGAAAACTACTTTTAGACATGATCATGTTCAAAATCCAAATTATTTCTGCTTCAGAGACTTCTTTATCAATTACAAAGTCGGAAACATCGTGACATTGTACAGTAGGATCAGTTGCATATTTATTAGAACGTTGTTCACCTTTCGAACCTGATCCTAAAGAACTCGTCTGCTTTATAATCTTGCACAAATCTAAATGCTTCTTTCCGCCAGCATGGCTTCTTACGGCTTGAAAACCCATATTCGAGACATCAAAGTCTTTCTGACAAACTTTACAAAATGCATTGAACAGAGTTTTACCGCGCTGGAGCCATTCTGAGCACTCAGACCGGTGGCACCATAGTGGGTTGAAGGAAGTCTTGGATTGTCCTTTCGGCATTAATCTTTCTGAAAGAAAGGATGGTCTAATTATGTACAATTAAGGAAAAACATATTAAAAATGATTAAATAATCCAAAAATCAAGTTTCTCTTCTTCTTGGATGCATAGTTGTAATCAGTGAAATATATTAGGTTCAAGTGTAGCCCTAGCATATTTCTTCCCTAAGACTTATTTGTGGCACTCTCCAACAAAACTAGCTCATCAGGAGTCAATAGGTTTAGTAGGTGATACCAATCTTAGCTTTAATCATACGCGTTGCGTTGGATGTAAGAAGACTACGTTCGGCTTTTTTTAAGCGTAGGGAAAGTTTACAATTGACAGTATCCATTATCATGAAACTATCATAATCACATTGGCAAATACAAGTCAAACGATGGTCTAGCTAGAATACTTAATGCAAACAATTAAGCTCTGAACGTAATTCAAATAATTCAATTGTTAAAAATACAGGATAGTGTTTTTTGTCTGTGATCATATTCATAACTGAATTATAATAGATTTATGCATGCAGAAGGGATTTAGCTAGTGTACATAATCACAGATATGGAGTAAACACTGATATTTAACATAATAATACACATGCAAACATACAATTTAATTAAAGATAATGCGGCATGAAGACCCACTCTTTCAGTACATTGTTATCAAATAAAAACAAATTGTGATAATTGAATACTTTATTGAAGAGTGCATTAGCAGGTAGTGGAATTTCACTAGGTAACTTAACTTCACGTTATCCAGGATCAATCAATTTCCAGGTTTTTTTCCAGGATCAATCATATTACAGGTTTTTCCAGGTTTTCCAGGGGCGCGGACACCCTGCTTTACGTTTAGGTGCTATTAAGAAATTTAGAACTATTTTGAACGTTGGTACTAAGAGTTTATTAGGGTTGATGCAATCGTTCCAAGTATGATGATGTTGATACTTACATACCATCTGTTTTTACCACCGATTGTAAAACTGACAAAGGATTGGAGTTATCACCCACTGAAATAACAAAAGAACAATGTGCTGTATTATCCAAGTTAAAACATCACATACTGTATTCTTTCTAATTATGTCACATGGTCACATATAATTATTTGCTATTCATAAGCAGGTGGGTCACTTAATGGGAGTAATGACATAAATTGTCGTACACGGGACGTTTCCATATAGGCCATTAGCAGAAAAAAATAATAGTCAAAATTCAAAGACTGCTCGACACATCGTGTCGCAGACACATAAGCCTACTTATGGAACTTTGATGAATCAGATACATTGACAGTCTAGGCCTACTTATGGGACTTTGATGAAACAGATAAATTGACAGTCTTCAGACTTAGGCCTAGAATAAGCACAAATCAGCGATAATTACCGGTCATCAGCTCGTGTTTGCGATTGGTAGCAAGTTTGTGAAGATCAATAAGCTTAACTCCAGAAATTCGAGTACGAACAAGATCAGTCTGACACTCATGGAAATCAATACCAGAATGATCAATAGATAAAAGAGAATCACGGTGATTGTTGACAATGTGTTCAGAAATGGCACTCCTATTATCCAAATTAATAAGGCTGTGACGATGCTCATGAAAAGGCGGTTAGTCGAGCCGATATAGGCATCGTGACAAAATTATGTACAATAAAATCCGGTCATCACTCCCTTTAGTTTTTGCTGATTTTGACGAGTTTTTGGCGCCAAAACTCGTTGATAAAGGGTCGGGACCCGAAACGTCCGAGTAGAAAACACACGTTGTTTTTATTCAATTTATTCAATTTTACTTATCGGCAAAAAGTAAAGGGAGTGATAACCGGATTTTATTGTACATAATGAAGAACCTCCCGTTTACAGCCATTACTTATCGTGACAAAAGCTGCACCGCAAGCTGTGGACTACATAACACGATTTACAAGTATAGTGATTAAGCATTTACGACAAATGTTGCAATCGCATATACTACTAGAACGGTTATTAGGAAAATTATCATGTAGTCGCTTACCGGGCTTGCTGATTATGTTAACAGGGATACTGTACCTTTTTGCGATTTTTCATGCACAAATATCACTGAACTTTCAGGAAGAGGTCATTTGCGAGCAAAATCGTCAGAGCTGTTAGGAGAAATATTTTTCCGAACATAGTATTTGAACCCATTATCGCAAAATCTTTTTTGTAGAGCACTCATACAAGCTTCCGCATCGGTATCGCTAGAAAAACGGTTTTGGTGTATTTAAAGCTGTTCGAAGCGTAATTATTTTTAACAAATGACGTTACCCAACCATTAGCTTTCATGCTAATGCCGGAGTGCCAATCTCTAATACACCAACTATCCTCAGTTGTATCAGAAACACTGACACTGACATCAAGAAAATTTAAAATATTTTTTACGCATTTCCAGAGTAAACTATATTCACTCGTCAATAGAATTGAAGACATCCAAAATCACAGGGAAATGCGAACTATCAATAGGAAAGTATCCACTGATGATATCATCAATGTAGCGATAGTATGCGGAAGGAATATCCCATGAATAGTAAGTTGGTCCAAAGCCAAAATTTCGATACAGTGCGTGAAAATGATGACAAATTGGATGCAGCCAAGCCTCTCGAGCGACCGTAAGCAGCACAGATTTTGCACCTGTTGATTCTATTCGGATGCGAGGAGGGACGACAAAGGGACTTTTGCTCATTGACAATCTACAGGCAAATTCACTAGATGTTAGCATCTCGCCAGCAATTTACGCTTTTGAACGCACTCGGTGCTCTCCCAATAAGAGTGCATTTTCCAAAATTAACTTGCACCTCGTATTTTATTCCTGTAAAGCTGAGCAAAATCCAAAATAATGCTGTTTGTTATCATTTAGACATATTCGGTGTAAATGATTGAAGAAAACTTTATATAATAGAATATTCGTTCATTAGTTTAAGCAGAAGAATAATCAGATCATTGAGTAATACTATCTTCATAAGCACTTGAGACTTATACACAAGCGATTTGACAGTAGTGTGCTTAAAGTGGTATTTATTGAATGCCTGCCGAAATTTCATTAACTTGCTAATTGCAGATCTCAAATCTATCCGGGCATGGCTGCAACTTTAAATAGAGAGTTGTGTCGATGTTGACAATTGTGAACTAGGCCTGCTGATGATTCTTGATATTGGATGAAATGACAGCTATTCAGGTCTGTTCCCATTTTTCAACTGATGATGCAACTCAATATTTAATTATTCTATTTAGCAGTAGGCACTTGCCGCTTCTTCCTTCAATCCTGTATTGAGCCTCATTATGCATCAATCAATTCAAACCGTGAGACTTTTAAAGTTTAGTAAGTACCAGGAAATCTGAGACTATGTGAGAGTGCATTGTTACTGGGTTCATAGCGTGCATATTAAATGTAAATAAAGCATTAATGCACTTATCAATAACTTAACATGCTTTCAATACAAAGCTATATTACAGAAGGGACATACTTACACTTGACAATATGCATGATCGCATAAATCGGATACTATACGAGCATGTTTACTGCTATTGCATAAAATTATGCTTCCTGCGATGTGTGGGGATTCCCACAGGAATCCTAGAGATTCACTGTGGTGTTGATGAAAAAATCGCGTCAAGAGGCAACTTTGTCTTATCCTAGCTGTGCGTGATCTCAGTAGGTGCGAGCACCCGTGCATAGGAGTCACACTTCTGCTCAGTGCAGTTATCTAAAATGTAGAAAAGTGGATGGAAAATAGCCTCATTATTGCTCATCATGCAAATTTTATTGAGCAGTAGCAGTCACTTAGCAAAAAATCACGTGATTCATGGTCAGTCAGGAATCGCGCGATTTATTCCTTTGCACGATTAATCCAGCGGAATCGATTACTACGCCCACTACTTACTGGTATAAACATATAATTACAATGTTAAATTTTCGAGAAGATCGACCATCGAATACTCGGATAAAATGTAGGTATAGAGCAGCACATGCGATTCCTTTGGCAACTATTTATAAAGCAGTCCATGTTAGAATCAAATTGAAGAATTATTGGACGTTGATGTGGATTCTGACGTCATCTTCGCTCGAAGCATTAAGTTTCAAATCTCACGATCTGAGATAAGTTGGAAAGAAATTGTAAATTTAAAATTGATCGAAGAATTTTTTGAACACCAGAAATGAATTCTCATCATCGAATTGAATATCTCAATAGAAAAATCTTCACGAAACCTGAACTTATATTGGCCTAATAAATAACATTATAATGGCCCAATTCAAGAGAAGTCAAAGATAGGATTGAGACTACGTCAAAAATTCTACCGAACTGTACATTTAACACTCTACATTTAGAACTCAGTTTGAGTGTAGATATGATAATTGTGGCACAGTAGTAGAGATAAAAAATGTCAGTTATAATAATGAAAATGCTAATAATTCTATCATGTGCTAGCATTTTGATATAGAGATGAGCTTTCATGAAGTGCATAATTCAATCAAAATAGGTCATTGTAGGATGATGCAATATAATCCGGCAATTGAATCTTTATATCGCATATGATTTCCACCGAAATATGTACAAAGGTCGTTGACGAGGTACGAAAACCACCAAGTGATTACGCAACCTCCTTGATTCATTCATCACCCAAGTTCCTCATGCCGTTTCTATCAATAGGAGCCTGTCAAATGTTACAAATAGACTGTCTGAAGAAGACATCAATATTGCTAAGCACGTGCACAACATTCGAATCATTGGATCATTGAAATCATTGGATATTGTGATCACCTCCTTACGTTTACATTAAAGTTGTCAAAATCTCGACTTTTTCTGATCCCGAGAATTTTTACGATACCGGGATTATAAAACGAAATGAATGCAAGCATTTTGTAGTAGACATAGATTTTGTACGGGCTGTTATAGCAGCTGCTTACCATAGGCCTCGTTAGGACATAACGCTTAGATCAGGTTTTGAACCATGCATGTACAATGACATCAGGTAGGCTTAGGCCTGAATGAATAAGCTTTCTTTTCACTTGTAGGCATTAACTATAGCAGCAAGTAGATAAAAGCATAGTACGCACACAGTATACAACTCAGTTATGGCAGTAAGACCTAATATCAGTCCGCAGTTTTCAAACGAAATGAAAAAAAAGATCCTGATATGCGACTCCTGCGATTACTGACAAAACCATCATATATATGGTACACGAACACTTGTTCGACACGAACATTTGTTCGACAAATTTTCGAACA
Source organism: Prostheceraeus crozeri (assembly GCA_907163375.1). NCBI lineage: Eukaryota > Metazoa > Platyhelminthes > Polycladida > Euryleptidae > Prostheceraeus > Prostheceraeus crozeri. The sequence goes on from CAJQUW010006725.1 coordinate 60,478, forward strand.
CTTCTTCGACACGACATTTGTTCGACACGAACACTTCTTCGACACGACATTTGTTCGACACGAACACTTCTTCGACACGACATTTGTTCGACACGGACACTTCTTCGACACGACGTTTGTTCGTTATTAAGCAATTATAGTCTTTTTCTTTTTCAGGTTGTGTATTTTTTGAGAATTTGCATTTTTTTAATACTTTTTGTCTTAAATTAATTTATTTCCTTTCTAAAAAAATATAATTCTTGCATCGCATAGATTGAACTAGAAGCGTATTTGTAATTTAAGATATTACCCTAAAGACGAAAGATAGCCAGTACCTAAAATTCTATTCATGTTAAATCCATAAACAATTATTTCATTTATAAAATGAGAAACACTTTCAATCAAATTCATAATCATTCTATTAACTACAACATATACACAAAAACACTAAATCAAGTCACTTTAAGGAGATATTCATTGCCATTCCTTGCAAATAGTCCAACATTGGCATTTGATTTTCAGAAAACAATTTGTGAAGACTTTGTATTGCTTTTGCTCTTTCTCGAGAAACTTTGGATTTCTTCGGTGGGGTGGCTCCTCTACCAATATGTTGTTTCATTTCATGCTCTGTTAGGATCTGTTTGTCGACGATAAGTTTGGCAAGTTCGTAAATTCCAAGGTGGCTTCGGCCTGCTAGTATTTTCATTGCATTATGATGTCCTTCGATTGCATTATTTGTTCTGTCCTGGTTGCTTTCGATTCCTTCATACACGTTCCATTTTTCTATCGAGAATGTTGGTCTTCTTCTTATTTCATTATTCATGCAGAACTTGTCGAAGAAGTGTTCGTGTCGAAGAAGTGTCCGTCTCGAACAAATGTCTTGTCGAAGAAGTGTCCGTGTCGAAGAAGTTTTCTGTCGAACAAATGTCCGAAAACATAGATATCAACTTGTCGAAGAAGTGTCTGTGTCGAAGAAGTGTACCAGATCCATATATATATATATGTTCATTTAATGGGTCTCCATATATTCAAATCAAAACAAATTGATTCTGTTAAAATCAATGTTGGTTCCAGACGCGTTTCAGAGTGTACAACTCCTTTCTCAATGGTTACACACAAAATCGAACAACAATGCTTTTGTATGAGATGGATGATTTGATTACAGTTTAAAAATGGCATGATATGAAAATGTACAACAACGATCTACAGCAGTGCAAATAAAATCAATTGTCGTAACAATCATTAGACGCTGTGATGTGCATAGATGTCAAAAGATACATTAGCTATTTACAAATTCAACAATAAAGGAATGGATCCGTCCCTGTTATTCATTACATTTACTGATTCTTTGATTGAAATTGATTCGAGTAATTTGTGATTGTTAGTGCACGCTATTATTCTAAGATTATTCTTGTCTATAGGGTGTGGATGCGTAGAAATTTCAGTTGGAACAGGATAGCCTTTCAAATGTTCATCAACGCGGGTAGTAAGATGCCTGGAAGTTTCTCCGAAATAGACGTAGTTGCACCGTCCACAAATGTACGAATAAGCACATTTAGCTTTAAGATCAGAGGAAACAGCATCTTTATTCCGAAAAAATATGGCTGTCTTTAAAGTCTGAAAAACTGGTCTAACATTTAAGGCTTTTGGTAAATTTTTGTTCAAGTCATGAACTTTCTTTTTCAGAATTTGACAATTTTCACGGATGTAAGGCAAATTCCAGTTTATAAATTTCATATTATCAGAAGTGGGCAAATGTTCTGTCTGAAGCTTTTGTTCAACTTTTGCCTTAACGTCATTGATAAACTGCTCCTTGTAGCCGTTGTTGATGAACATGTGCCGAATTTTTTCACAGGACTGCTCATAAGTTTCAGAATCCGAAGAAATCCGTTTAGCTCGATAAACCAGGGACCTCATAGCAGTATAAGCTAGCGGCTATGAGGTCCCTGGTTTATCGAGCTAAACGGATTTGAATATATGCATATGTATATAAGTGAAAATAAAATCCTTCAGAAATTGCAAAGAAAAAAAATGATATACCCCAAACCAGTTTCACCTGTCAGTCAGGCTTGTCACGGGCAAATGAATTTATTCATAGTACATCTTATTCAATGATGGTTTTAAGATTTTAATGCATCGCTTTTCTTTTTCCTCTCGTACAAACCTACTACTATTACTTAGTAATTTGACAAGTGGCATAGCGTAAAAGGGAGGCTTATGATCTTTCGCACATATCGATATATGTTCGCTGACAAGAAGATTTTGGTAGCTCTTGCACCGAACTTGTTGGCGATGTACTCTGATCCTAGAGCGAAAATGGTCACCAGTCTGTCCAACATAAAGTCGTTCACATCCACGGCACTTTATCACGTATACAAGGTCTTTAGACGAGCAAGTCATGTTGGCTCTTATTGTGAACTCTTTGTCTGTGTGATATTTAAATATTTTACCTTCAATCAAACATTGGCAGCATTCACATCTTTTGTTACCACATTTTTTTACACCTACTAAAGTTTGTCTTTTGTTCTTACGTAAAATCTGTAAGAGTGATGGAGGTTGCCGATAAACCCGACGTACTTTATATTCATTGAACGGGGATGTGACATGCAGTGATGGAAAAAATGGGATTGATGACATCATGATACACATTGGGGTTATTCGGATTAAAAGTTCCAATAAAAGGAAGTTGAGATTTACATTTAGGTTTTCTTCTTACAATATCCTTAACTTCCTGCGATTTCAATATAGCATCATTAATTACGGCAATTGGATATCCTAAATTCAACAACTGTAACTCTAACTCCTTGAAGCGTATTCTCTTGACATCTGGTAGTGAAACTACACGATTTATTCTTTTGGCGAGTGTGTGAAGTATATTTCTGAGAGTGTGATTGGGATGAGCAGAGTTGAAGGGACGTAATTATGACTGTCTGTAGGTTTGTTGTACAAGTCTGTTTCAATTTTGTTATCAACTTTATATATCATTACGTCCAGAAAATGTAGTTTTTCTCTATCTATTTCCATTGTAAATTTTATTTTTACATTCAAACCATTCATCAAATCATGAAAATCCAATATATCCCCAAATGAATCATTCCAAATGAGGAAGCAATCGTCGAAGTATCTTATCCAATGATCACAGAATTTATTGAAATCGTTAGCATTTAAAGCAATTTTCATCATGTTATACATTCTTTCCTCTAAAAACCCCATTGTCAACGTAGCGTAGGTGGGGGCCACTTTTGTCCCCATCGCAGTGCCAGCCATTTGTAAAAATATTCTGTCTTCGAAACTGAAAAAATTATTCTTTAAAACTATTTCGATACTCCGCAATAAAAAATTAGATGTGAACCGCTCTTCTATTTGATTTCTGTGTTTCTCTATCCAAAATTGTATAGCTTTAAGTACAAAATCATGATCAATGTTTATGTACAACGAGGTGACATCAAAAGAGGCAAATGTGGCGTTTTCGATAGAATCAGATAGTTTTGATAAAAAATGTGAGGTGTCTTTACAAAAACTTGGCAGATTTACAGTCAAAGGCTTAAGGATTTCATCTAAGAAGGCGCTCAAACGACTGGTAGGCGCATTGGTGCTAGAAATGATTGGTCGTAATTTAAGGTTTACTGGTAAAGTGGCTTTTACATACCCATATTCATCAATTTGTTGCTTTGAAAACTCAATTTTATGAATTTTCGGTAATCCGTAGATATGGGGTAAATCACAATTAAATTTGCTCAGAAGTTTTATTTCTTTAGTTGTTAGGCAATTACTAAATCTTTTGCAATGACGTTGTATCAGTTTCATAGTGCTACTTACTTCATACTTAAAAATAGGTCTATAAGTAGCTATATCATTCAAATGTTCATTGTACATTATAGTTTTATAATCATCATAATTCAGTATGACAAAGCAACCACCTTTGTCAGCATTGGTGATATGAAGGATATCCATTTCTTTCAAATTTTTTAGAGCATTGTTTTCCTCTAAACTCATATTATGTTTCTTTCTCGTGGGACATTCTAATTTATCTGTTTCTTTCATAATGATGTCAACATTATTATCCAAAAATGTATTCAGACCTTTAGGAGGATCAAAATCAGAATGATTTGTCGTTTTAATAGATATAGTATTTCCTTCTTCGGATGTACTTACATTCGCATCTTTGAAATAGTCTATCAAGCGTAAGCGTCTGCAAAATTGTTCCGTACATATCTGTTGATCCTTAACATTAGTGCTAGGCATCGGTGTAAATTTGTAACCTTTAGCTAAAAGTTTCTTTTCCACATTAGACATGTCATAATTTGAGTAATTGATACACTTGATATCGTTTAACATAAAAAGGATGCTCGCGGTCGTTTAAATCTAAATTGTAGTTATTGAAATCATTATCATTACTAACAGTTTCATGTCTCGTAGGATTACTTCTGTTTGTATTGTTGTATCTGTTGTTGCGATAAGAAAAACGACCAATATTAGAAGTATCTCTAAAACCGTTGTTCTTACGATTATCAGAATAAAGTTCCCTTCTGCCATAGCTTGGATAGTTACTGAAGCATATATGTATATATATATATATATATATATATATATATATATATGATTTGGAAAAGCAAGAGTAACTTTTTCTCATCTGACAAGCATCTTTTGCCGGTAAACAGCAGATATAAATCCATGCCTCATAACTTTAATAATCCAAATCAGTTTTTAAATGGGGGATATTTCAGTGGTCAAAATGCTAACTGTAACAACTGCCAAATGAAATATACAATGTACTACACATAACAAACGAAATAGGAATTCAAGCAACAAGTTTTGTAGTAATCTGAAACCAAATTTTGCCATCTTCAAAAGAATCAAGAATAATGTTAACATACATAATCAATTTCAAGCAACAAACACACAAACGAGTGCATGCAGTTGAGATGTCCACGATGTTAGTAAGGATTAGAAGCAGCAAAGGAACTTGACATTACTAATAAATATAACCTATCTAGAACATTTGCAGTGCGATGTCATGGTTTTCCCAGTATGACTTAATTTCTAAGTCTATAATGCTGTCATTATCATTATGAATTATTTTGAAATATAATATATATATATATATATATATATATATATATATACATAAATATTTCCTGATCTTTTTAAGAGACGGCTAAATTTCTTCATGGATCCAAATGATAGACTATTCCCTTGAAAAATTCAGATATTATCGGTGGGCTTGTAGCTTGTGCGCATAACATTCCTTGACTACTGCATGAACATAATATATTTTTTTAGTATCAGTGAAAGTAAGCAATTTAGGTCGTATAACAGGGTTCACTAAAGACAGTTTAAGCTACTTTCAGCACATAGACTGAATATACATCTAAGAACACGCTTGAGCATGCTCTCTAGCAATATCACTGCTGATTCGATTCATTTTTTTAGAAAATGCTGATATACACGTATACCATGCTAGAATAATTAATGTAACTTCGATAATGACACAAGACTACATAGCGTTGATATCAGAATGTATATTCATGCTTCATTTGATTTTCATTTGCTTTAATACTTAAGACTTCTTTTCACCACTAGAGGAAAACACCATCTGGCTTTTCGGATTTGAACATCAAATTGTCTCATTATTTTAAATTACCTTGCAAATTTGCGCTACTGTTTTAAAATGATTATCATTGATGGCCTATTACTTATGATTGCACGTTTAAAAAGTGTCTTACATTCCTTTGAATTGTTGGGAATGTCCATTAATTCAACCACAAAGGATGCCTTTCAAAAGCAAATTTCGCAAGATTCGAGTTTATAACCAAACGATTTTGTGGCAGATAGTGGCTCTCGGTCACTATAACAAATAATTACCACAAATATCTGAATTATCTGTCGCTCAATATTTATGGCAACTAGAAATAAGAAGAGGTTATCATCACAAGTTAACGATGTCACACTTGAGGATAGGTGTGTGAGTGGTTGCACTAAATCAAGTTGAACGAAATTAATATCTATCGATACCTCGCAGCAAGACCTAAATTTGTGAGGAGATGTTCGTACGTTACTCGGTGGAATTGCCTTTGATGAAACGCCTACAATATTATGAATGAGCTCTTACCTTGTAACCTGGTTCGAAGAGAATCAAGTGGATAGAAGAGAGTTAAGGATAGAGCACTCCCCTGACAAAACATAAAGTATATTATTAACTTCATAATTGATATGAAAAATTCGATGCACTTACGCTAGCTCCAGATACCGCGTGAATAAGATTACTCCTGGTCAAAACCTTGTCCATTCACAGTATCTGAAAAGATGTGGCGTTATTACAAAAGCATTAACACATTCATGCATGGCATTGAATTTCTTATCAAATGATGACATGGTTGTGTCTCCTCCCAAATGATGGGGTCGCAATTGCTGACAGAAAAAGATAAAATTACAAACTCATTCGCACACGCGTGCGTGTTATAGTAAATAGACATGAATGAGTGCTCCATAAGGCTGCAATGAAGGGGACAATGAAGCTGCGTTTTAAAACATTTTTTGTTTGTCTTTGACTATTTCCCAGAAAGTTGTGTTGTTTCTCTTAATTAATTGAAATAAAGGTTACTTTTATAAATATACTCGTATATACTTACATAATATATATATTCTTTTATTCATTGAAAATACCAGGCTCCCACGCCGCACCAGCTACGATCAAACCTTGCGAGAAGAAGCAAAAAACTTTTTGATGTTTGTGGAAGACTGGTTTCGAGATTTATTCTCTTTCTCAAATCCAATGCACCTAACGGTACAGGACACAATACAAACGGGTCTGTATGGATAACATACATCTACAGCCTTACATGTATTATGTATTTAATATGCATTTGTAATATGTATGTAAAAGATAATATTATATATATATATATATATATATATATATATATATATATATAAATCCACTATTCATTTCAATTAATTAAGACAAGCAACACAACTTCCTGGAAAATAGTCAAAAACAAACAAAATTATTTTAAAATACAGCTTCATTCTCCCCCCTGAACGATTCTGTACTTCCAATCTTGTCCTCTTTTTTGCATGCTTGCTTAATGTGAGACTTGCAAACAAAATGCAGCTTACTAAGATTTCAATATAATTGTCAAAGAAGCGGTGTAATGGGATTCTTCTCAAATCTTTTTGGGATTCCATTAATGGCAGTCTAATTTCGACTTCTTCAATCGAAGATGGAACTGAAGCAATACTCATATAGTACTTATGACAGGTAGAAGACATGTCTCTGTCTCTCTTCGATCAAATCAGGTTCAAGTAGACTCTAATCAATGAATTTTGGTCCGCGCCATCAGTGTGATTGAAGAAACCTTAGGTCTAGACTAGAAGCTGAGGAAGATTCTGATACTCTCTCCTTCATTGATGCTAATTTGATTTCTAGAGGCATCCATTTCTATTCGCAGTCTGAGAGTGTAAAACACATTGTCTTAAAGGACTTTAGGGAAATCATATTTCTTGTCGAATCAGTTATAACGTGTAGGCAGATCAGACCGATGGGCCATTCATGAGTTCTTACATGAAACTAACATTCGTCACTCATCGTCATTCAAGGCTCGGGCAGAACCAGGGATGCATTGAAAAGCGAAAACACCAAGGCAGAACTCAGTTATCCTACGGAAGATAGGAAAAAAGGAGTGGTTCAAGTAAAAAAAGTTCTACAAAATATGGTTCAAGGCCCATTTCAAATTAGTAACTTGTATTCAGAATGGGAGTGAATTTGGTGAGGTGCTGGTAATTTTTGGTTCCATGGTATATTTTTTGTAACCATAGTCATAAAGCTCTATGAACTCTTGCAAGTTTGACAAGAAGCTCACACTTTTGGATCGGGTTTGGCAGGAGTTGCGTGGCTACTTGATCTATTTAATTCAAAATTGAAAGATAAAAATGGCACCTGCTTATTGGCAACTGGGCAACTAGGTTTACATCTAAAACTCTCAGGAGACCGAATATTGTGTGGCTCATGTAGAGGAATGAAACTTTCTCGACCATATAATGCATATTCTTGAATAAGTTTTAGAAAAGACGATCCCTGATGCCGTTGAGATAAACGAAATGTAGTTCGGCATTACGCCTGGTTGAGGTATAACGGACACTATTTTCCATGTTTGGCATCTGCAAGAGCCTTCAAAAGAAGATCTGTGCATGACCTTCGTTGATCTGGAGAAAGCTTTCAACAGGGTTCCGACGTCAGTAGATTAGTGGGCTCTGAGATGAGCGGGCGTAGAAGAATGGTTGGCGAACGCTACCAGTTGCTTACATCTTGCAACCTCCGAGACACAATGAACGAGGAGGGTGCTGAGGCCGCAGCAAAGACTCGCATCCGAAGCGGCTGGAGGAAGTTCCGAGAGCTGACATCCTTTCTAACAAACATGGGACTGAATTTACAAACGGAGATCAACATCTACTATGCATGCATCAGAAACATCATGTCATGCGGTGGCGAAACATGGGCCTTGACGAACGACTATGTGAGGCAACTTGAGGTCAGCGACATGAGAATGGCGAGTTGGATAGAATAGAATAGGATGTGCGTTGTCTCAAGATAGGATCTCTAATCAAGAAATGCGAAGACTTTCTTAGAGGGAAGTTAGAGGGAATTGGCGATGTCCGGTCTCCGATAGTTCGTGCACGTTGTTATATTGGATGACAGCTGTTGGACAAAGCAAGTGCAATCCATAGACAAAAGAGGGCGAATACCAGTCAGTCGGTCATAACAGTCATATATCTTTTCGTGCATTTCATTTTTTCAACCAATCATTTTGACTTCAAATTTCGTGTATGACAAAATTGTGTGCAACAATGTTGAAATTGTATGCGATGGGTTGACATTTAAAGATATCATAGCGCACCTTCAGTTTCAGATTTTAACCTCTCAGATGGTGTATTATGTTAGCATTGTAGTCATCTGAAGACATCAAATTATCTAGTTGTCCAAACATCATTAAATCAAACATTTATTTTGTTTAAGCGTGTATGCAATCATTCAAGTGTCCAGCTGAGTGGTCCTCCGCGGCCATCCATGCAAGGTATGCGACAATAGCATGTCGCCGTGTTATTTATAGGTCATAATAAGCTCCTAAAATTTCGCCTACTCAGTCCACATCAGAGGATAGGATTTTATAATCAATTCTATAATTTTTTTATCAAAAAATGATGATTTTATTATCGATTGGATATTGTCACAACATGCAGGACATGGACTTTCCTAAACACTTCACTCTTCCCTTGAAAACAATATTACAAGGGATGACCGACCAGCTAGAAATTATGTATTCGAAGACAGATGCATTTTTCTCCCCATCTATTCAATATCAACCACACACAGAATATCATGAGAAAGGCACTACATGGTTTTGAAGGGAGTATCTCCGTTGGTGGATACCATATAACCAACCTCAGATATGCTGACGACATATTGCTCCGAGCGGGCAGTATGAGGGAACTGTAGGAATTCGTGGACAGAGTAAGGAGTAAAAGCGAGAGAACCGGCTTACTACTTAATGCAAAGATAACGAAAATGAAGACTCAAAGAAGGGATACGAATGGAAATGTTAGTGATATTGTCATCAAAGACAAAATCAACAGTCAGCCTGCTGAAAATGTTACACAGGTCACTTATCTTGATGTCATTTTCACAGTCAATTGTGACAACAGCAAGAAAGCTGTCATTCATTGAAAATGTCCTGCGTAGCACCAGCTATGATAAAACTCTGCTTGGTGAAATGGTGCATGGACCAGTGGGAAGGTGGCGACCGAAAACCCGCTACTGTGACGAACTGAGTAACCTGTGTGGCATGTTTATCTTGTTTGTCTCAAGATAGGAGCCGATGGAGAACCATGGTGCGGAGGGCCTCAGCTGGTCGCAACCGACCGATTCATCAATGAAGAAGTTGGATAAAAGATACGTTTGATAAATGATTTTTTTTGATCAGTTATCGCATGACAACGTCAAGAAAATGTTGGGAGTATGTCTGATTGGATTGGGGAAGTTTAGTTATGCTGAATACAACTCAAATCGAGACCTGAAAATTATATGCAAACTACAAATAGTCTGCTAGAATATCAGATATATATGCATGTTGCAAAAGGAAAATAAAGCAGTTGCTCATGTAAGCAAATGAATGCAGCAAAAAAACTGTGAGGCATGATGATCTATCCATCTTTTGACTTGGGATGCACTATACTGATTCTAGCATAAAACTGACAGCATTACATTATAAATCTGTTATAAGCAGTGTTTGAAGGTTATTGCTATTGTGAATATAATAATTATATAGATACATTCGTGAATGAATGGGCATGATATCCATAACTTAATTTTGTGCTTTGTCAATGGTCAATGTCATTTGCATTGATAAAGATGTCTAAATTTTTAAAATGACAGACAAGGCTTTTTTTAAAAAGTACCGGACCTTTAATAAAATTAAATTTTTGACGTTTCCATTATAGTTTTGGAGCAACATCAAAAATGCATACGGAGATCCTGGATCCCCTTGGGAAAAAAGAGGATCAAGTATTGTGATGATCTGAGCACAGAAACAATAAATCAAATCAAGCTCAATTTCTAGAAAGGTTCTATCTATATTCAAATGAGCAAATCAATAAATAGCATTGTTTCAAGATGGCAAGACGTAGCGGCTACAAAGCAGATAAGAATCATCAAAAATTCAATTTACGTAATTCAACTTCAATTACTTCAATTGAAGTTTAATATTCTTACCCCATTTACGCAGAAATATCGCGATTTACGCTGCGCAAATTTACGCAGGCGTAGAACCACTGGTCCAGCCACCATCGTCAAGTCGCATCAGCATCCAATTTATGAAAATCGCGTCCGCAGCCCTAATACCAATATTAACGGGTCCACAGCCCTGATACCTACTATCTTTTCTTCAATAAATTACAAAAAATTGATCTACTAACTTAAGATAATAATTCGCTTGAAAGACAAAAAAACGCTCGCCGCCGCTTTTACATCTCAGTTATCTATGGTCTACTGTTGACTTGCAAAAAGCTGGCGACTATCAAAACTAACTCCTACATTAAACAAATTAATTGAAAAAATACTTGGAAGTGCATAAAATGAAGTACCTTCATTTGCATGATGATGCAATAAATAGTAACACATCTATCAATCAGCATACATGCGAGTTGGCAGTTTTGATGTTCAGGGATTCTTTTATGCCATGATTTTACCTATGCGGATCCCTTCCAATAGCTTTTTCTGGTAAGACCCAATCATCACATGTCTGGTAAATTTATGAACTGAAAGATTTAAACATTTCAGCTTTCAAATCATTATTTTTAGGGCCAAACATCATGAAAAACAGAAAATGAAAACACAGATTAATAAATAGCTGAAAATTCCGCGCAGCAAATTGAAAAAACCACACAACTTGATAGTTTCTGATGTCGTCAATTAGTCGAAGAGCAAGTTCCTTGAGAGACGTAGTTTTCGAGGTTGTTTGAAGTGTTAATGGCTTCTCCCCTTGGGGACGTGCTGAAAAAGCTATGTAGGCCAAGTGTCAATTAGGCCACTAGGACAAGCCTAAAACATTAATTTTTTAAAGATCTTGTTCTCTGAAAGAATCAGAATGTTGCAGATTTAATTTTCATGACCTCTCAGTCACTCTTCCGCGCACTTTGCTTCTGAAAGGGACTCATGACCATTCGGTGATCATTGTGCAGTGTATCATGAACAGCTTTCACTATGTCCGAAAGCACTTCACTGAGCAAACTGTTTTCAGGGCTGCCACTTATCAAAATCAAAAAAACCCTGAAAGTCAAATCGGAATGGACCCCTAAACTGCGTAGCCGGGGACCCTCAAAGTAAGAAACTCACGATCATTCGATATCATACAACCCAGTAAATTTTGAAAGTGATCAAGCAGAAGTTGGGTCTGCTCTAATAAAGATGTTTCTTAATCCTCAGAGTCAGCAAGTAAATAAGTGGTATAAAATTTTTACTAATGATTTTCAATCATCAGTTTTAACAAGGTGCACTAGAATACATGACTCGAACAGCTACTATTTTCAGAAGAACTATTTCCGAAGGTTAGACAGAGTGCACTACAAAGACCCCTATACGTGCCTCCCCCAAACGCAAAATCAGCATGAAGTTGACGATCGCTTGACAATTTTAGCTCGATATCGTCGTCGTCGAGGGTCCCATATTCCACCGGAACGGATCGGGAAATGAGATTAGAATTGTTGAGGCTCTAAAAATCGAAGATAGACAGCCAAAAATCAATCGCAGTGCTGAGTACAACGGTGTTTCTTGCTTATTAAAGATATTCTATTAAAGTCCTTTGTTAACTTAATCTGTTTCATTGGTTTTCACAAGCCGTATTGACTGATTTTGCCCGTCTAATATCACGCTACCGGAATTGAATTTGTCTCATGACTTTTTTCTATTGGGTACGTTTAGGAAATGGTGCATCAGAGTCATCCTATGCATTTGGATGAACTGGAAACAAAAATTTGCACCGATTTTATGCAGATCGACGAGCAATTGAGTACAGACATGTTCTTACGTTGTTGACCGAAGAATTAGATTGAGTTCGGGCAAATGGTGAGCAAGCAAAAAATAAGTGCTATAGCGGCACTAGAGTTAGCAATTGTTTTCCTTTGAATGATTATTAACTTACAGAAATTGATCATTGAGTCGGCTATTGATATTGCATCAACAACTTTGAAATGGTCACTGAGAGAATCCGCCACATTACATAAACAAAATAATTTTCAACCGAAGTCACAAAGCATAAATTGACCACTTAAGACTATCGCATTTGCTCACTGAGTTCTATATTGTGATCAAATAATACACATTGCAGATGCCATTCAACCTAATATGCTCTTGAATTTGAAATTATGCCCAGACCACGAAAGGAGAATAGTCAAGAGATGAGAGCACTGTTTGATACAAACCATTATGGTGAGTATTAACGTTTCTGGATTTTTAGCCGTCATCAGTGCAGCATGCCTGTAAAGAATCAAAGAATCAGTAACTCATGCAGACAAATCATCACCCGTATAGACATCTACAATTAATGAAATGCATAGTTCAAATATTGTTCTCTAGAGCTCGTTTCCAATATTTGAAATTTGCAAACACTAACACAAATAGCTGATTCGTGTTTGCGCTTCATGCACAAAAGTGAACTGCCGGATTTCCAAGCACATCCACCTACCGATGGTTTGTGGAGTGAGTAGTTGATTCTTTGCAATAGGGTATATTGCACTGATGACGGTTAAAAAGCCAAAGACGCTTGTAGTTCAGCATAAAAAAACTTCATCAGTGCTTGTAGCTCCGGCAATGATTCAAACCAAAAATTGCTCTTATCTCTTGTATTTCAAACATATGGAATGAAACAGAACATGTCTAAAATCAACTTTTAGCTTTCAAACAAGATTATGACAGCTATTTGATTAAAGCTGAGCCGCCATGGTATAAGTAAACGCAACTTCAACACGAAAATAAATCCCTATCACTTCTGCAGGTGGTTGCGAGATTTCAATTTTCGTTGGTGTCTTCGCCGAATTTGAGCCGCTTTTGTAACAAGTGATCGCACAAATTATTCTTTCGTGTAATTTACCTTGTGTTCCTGAAACTTTTCGGTAGTTTTGTTTCATGTTTTTTGGGTAGACACTTCTTAGAAGACACGTTTCGGAGAACATCAAAACAATCAAAACTCAATTTATAATCTACTCCACAATAACGCACTACAACTTTTTCGTCAAGCATTCCCACCTGACTTTATTTCTTATTTCGAAACCTTGATTGCTTACGAAAAGTAAATCAGGCCTGTGATTAGCCTATGAGAAAAATTGAGGATTTTTTTGCAAAAATTTGAGGAATGGAAACGGAGCCTAGTATGATAATTGCAAAAAAAAACTCCAAATTTTAGCACGGATTTTGGGCCAAACTTCCAGTCATGAAAGTCACAACGAAGAAGGCAACCTCAGGGTTGACCACACCACACTCCACCACACTTTGAAGTTGTGTACATTACAAAGGGATATTGACTTGGTCATAATCACTTCCCGCGTTATTACGAATTTAATTTGTTGCCTCAGGTATTATCTGCTTAGTACGTGACGAACAGAGGATGTCAGATCAAGCTGCTGATATCGATATGCTTCACGTTATCGTCTCCAATTCAATTATGCATGTCAGATTTGGATACTGCAATTTTTTGAATATAGGATATATCCTCAACTACATGCATCTGGGACTTTGTAACGATTAATTTTTACAGACTTTAGACAAATCTGGGAGGAGAGTAACCCATATATAGAAAGCTTAAAATCGTTGACGGAATGCTTGTGACTTAAAAAAGTCAGTAATAGGCCGATATTATGAAGTATACGCCATATTACACACTAATTTATTAATATTACGTTATACTGCTTAAGTTTCGGTGAGTCCTGTTTACTTGTTAGCGCTCTGATCACATCGCTCCGATCTACGTACATTCAAATGAACATGAATTCTCTCATACAACACAAAACAAGTGTCGGGAACAGGCTTGCCGTTAAGTTGTTGGTCTCATACAGGCAAAGAGTGAAAGATTATCACCTCTATTCGCATGAAGTTGCGCAGAGATATTGACATCCACATCTTGCAGTGGACCAGGTTGAAAATCTACCAACCCAGTACTATGTGGTTCAATGTCTTAATTAATCTGAGTTCCGCATACAACGATAAGCAATGTGTGCACTAGTTTCACACCAACCTGTGTCCAGCAAATTATGAAAACGATCTATAAGTGAATAATTCATCCAGGATAAATGTCGGTCAGCAGACCCTGGAAAACGTAGCTGCAAAAAGACTCATGGGATAGCAGAGCTTCATGCGCTTCCAACCCCCGAACGCTAGTGATCAGGAGGCAGATAGACACCAAATTTAGGAACCATCCGCTTTACCCCGTCGGATGTGTTCATGTTCAGCGGAAATAAAATGGAGGACAGTGAGTGAAACAAACGCTTCAGTTGATAAGAGCACTGAAATCCAAGTGAGCTGGGCTACCTATATGCTATCACATAATGGATATAGAAGATCGATATCCATAAGTTCTTTAAGAAGTACAGGCATGCATTTGGCAGCCCTATAGTCGCACAAGCATATAAAGAAGGTTGTGAAACAGGTCAAGATAATTAATGAAAATAATTGAATAAGTATTCTATTGTTGGAATTCTAAGCATTATTATGAAGTTAGAAGTAAAAAATTGCTGACAGTGTTCAAATATACAATTTCTGTAGGTTGATCGCAATGCTTCACTCATTAAATACGTGGAAGTATTGCACTAAGGAGTTCGACAGACAATAACTTCGGACAGCTTCTCTGCTTAGAAAAATAGGTCCGGACGAACCGGAACATCTACAGCCCTGTAGTTTGCAGAAATGGAAACGACGTGAAACAAGATCAAAATTCAACGTAGCAAAGTGCGTCAAGGTAACAAAATCAAAAACAAGCTAACGACTGGTTAATTTTTGATATGCTAAATATGATTTAAAAGAAGATTATTATATCATAAGATGTCTAAAAATTTGAAAATGCTCACTAGAAGGACAAACAACGGTTCTCCTCTCCTCATCTGTAATGAATTGGCGAGTAAGTCGTTCTTTTCAAAATTATGTTTATCATTATATTGAAAAGATTCTATTTAACAGTCTGCCCATCTAGATACTAAGAGGACAGATCTGTGTCCATTCAAAATATCAGATCTAGCTAGCACAGCGGGATTGCGCTATCTAAAATCTACCAGGTGATCATGATTAGCAGTATGGATGTAGGATGCATGTTATAGGATTCTATCTTAGCTTCTTCATTGGAAGTTTACACATCATCGCCATTCGCCAAAAAACAATACACTATCCTACATTTAGTCTGTGGTGTGTCATATTTGAGGAATTTCTCATAGTTTAGCTATATTTGAGGAATTTTTGAGGATTTGAGGAATAATAGATAAATTTAAGGAATCTGAGGAATTTGAGGAGTAATCACAGGCCTGGTAAATTATACTTGAATTTAAGCAGCATAATATCCTGATAGAAGTAAAATGTACAAATAAGCCAAACTGCTGTTTTTTATTTTTCAAAATTTTCACCGTTATGACGGCCTGATCACATAAAAAGGAAGTAAAATTATCAATTATCGAAATTAATTAAAAATTAATATGTAAAATTATCGACAAATTATCAAAGACAAGTTATATATGGAAAGCTTAATTTATCCAGCCATGAACTAAAGATTGCGAAAATGACATTAAACAAAGTTTTTCAAATGACTCAGACATTTCACAGAGGACGTTTGGAAAACAGATTTGAACTGATATAGAGCCGATATACTTGTGATGACTATAATGAATATCAAAATCATTTTCAAATCGATCACGATACTCACCGTAACCAACAATCTTTTTCAGACTCACGAGATAACAGCAATAATGAAAAAGAAAATGATTTTTCAAAAGAGAACTTCGTCACAGATTTGACCAATTCACTCGATCATAATGAAAAAGCTCTTTTATCCAAAGGCCCTAAGTTCGCCATTTTACAAGAAGTGAATGAACATACTAAAATCGATATGCAAGTAGCTTTTTGTCGCTTAGCCTATGCCATCAGATGGAGCTCTATCATTGACAACAAACCAACCACATTTTTCATAAAATATCCTAAATCAGATAAATTGCACGCTCCTCATAAGCGTATTGCAGAGATTGAAGAAAAGCTAACTACCGTATCTTTAAAGTTAAATGATTTGATTCGATCCCTACCGAACACCGAATTCGGCGGAAATTTGACTACTACAGATGAAAAATGACCCTCAAAACGTTAAAAACAAAAGCCCTTACATGCCTGCCAAGGGATAAGGGTACCGAGTTTTGTGTGATCAATCATCTCTTCTATCCAATCGCCAAGTGAAAAGCTTGTGTGGCTATTAAAATCTCTACTCTGCCCAAGTTACTGAAAGATGTTAATGCTCATCTTTCCAATACATTTAATTTGATAGAACGCATACAATCCCTTGATCGAGACACAATATCTGAACACTGATATATGTTCAATTTGGATGTAACAGCGATGTACACATCAATTCCACCAACAGAGGCAATCAAAAATGTCACAATAAGGCTGAGAGAAAGACAATTCTATTATCATGGTATCACACCCGATGACATCGAAGATCTTCTAATCGTGATTTTCCAAAATATGTATTTCACGTTTGAATCCATCATTTACAGACAAAAGCAAGGCTTACCCATGGGAGCTAGTGTATCAGGACTTTTAGCCATTATATTCATGGATAATTTAGAAAAACAAGTACTAACTCGGCATCCTATACCCCTATACAGTAGATATGTTGACGATATATTCATTTTAACCACATCCCGTGAAGAATCATTGAGAATTTTGGAAACGATGAACTCATTGCATAGCAAAATCAAATTTACAATCGAACATCCCACTGATAACAGCTCTTTGTCTTTACTCGACTTTTCCATTCGACTTGAAAATGGCATTGCTTGTTACAATTTCCAGAAATCCGCTAAAAGGTTGTTGTTTGTTAATTACCACTCCGCTATTCCTATTGAACAAAAGCTTAATATCGCTAAGAACGAATTGCAAAGAAGATTGGTGAGATGCTCTAACATTGAAGATAAACAAAAATGCAGAGACGATCTTTACAAAATACTAAAACTCAATGATTATCCTGATCATTTTCTTCAAACTCACCTTCCACGAATCCCCGGACGTACAAACAAACCCAAAAATCAGTTTTACTTTCAGATACCATTCATATCGGATTCTGTAAACAACCAACTAAAAAGAATATTCGAAGGTGTCAACTTACCTGTCCGTATATCTCACAGGTCTTTTACATTACGAATGGCTTTAAAGGAACGCCATCGTCATGATAATATCAAATGTGATCTTAGATCTTGTCAGTTAAATAATAATCTATGTCTCCGCACAAACGTTATTTATCAAATTAAGTGCAATTAAAAAAAGCATCCGTTGTAAAGAGCGGTCGTATTTTTTTTATGTTGCTCCTGCCAGCTCTCTATGAGTCAACTTTGTTCAGTTATAGAATTGGCAATATTTATCAGAATTTGGTGATTCAAGATTTTGTTTGGTGCCCATAATTTTGCAATTTGTTTCCTCTATCAGTTTGGTACGTGTGTCTGATAGGTGGTCGCTGGGAAAGACACGGATTTTGCCTCTTTTTTTCCTTTTTCTCCATTGTCAATACTGGATTTCAGTTGGATCTCTATTGTCACGTCAATTTTCTCATTTTTATGAACACTTTAAACAGCTAGCTTGCTAGAATTTTCATATCTCTGCTCATAGAATAATCGCAATGCAAATTGCATAGAACTCTGTGGATAAATAACATGATGACATCTCCAATGATATCTCCCATGCAATCAGCGACTAGAGGAAACTGTCCATCATGCAATGGTCAAATTGCTATGCACCAGAATGGCACTCTACGAAGACATGGCCCTCGGAATAATGGCTGCCCTGGATCTGGTGGTCTACCAGCAGCCCATTTAAGCTCACAAGAAACATCCAACATTCGAAGTAGTCAACAGACGGAACGGAATGGCACTCTACGAAGACATGGCCCTCGGAATAGTAGCTGCCCTGGATCTGGTGCCCTACCAGCAGCCCATTTAAACTCACAAGAAACATCCAACATTCGAAGTAGTCATCAGACGGAAGTGACGTACCGCTCTGGAATTAGTTGTCCAGTTAGTGCTTGTCAAGAGATTTTAGCACCTTCAATGATCATAAGACATTTGGAGTAGCATTTGTGGCATATTTTATGGACCGATTCCTATCGCTTGGCTAAGACAAAACAGAAAATTTATTTGTCCATGTAGAAGAATTGTTGCTGAGTCACGCCGTTCATTACACCTATCTCGATGCTCTTTCTCTAGACAAGATACTACCACTGAAGAACAAGAAAGTTCCCATTTATCGAATGATCTGCCATCAATTCGCGAGGTGCTGTGTTTGTTCCGACCAACCTTGAAGCACGTGCCTGCAAATGCCAAGCAAGCT
The DNA here is from genome assembly GCA_907163375.1 of Prostheceraeus crozeri. Taxonomy (NCBI): domain Eukaryota; kingdom Metazoa; phylum Platyhelminthes; order Polycladida; family Euryleptidae; genus Prostheceraeus; species Prostheceraeus crozeri. Next base: position 79,577 of record CAJQUW010006725.1, read on the forward strand.
TGGAGCCGTGCACTACAAGAAACACTGAATAAAGTAATACTTCACAATGATATAGAACACTTTACTCTGTTGGCAATGTTGCCAAAATGTGTGCTTCCGTCGTCGAAACGTTCAGGAAGGAAACATCAAAATGGAGTTAACATTGCCACATTATGTGATCGGTGGTTGGCAGGAGAGTATGTAACATTATGGAATGAAGCTTGTAACAACGCAAAGAAGATAAAAGTGACCTACTCCACCAAATCAAAAGATCATGATAATGACTTGGAGCTCCGGGAAAATGTTCGCAAGGCTGCAATCGCGTTTGCTGAGGATGGCTTGTTCGGTAAAGCTTGCAGAGTATTAACGAGTAAGGGTATTGCACCCAACACCTCTGAAACACGTCGTCTTTTGGTTGAAAAACACCCACAGCGTGAACCATCAACACCGCCAGATTTTTCTTCGGATTCAATCCCTCGTCTACCGCAAGATTTTGACATCCGAGCAGTTTTGTCTTCTTTTCCCAGAGGAACTGCATGTGGACCATCAGGTCTCCGGGTTGACCATCTAACCACTGCATGCAACAGTGCTTTGCCTGTGAGTCTTGTCGCCACATTGCGTTCGCTGATCAATCTCATGATCTCTGGAAGAGCGTGCAAAGAGGTTGCACCATTGTTCGCGGGTGCTTCACTAACTGCATTGCTAAAATCAAAAGAGAGTGGTCCCTTCGATATTCGACCTATTGCGGTTGGTGAGGTCCTCCGACGCTTGATTGGCAAATGTTTGTGCAAAGTGTTTTCATCAACGGTTGGACGACTTTTCGCTAACACACAGTTTGGTGTTTCATGTCCTGGTGGGGTAGAAAAGGTTGTACACAGAATGCGTCACATAATTCATTCTCATTGGGAAGACGAAGACTTCGTGATTTTGAAAATTGACATGGCAAACGCTTTCAACTCGGTTTCCCGTCAATGTGTTTTGGATGAGTGCAGCAAGGAAATTCCAGAATTGTTGCCCTGGGTCTCATGTTGCTACAGCCAAAATCCATTGCTCTGGCACCCAACCGGAATGCTTTCGTCGGCCAATGGGGTTCAGCAAGGTGATCCACTCGGGCCACTTTTGTTTGCATTTGGTTTGAACCGCCTTGTTGATTCATTGAAACATATTCCTGGACTAACTCACAATCTCTGGTCCTTGGATGACGGTGTTTTATGTGGTGGGATACAATCCATCAAGCAATGCCTATACATGATTCAGGAATCTGAGACATGGTCTGGTCTGCATCTCAACTTACACAAATGTGAACTGTACAGCAAAATAGATCTTTCAAGTTTTCCATCGAATGTGAGAAAGCTGGGTAAACCAAATATGGAGATTCTGGGTTCACCTATAGGTGAGGTTTCCTTCTGTATTGACTATGTCAAGAAGAAACGCTTAGAGGCTGCCAAACTTCTACGTGCTATCGTGCATCTCAAGGATCCTCAAATTTCCCTGAATCTTTTAAGAATATGTGGTGGCTTTTGCAAATTAAATCATATTGCACGAAGTTGCCAATCAAATCAAATATCTGAACAACTTTCTGAATTTGACACGGACGTCATGCGTTGCTTCGAAGAATCCCTCTGCATTGGTTTAACTGAAGCTTCCCGCTTACAAGTGGAATTAAGTATGAAACGTGGAGGGTTTGGCTTAAGATCAATCAGGAAACACGCATCTGCAGCCTATATTTCATCGATCTCTTCTACCAACTCGCCTCATTTGGATATTCAAGAAGTCATTAATGATTACAATACCAGAGTCAAAGCATTTGACCGTTTGGATGTTGTCAATATCCCAGAGTGCCGATCACAAAGAAGTCTTTCACAAAGAATTGAGGAAGCCCAAGAAGAAAGACTGCAACAAATGATGTCAAGTACAGCTGAGAAAGCTCGACTGTCAGCAGTATCAAATACTCATTCATCATCCTGGCTTTCAGCTATCCCAAATCCAGGTCTGGATCAACGTCTTGAGCCAAATGAGGTTCATGTGTTGACGAAGCTTCGCTTGGGACTACCACTGAATTGTAAGTCAACATGTCTCATGTGCCCGGACAAGCAGATGGATGACTTCGACATTCATGGCACCACATGTATGCGAGGTCCAGATGTGAATCGACGGCACAACATTCTTTGCAATAAGATCTATCGTTTTTGTCAGAGGGCAAGATTGAATCCTAAGCAGGAACAGGGATCAAGTGATGATTTGCAAAGGTCTGCAGACATTTTAATACCAAACTGGACATTGGGTCAGGCTGCTGCGATCGACATTACTGTGGTACATCCGCTCATTCCGAACTATATTCATGGAGCGAGTACAGCAAGTGATGTATGTCTCGCAGCTGCAGAAAGCCGGAAACATAGAGGCAATGATGAGAGATGTGCTAGATTGGGATGGAGATGTGTCCCTGTTGCAGTCACAGCATACGGTGTCTGGGGTGGAGAGGCCACTGCATTTCTTAAACAGCTTGGCTGCACTATGGCAGTTCAAAGCAATGAAAAAGTTTCGGTTGTCCACCGTGAGATGTTTGACTGTCTGGGCATTAGTCTTGCCAAATCTGTCGCAAGAGCAATACTTGCCCGCTCCACCCACATTGAGTAGACCTGACTTTTCCTAGATCGGCCATCTTCTTTTCACTTTTCTTTATTAGTTTCGTCTTAGTTTTGTCATTTGTTGATCAGGATCTTAGTATAGCATTCTTTTAGCATGCTCCCATAGGAAACATGTTTTGTTCAACATTTATGTAATATGTACTGATAAATGTTGATAACAAATGTCTATAACTCCTTTATTTTGTAGCTTAGCTCACTATCGTTGTCAAAACTTATTCCTCTTTTTAATAAAAAAAAGTGCAATTCATGTTCAAAAATTTATATCAGCAGTACGATTAGATCGTTGCACGTACGCCTGAAAGAACATCTAACTAAAAAAGAATCCAGTGTATTCAGGCACAAACAACTTTGCTCTCCAAAGGATATTTTCCCTTTTGAAATTTCTATCCTAGCTTCCGATAATGATAACATCAACCTTCGTCTTCGAGAAGCTATGTACATCAAGAAATTGAGACCAGGTCTTAGTAACAGGGAGGAGTGCAATGAGTACCAAAGCTTGCTTTTCTGATTTCTTTGTATATTTTGAATTTTGTAGCATCTATTGCATGCTCTGTTTTACTTCCTTTTTATGTGATCTGGCCGTCATAACGGTGAAAATTTTGAAAAATAAAAAACAGCAGTTTGGCTTATTAGTATATTTTACTTGATTGCTTACGTTTTGTACCAGTTCTTCAATATTGACAAAGGAATCACTGCTGTCCCACTTCTGTTGATGTAATGTAGCTACATGATTCGAGATGTTTGAGTATTGTTTCTGCAACTTTTCTTGCTGTGTTTTTTACGCAAATAGTTTTGCACCTATTGCATTGAATTTTACAGATGATCATTTTTCGTAGGCACATGCTTCTATTAGGATTTGAGCAATATTTCGATTAAAAACACGATTCCAATCTTCTCAATTTAAATATACATACATCTACTAAATTCATTTTAAGAAAATCAAAACAAATACTTTTCACAGTACATTTCGTCCGCTTATTCAAGTGCAAACATTGGACTGAATACAAACTTTACAATCACATGGTCATATAGTTTTGAAAATTATCCTTACATATGAACAAAATTGAGATGATGCAAACCTATCAGAATGAAAGGTATAAAATAATAATTATTAAGTAATTAACCTAAATGTAGTCATTAAAAGAAGCAAAAAAGAAGACTCGAAAACTACTAAGGTAAATCAAGAGTTTGACACAAAAAAACTAGGAGATCTAGTTTTATTTAGTCTATTTTATGTTACTAAGTTTTCCGAAATATATGTCTTGAATAATAGGACTCTTTTCCGTTTCGTCAATGTTTGATTACGAATGAACCCCGCTTCCTGCTACAGATTAAACCAGACTTGAAGGCGGGCAGCATCGACTTCACCGACTAATTTGAAAAATGGACTGACTCGAGACCGTGCAATGCTGCGACAACTAGTGATGCAACCTCGATTAGATTTTAACCGAGGTCAGCTATTTTGATCGAGGTGGAAGTCGCCCCCGAAATAAGTTATATAATATTGAAAGACTTTGGCACCGGGCACATGCATGAAAGGAAAACAAAAGCATTTGTGTTTATCATGTTATTAATCACGTTGTGTCAACACACCGAAAATCTGAATACAATCTATCATACTTTTAATTAGTGAATTACGACATCACAGCTTTATTCTTGTTTGAAAACAAAATATGATTTACACTAGCAACTCCAGATAAAAATGACAATTGCTCACGGATACGCTCAAAGCATTACTCAATGCATGACATAAAATCGCTATAAAGCCATTTTCTCTTGTACGAGGGGTGTCCCAAAAGTAACGAGAATTTTGCTATAACTTTCAAACAATTAATGAAAATGAATTGAAATTTTTACACGTTAATCTTTACAATTAAACTGACATGCGCGAAAAATTTCAGCGTAATCGGTCCATATGCGGGTAATTTGTGGCCATTTAAAAATGCTTAAATCCAATTTTAAAATACGATTTTCAGCAAGGTAATCTTTTAATTTCTAAAACAGTAACAAATGACACAAGATGTTTTGTTAATCATCTAATCATATGACTCGTTCGACAAACAGTCGACCCTCATTTTGGTGCTCTTCACGCATTCGTCTTTCAGCTCAATGCAGTCCTCCTAACGCTGCAGCATTCCCTTTCCTCCCAAAACTTTGCCGGAAAATTGCGAAGCGATTCGTTGGTGGACCTCGCATTGGCTTTTTCATTGGCACTGAACAGGTGGGAATCGGAAAAAGGCGAGGTCAGGCGAATACGGCGGATGGTTGAGCAGGCGAAACCCAAGCTCATGCATTTTTTTTCATGGTGGATGCCCTGGGCCCCACGATGGCATGGCATCAGCCCCTCGGGCGCCCACTACAATGACTGTTGCTTCATGAGAGGGTTAGACATCGGCATCAGCGTCTCCAACGTGATAAGAAGGCGTTTAATCTCCGTGTCACCTATTTGCTGCCACTCTGCCAAGTACTCAGTTTACAATTAGCATGCTGCCTCTCGTGGTCCGCACTCATCACGGTCACAGGTGTGCACTGTGAAAAAACAGACATCCGGACGCTGAACATGTTCTTAATTACCCATGCTTTGATAATGCAATATGCGGTTCGCGTAAGTCAGATATCGCATGTGTTTCAGCTATGTATCTAATGCACATTTTGATCAGTTGCCTTACATTGGAAGACACGATTCCGTTTTAGAAATAACACTTTCTTCTCCACCGAACAGCTCCATCCCCAATGGACCTAGCTTATTCGAACACTCAGCTGTCTGACACAACACGAGACCTTTTGTATACTTTTGTAATACTATTCCCCTTGATGTCAAAAAAAGACAAATCAGGTAGCTATCAAAGATGCAAGTGATACACGTATCTTTCTACTCATTTTCACAACCTTACGAGGTTTTCTTTCTCAACTCCTTCAGAATGAATGGGGTTGGAGTTGAATCATCATTTCTGGAGTCTATTTTAGTAGTCAATCTATAAGGTAAAAGCAATATACTAAACTGAAAATGATAGGTGCCAGTAATTAACTCAAAATTTATCATCCGTGAATTCTATTAATTCAATTAATTAGGCACAAGGTAATCTACATTTAACTCTATTAATGTAAAATCCTATCCGTAGTCTTATAAGGCTTCAATAGGAAAGGGACTGATGCAATTATATGCGATATAGAAAGGACTTAACTTAATTGGAATCACTTATACGAATTATGAAAAATCGCTCACTTGAACTTTCCTCGACCACGAATTATACTGCTATGCTTGCTACTACTTGTGGGTAAGACTTCATCAATTTAGTCAACTTTGTTCTTGACGGTAGATTGACGATTTGAAAATTGACACTGCACAGACCTATCATCTGCCGACTAAGTCTCCCTGCTGTGATTGAGTAAGAAGATAGAAGTGTTTGAGATTAAGATGAAGATATAAAGTTATGAGATCCTGATAAGGACGCATGGTTCATAAGTCCAGCAAAACGTTTCTAAGAATGAAGAAAAATGTGATGCTTAAAATGATTCAACTTGCTAGTAATTAATTCATTAGCAGAAACTCGACCAGGATTCGTGTTTCTGCCCCTAACTCCTGAACGCTCACACTGTTCGAGTGAAGCCCTGCACATCTAATGTATTATGTACAGACTGAATGACATCAACTTTGAATGGTAATACAAATGAAACAGAAAATATAGGATGAAAATTAAATGTGAATAGCGGGAAGTGCTCAGACTGAAGGAAAATAACAAAATAATTAATTAAATTGAAGATAAATGAGCAATTGCGATGACAATGAACTAATAGCGCGAAAAAATTAAAACAAAGGAAAAGAGCAATAAAAAATTCAATTGAAAATAAATAAGTAATTACGATGACAATGAACTAATTGCGGAAAAAATAGAATAAGGGAAATTTATAACATAAAATTTTATTAATAAATTTTACTTTTTAAAAATTAAATCCCCATGATCATATCAATCCAAAACTTTTCTTTGATTTCATGACGAAATCTTCTACTGAGGAACAGATGCGACCATTTCTAAAGAACTGACTTCTGAAAACGTTAACTGCAGTTTTGTGGGACATATTATTCTCAGGAAATGTCAAAAGAGTTGCTGGAAAGTTGAAGTGGTCCACTTTGTGATATACAAAAGTCTTAAGGCCAGTGCTGGTAACTTTTAATTTAACATCAAGATAATCTGCTTATTTATAGTCCGCTTCTGTTAGTTTCTAAGCTATCTGGATAGATGCTTTTTATAATTTTGTCAAAATGCTTGTAATTGAAGATGCATAAGTCATCGATTTATCTCGTAGTATGGGACAGTAGTCGTGCTAGCAATAATATGCGATAACCACGTGATAAAAATTTCTGAAAGCCTGAATAAATAAATTATATACTTAAACAACATGAAGCAATTCATCATCCCAATTGCTATTGTAGAGTATATGAGGCTGCTATAAAGCTAACATGGAACACTCCATGGCCGCCAAAGAGCTAGCTGCAACATTGGCTGCACAGTTCTTTAATTTTAGGCACTTGAACGACGGTAGGTTTGCGCCTCAATGATCTAGGATTAAAGTTGCCACTGGATGTTGACATCGTTGAACAGATGCACACTAGATAGCCGAATAACTTCATCTTTTTTATATTACGCTGAACAATGACAAAAAGAAAAATTGAGTTCAGAGCAGAGCAGTTTAATGAGCCCAACTTGAAAACATTTGGCACATATAACATGTATTAGGCTATACAAATATATCTTTGAAGAGTTTCTCTTCATTGTGTGACTCACTGATATCTGACGCTCAATTATCGTAAAAATCTAGAGAAAGTGGACAAGGTAAAAGACTGGACAGTGCTGACAATAGAACGTCGTGGACATGTGCTTTTATGAACGAAGACGGATTTCAGTTTGACAATAGGAATTATCGACAGCTGATCAGTGCTACCCGCAAATGTTGGCGATTGATGTCATGTGCCCTCTACATGTCTCTTTGCAAATGCATTTTGATAAAATATCTCACAATAAATCGCATTTTACCAGGATATACAATTGTTTAATGTGAATGCTTCAGTAATTTTCTTCTTCTAAAGGTCAGTGGATCAGCGGATCCGCTATCAGCGGATTGATGAGCAGCTGAAACTAAATTCAACAAAAAATGACCTCTATTGCAGAATCATGAACATAAGGCGAAAAATCGGATTTATTATGGTGATTTCTATATCTGTCTATATTCTTTGTTAATTAACAGAAACATTTCTTTAAAGCCTTTTTAAAAGTGAACTATTCAAATTTACTTTCAATTATTGTTTCAGTTTGCTCCAAGAGTTGGTGAGTGCAGAAGTTATCGAAATGGATAACAGCTCTTTCTATGCATTATCCGAAAATGGTTCTCAGAATTCCGTTGATTTTCCCTGATAAGATAGTAGATAATAATTTAATAATAGTAATTCTTCCCTAATGGATAATTTTTTATCAACTACATCAGTGATGCGTGGGAAAATTGTAAATGAATGACATCCAATGATTGCCGCGGTTGTCCGATGGCAGTTACGAACACTGGACTGCAATCCCGATTCTCGGGTGCATTTCCAATTTATCACACGTGCCGGAATTTCGGGATCCCTAAACGAGTTGCATTTTTGCAGATTGATCAAAATCCTGCTCTACAGCATATTGATTTAGATGAGAATTGTTTTTTTTGATGGTCATGTGAAATTTCTTTTAGCTGTCTGACGAATTGTGCTTTGAGTATGGTGTGATTCACTTGCTTGTATTGTGAGCCTATGCATGTCATATTATTGTACGCTTGGAATTCATTGTTATTTTGCGTTATCCGTTAGTTATTCGGTTAAGTGGGGGTGACTTTGGACAGTTTTGAAATGTACCTCAAATTTTGTGCTATTGAAAGTGGAATCAGTGTTTACAACTGCTGTCATAACTTGCATCTGTGTTTGCACAATATGTTTGCAAAGAATTACTACCTTAATACACTTCTTACTGTAGATTGTAGAAACCTCGGTGTACAAAGTCACTTCGTTATGGGGTAACATTGCTCACTTGATGAGATGGCACAAACGATTATGAAACACTTGGATTCTGTTGTGTAGTAAAAAAGTGAGTACTAGGAATGTTCTGTCATTCTTAATTAATATCGTATTTTCTTTTCATCTCGTGGTTATCGGTAAAAAATCCGAGAGGAAGAACTTGCTGGCATGAATGTTTACATAGCAAATGTGCAGAAAGCCTAGAATGTCAAGTCTAATTTTTACTGGAACAAGTAATGTCCTATACAGCATTGGTGAATGCCTGATGTCTTGATGCTCAGTGGTCTTAGTTACTATAGTAATGTACAATTATGCCGCCTTATTTTCTGTCGAAATTTTTGTCCCAGATCAATGGGATGACTATGGACATTGACCATTTTGACAAGTGCAAAAGATTCAAACTAGGATCTAGGTAATTCTGAGGTGTTCTTCACGGAGATTGCATGTTACATTACTATGATGTGTTAAATATTTACAACACCATTTTGGTGTGTGTGGGAAATGTGAATTAAAATCCAATTTTGTAATGATAAATTAGATATTATGAGAATGTCAAATGCCATGAAATTTTAGTTTGTGTATCATGATATCATATTCTACAATGGTAGATCGCTCAAAAGCCGCTGGAAAGGGCAGTGCTCCGATTCATTCCCGAATTCTGGAATTTTTCCCGAATTCCCGAAAAATGGACCCGAAATTCCAGAAAATTTCCATTATGCAGTATCTCAAACAAATATGAATTTTGGCATTGGGTTCAGTTGAAATTAAACATCTTCAATAAATATCAACGTTCCCGAGTAATCATACGAGCGTATGATAGAAATTTATCTAAAATATCATTTTCAAACCTCTCGACTCCTATATCAACCCTCATTCCTTTATTCCATGAATTTTTCGGTAAAATGTCGTTAATTCTATTAAATAACGACTTACATGTACATGTACTTCCCAATCCCATGGTCTCGTGAATCGAAGAACGCTACCGTATCATTTAGTAAATATCGAACTGGTAGCAAGTATACACTTTAAAGTTTATAAAGTTATGCTATCAGTGCTGACGCAGAATTCGCCATTTTATATTCCTGTTATCGTCCTAAATACATATTAACATATCATTAATTATACTTGGCTTTCCCCGAACTTGTTAATAGTTAAATAATTTAATAGTTTTATCTCGCCATATCATACTGCATAAAATGTGCTACGCACATGTATAAAATTTTGTTTTCTGTTTCATGTCCGACTATCTATCTACGACGAGATCCTTCAAACAGCCATTTCTTGCGATATCTTCGTGATATAAAGAGTTTCACATGACCTGTATGTTCCGGTGAATGCACAATTTTTACAGTAACTTTTGAGACCATGGTGCTATAGGTTTTACACGAGTCTGAATTGATGCATTTTGAAAGTACATGCGGGTTATATGTTACAAATGAATGTCTTCGAATTTATGAGTCAAGAAATTGGAGACATCAATCCATGCTGGCTTGCCAGAGATCATGGAAGGCCTACTATCGAGTTTTCTTAGAAGATTGATGTTGGATTAGTGAAACAAGCGGATCAGTTTATGCGAATGAGTGAAATGCATTGCATAATGTTGATAAATAGGCCTAAGAAATTGAGATGATAATGTACACAATGGAATATTTTCTGTTGAATCTTTTATTGCACTGTCACTTTCACTGTGATTTTCGTGAAGTACGTGTAACTAGGAAAAAAGTTGATGTGTATAATAATCATTTTGCATTTACTGATAAAGATATTAATATGATACTGATATGATCGGATATGTGTAGCCTATTTTCTTATAACCACCTGAAACTTTGAGTTATAGATTGAAGAATAGATGTACCAGTAGGCCTAATGCACTATTTTGTAAATAATTTGACTGCCATTTAAATTACTGCAGTCATACTGATTATGTCATACTTCACCCGCTATATAGCCCACATGTATTTTCATAGCTTCTATGTGCTGAGCTATGCGGTATCGAGTTATCTCGTGTGCTTCAGCAACTCGTGACTTCTGGCCAGAGTGAAAATTCAACCAGAGAAAGTGGTGTCAACGATCCAAGACAATGAGAACCTTGCATCGTAAAGCTTGGACTTGCTTCTGGATAAATTATCTTGGCTATTTGTCATGTTTTGAATCGAATTTGAAAGAGCCAATATTGAAAAACATTGATTTTATTTTTGTTTGCGTTATTTATTGCAAAATAACGAAGACGAAAATAAAGTCAATATTTTTGAATATTGGCTATCTCCAATTCAATTGAAAGCTTGGACTTGGTTGCATATTTTAGTAGAGGTGCATGGAGCATGATCTTAATAATTGGCCTTTGAAGTAGGCTGCATAGTGATAGTTTTTTATGGAATATTTTCAAAGATTTAGCCAATATTATCATTTATCGTCCGTTTTCATCAATTTAGATTTATAATATTGATATATGTTTGCACTGTAAAGTTTTGATTGAAAAAGTACCTAATATATGCCTCATAACACAGTTTTGATTTCTGGAATGGGCCCACTTACGGTCAAAAGCTTGACGGAAAGGGTCTGTAAAGAATCCACTCGAATGTAAATCACTCACTACATAATTTTCTCGCTTTGGCAGCCGTCTATCGTCGGAAAAATATCATTTTTGAAATATTTATCATCTAATCACTATATGGCTGCATCATTGAGCAATATCAATTTCATTGATTGTAAATATACAAGTTGACACTTTTACATTCATATAAATTAACGTTTGCAACAATGCCCATCTAATAAAATATCAATTTTGCTTCAATAATATAGCTTTATTATGAGCATTATCTTCCTTTACAAAAATGCATCCTAGCAAGCAATATTAGTAACATAATATCAGGCTTACGAGTTCTGAAGAAAACTACAATGATTGTCAGATGAAACCCTCGGTGTGCATTCTATCACTGTATAAAATAATTGCCATATTGATGTAAAACCTTAATAAGGATCCCTTGCTCGTCATATGATCCATTTCGCATGACTTTAGTTGACAGACCCCTATCTAATAAATATACTTCTTGAAAAGGCGTGTATCAATATTCTTAGTAATATTCAGATGAAAGAGATGTTCAAAGTTTTAGACTAATTTAGCAGTTGGAAGCATGGTAGTAAGAGAAATTTCTTTAACCACATTAGAAATTATAAAATTATCTGCTGAATTTTCTAGCAGTATTTTTTTGATTTTTTCAACACCATGTTTCAACAATTCTATGAAACAATCTTGGAATCTACATTATTTGTCTAAAATCGAAGCAATCTAAATCATAGCTGGTTATATGCGTGATCATAAATAGAACAGAAAAGCTAGTTTTGTTTAAATATGGTCTGGTGCATTTGCGAATCGTTTAACAAGATGAAAGAAAAATACCTCCTTAGAGGTGCTCCGACAAGTTATCATTTTTGTATCAGAAAGTATTATTCGCAATCTACACAGGTTCGTAGTATTCGTGGTAGTGTATGGTTTGATGGCATATTATGTCCTTGTAAAGCTATTCTACATTGATGTAAAAATTAACGGTTCGCTTTTTTTTCGCTTTTCTAAGTTACAGGCCTGTGATTACTCCTTAAATTCCTCAGATTCCTCAAATTTGTTTATTGCTCCTCAAATCCTCAAAAATTCCTCAAATATAGCTTAACTACGAGAAATTCCTCAAATGCGACACACTACAGACTAAATGTCGGATAATGTAATATAAGTGATAAACATAATTTTGAAAAGAGCGACTTACTCACCAATTCATTCCACATGAGGAGAGGAGAACCGTTGCTTGTCCTTCTAGTAAGTATTTTTTAATTTCTAGACATTTTAGGATATAATGATTTTCTTTTAGCCATGTCCTATTTAGCACATCAAAAATTAACCAGTCGTTAGCTTGTTTTTTTAATTTTGTTACCTTGACGCACTTTGCCACGTTGAATGTCGTTTTCTTTTCTGCAAGCTACAGGGCTGCAGATGTTCCGGTTCGTCCGGACTTATTTTGCTAAGCAGAGAAGTTGTCCGAAGTTATTGTCTGTCGAACTCACTCATTAAATGCTTTCACGTATTTAATGAGTGAAACATTGCGATCAACCTACAGAAATTGTATATTTGAACACTGTCAGCAATTTTTTACTTCTAGCTTCATAATATTGCTTAGAATTCCAACAATAAAATCCACATTCAATCATTTTCATTAATTATCTTGACCTTTTTCACAACCTTCTTTATATGCTTGTGCGACTACATGGCTGCCAAATGCATGCCTGTACTTCTTAAAGACTTTCAGGATATCGATCTTCTATATCCATTATGTGATAGCATATAGGTAGCCCAGCTCACTTGGATTTCAGTGCTCTTATCAACTGAAGCGTTTGTTTCACTCACTGTCCTCCATTTTATTTCCGCTGAACATGAACACATCCGACGGGGTAAAGCGGATGGTTCCTAAATTTAGTGTCTATCTGCCTCCTGGTCACCAGCGTGCGGGGGTTGGAAGCGTATGAAGCTCTGCTATCTCATGAGTCTTTTTGCAGCTACATTTTTCAGGGTCTGCCGACCGACATTTATCATGGATGAATTATTCACTTATAGATTGTTCTCATAATTTGCTGAACTCAGGTTGATGTGAAACTAGAGCACACATTGCTTATCGTTGTATGTGAACTTAGATTAATTAAGACATTGAACCACATAGTACTGGGTTGGTAGATTTTCAACCTGGGTCTACTGCAAGATGTGGACGTCAATATCTCTGCGCAACTTCATGCGAATAGAGGTGATAATCTTTCACTCTTTGCCTGTATGCGACCAACAACTCAACTGGCAAGCCTGTTCCCGACACTTGTTTTGTGTTGTATGAGAGAATTCATGTTCATTTGAATATAGATCGGAGCGATATGATCAAACGCTAACAAGTAAACAAAACCCACCAAAACTTATGTAGCATGAAGTATTATTAATAAATTAGTGTGTTATGTGGCGTATCCTTCATGATAAATTACTGACTTTTTTGAGTCACAAGCATTCCGTCAACGATTTTAAGCTTTCTATAATTATGGGTTACTCTCCCAGATTTGTCTAAAGTCTGTAAAAATTAATCGTTGGAAAGCCCCAGATGCATGTGGTTGAGGATATATCCTACATTCAAAAAATTACAGTGTACAAATCTGTCAAACATCATTGAATTGGAGACGATAGCGTGAAGCATATCGATATCAGCAGCTTGATTTGACATCCTCTGTTCGACACATTCTAAGCAGATAATACCTGAGGCAACAAATTAAATTCGTAACAACGCGGGAAGTGATTATGACCAAGTCAGTATTCCTTTGCAATACACACAACTTCAAAAAGTGTGGTGTGGTCAACCCTTGGGTTACCTTCTTCGTTGTGACTTTCATGATTTGAAGTTTGGCCCAAAATCCATGCTAAAATTTGTTCCATGCTAAAATTTGTAGTTTCTTGCAATTATCATATTAGGCTCCGTTTCCATTCCTCAAATTTTTCACAAAAAATCCTCAATTTTTTTCATAGGCTAATCACAGGCCTGAAGTTAAGAATTCGTTTTTTTCTCTTTTTTTTAATTCGAATCGGCTGGGTGGTCTGTATTCAGAAAAAAGAAGTATAGAAGAAAAAGACTCTATTGAAACAAAAAGAAAAAAATATGGTGTCTTTGATGGACCAATTTGTTGTCAAAGAGTCATCTTCCAAATAGCTTCAGACCTTCGCGAAAATAAATGAATGTGGATAAACAGAGTATTTTTTGTAATAAAATATATGTACATGTACTTGTTGAGCAATGGCAGTAGTACAGTGCTTAGATGAAAATAGATAATACATGTGCAACATAGATATGACGTTTCTTCATTGTATGCCGATTAATTAATATTTTCTGTGTGTTGCTGTACGCTTTAAGTTGTTGAAGTATTCAGATTTGCTTATACATATAGTTATATATGCTGATACTTATAGTATCTCAAAGCTTCCATTCATTTTAAAACCAAGCACATGGAGATAAGCTTTATGAAGACTATTATGCACAATATTTGAAGAAATGTATGGGATATAGCTAGTCTGTAGGGGTCTTAACTAGTCTGTTTCCGGTGATCAAAATACTTACAGATGCATTAAATTTAATGTACTGATATATCGATTAATGAATACTATCCCATTAACGGTTTCTACGCCGTTTTAATGTGATAGTCCATAATTCCCGAAAATTTCAGCCATTCGGGAATTCCTGAAAATTCGGAGGGTATGTCGCTCGGAGCACTGAAAGGGGTAGTTTCGTTGCAGTGCTCAGATTTCTATTCTGTCCAGTCACCCCATCTTGCGGTGCATTCCCACTGCAGCTTAGTCACTCACTAGCCTTTTACAGGCTCGTCGTTCGGTCCGCTTGCAGGAGTGGTCCTTATAAGATGACTTCTCGATTGTCTTTGGATGGTGTACGTCATGTCCGTTATGCTGCAGTTCTTCTAAAATATCCTGCGACACTCCTGCCAGGTCTTCTTTTGCTTTCCTCTTCTTCCTGGCACTATCCTTCTCATTGTCGTCTTCAGTTCATTTCCCTCCGCATCGCATTACATGGCCGCAACACCTAAGCCTCTCACGTTCAAGGCAGTCTTCGACACTTCCGACTTTCTTCATTCAGGGTGGCGGCCAAGCCCGGAAATCGACCGGGAATTTCGCTGGTGCCCGTGAATCGCCGTTAAACTTTGGCGAAATGGCCAATTAGCCCTTAAATTGCTCAGTTCAATGAACATAATTTCTTGATTTCAACTGCTAGTTATATGACTATTAAGCCCACTATTTCTATGAAGTCTTCGAATCGTAATTGATATAGTCAAGTAAATCTGCACAACATCTGGATGTAATTTTCATGACTAAATAAATTCGCTTCATTTATTTCCACATGATTGTCAATGATATCTGTTATGCGATGGTTATGTCGTTGACGCGTCGCTTATAGTGAAATCGCTAAAGGTTTTCCAAATACATGTAAGTATTCATTGCATTCTATAAAAGCAGTTTGTTGATATTCACACTACATTGAAGTCGTGTACGCAGTTGGGTTGATAATATTTCGTACACAGAAGTATAGAGTTGCAATTAATCAACAGGGGTCGATCAAAATCGTTCTGATTTTTGTGTTTTACAATGGGCTTGCATGCAATTTCGGAAGGCCACCCAAAACAAAGGGGATTATATACAGACCACTTCTTCTAAATATCAAGATCGTTGTATCTGGAACTTCTAACGGTAAAGATGTTGCTCTCTGTTCCGATCCCTACTGTACCAGGAACGCGAAAAATAAGTCAATAACATACCTGCCAACTGTCCCGATGTTACTGCCATTTTCTGCAGTCCCAATTTTCTGACAAATGTCTCGATATTTTAATTTTTTGTTATAAGATTTTTACTAGCCAGTTTTTAAGTAAGTCTAGCAAAATAATTCAAAAATTTGCACTGCGCGCATTTCATATTCACCTGTGTGCTATGACATATGTGTGTTATCGGGCTCATAAGATGCCACTCGCTTTTCACGGTCATATATATTTTATGATTCCATTGTCTCAAATAGTCGTATTTTGATGTATTTATGCTCAATAAAATATTCGAAATAATGTAGATTTTTTAAATATATATGGGTTAGTTTGCATAACTAATGATAGTGACCATGTCCCGATTTTGCAAATGTGAATGTTGGCAGGTCTGCAATAAACACCATGCTAGTTAACTTATAAGTTCACTAGCCTTACATATGCCTACTTAGAAAAAAAACAAGGTCCAACTATCTCAGACCTGTTCTGCCGGTTAACTGCTACATACATGTATGTATTTCTTGCAAAGTGTACCGCATTAATAATAGACGGCCAAAGAAAATATTTCAAGAATTAGGGATTGACTCAGGGATCGCAATTTTCCGGTTTTCCGGTTTTTTGCGAAATTAATCCAATGTAAATATTTCAAATTTATGCATTCAAACCCTGGTTTTTCCCGATTTTCCGGTTTTTTTCTCGGGTGAATTGCAATCCCTGGATTGACTGATAGCCTATCAAAAATTTGATGACATCTATATTATTGAGCCTATTATTTTTTTGAAAATAATCAGAAGCATTTAAGAATGAACTTAATTGGGCCTACACATCTAATCCCGCATTTAGCCGGCTAGCTTTTTTTAAGCGAGCACAGATGCTCAGGCCTTCATCCAGTGGCTTGTAGCTCGTAAGCTATTTTTGAATTCTGAGTGATTTTCTAACGATATAAGGGTTCATCTTTCGTCTAATGATTACAAAATATGCATAATATTTGATTTCCATCAACTGATTCATGTAATTTTGTAACTTTTTTCATATGATTTTTGCTTTTAGTCAACTTTCAAACATGCAAGGCTGAAGTAGCTAATTGCCTTTTGAGATGTGATAGTTTTCAATTAGTTAGCAAACATTTTCAAAATTTTCTATCGTCACGTTTTGAATATTATCTCAATAAACAGCAATTACAAGAATCTGACGGAATTGATTATACAATGTGAAGAAGAAGCAAGTTGAATAATTTGATGACGAGGATTGCAAACTGCAAAGTCACATAGAGTCAAATTAAACCAGATAAAAAAACTTCTGCCATGGTTTAATCCGTAATGTCTTCAATGCGGAAGTAGCATTACAGCGTTGTACTATTATATATATCCTTTGAATCAAGAAATATGGATACCTTTATTCTGCAGTATTTCACCTGACATTGCTGGAAGCATTAGACACAAACTTTATAACTTACGGTTTCCATGCGTCCTAATTGTTTCTATGCAAACTGATGCAAAAAGGTGATAAAAAAAGGAATTCTTCTGACCTTCACGATCCTTGTGTAGTGTAGCAGTTTTTCTGGTCTTTCTTATTGATGCTTCTTGATAGCTTAGTGTCATCGTGCTATTGCATCAACATATGCATTTTAATATCATGGTTTCTATCATAGTTGTTGCTTCAACTTAACATGCCTGAAAATTTTAGTCTGATAAATCGACTTAATACAACTTACTAGAATTTCATGAATCAGATGATGATAATGAAGTATTTTTTGATCGTTGGAAAGTTCAAGAAATCAAACTTTCTATCGATAAGAAATTATTCCGATCCCATCAGTAGTTCACTGGTTGCAGGTCATTGAGGAAAGGTATATATTTATAAACTTAAGAACCACCGCTTACAGAATTCACCAATTTTGAAAAATGAGTGAGGTAGAGTCAGATATCGTTCATTATCTTACACAAAAATTAGGTGGCAAAATTCAAAAAGGAGATGTCTCAAATTTAATGATAAAAACAGCTTAAAGAAGTGTCCGTGTAATTTTTAATCGATGTAATTAGAAAAACACATCCGGTCAATATAGAAAATAACGTGAAAATTCGATGAAACAGCCCGGGAATTTGAGTCTTGAAATATGGCCGCCACAACGTTCATTGATTTTAATTCGTCATTTAGTTTCCTCTCTTCTATCGCAACTTCACACATTAATCTCAACATCATCATTTCGGCAGTATACATGCACCTGGCATCTTCGGTACCCACGCTTTGCTGCCATACGTCATTGCAGGTCTAAACGCTTTGTAAAACGCTCCCTTTCCTCTATTGGATATGCCCGTAGTGCACATAATTGCTGACAGCTCGAGCTCCCTGAATTTATGCCATCCGGCCCTACGTTATAGCGGCTGTCGATCCTCCTGTTATCATTTCGCCCAGGTATCAGAATTGGGACACCAGCAGTCAGTGCCACTTCTTAAACAGGGACATTGCTGTTATTGCACCCTGTTCCCGTACATGCCAATCATATAGAATATGCTAGATGACATGCTCTTCACTGCGAAAATCGAATTATTCTCTTACTAAATATAGAATAATAATAACTGCTTCTCTTAGTAAATAGGTGTCCACGCATTCTCATTCAATTTTTTAAACACATTTCAATACATACAAAGAAATCGTTGGAAAGCGATAGGAGGAAAGTCTCATCGCACACAGCGCCGAATCTACGACGCAGTCAGGGCGTGGATATCTTGTCGTTTGAAGTTCCGAAAAGGATGACAGGAATGGTGCAAGGAGCACGGTGACGATACCATGTCTGTCTTGGCTTCAAAATAGGAAGAAACCGAGGAACAGAGGAGAGAGCGGAGAACATCCAAAACGCGAGCGGCTCAGGGGCTTTGTTCAAAGAAATAGAGAATTGAAATCTGGGATGGAGACAAATTGAGGAAGATAAACCTGTCATGTTGATGACACCGTTCCCGTAGATGACATTTATTGTTCATCCCTACATTCGGTTAGTAAAATTGCATAATTTGTTCTAGCATGTTGCCATTCGTACAGTTAGAAAACCGGAATAGAAACCGATGAACTTCAAATCTCGAAGTTTGCAGGTTTATCATTTAGTTGACTTCTTATAGGTTGCATCGATAGGTTTTGTGCCAGGCCGAGCCATCCCCGATTCGGTGGCCCATACCTCCCCCAGATGATGCCGAAAAATATGTAGAAGGAGAAATGGTATTTTCTTATAGCGGAAGTCAAGCCACATTGATGCGTCCAACTTAACAAAGCCAAAAATTATTCATGGTACCCAGAGTTCCGTTATTTTCCGCTTTTTCGAAAATTGTCCTTTATTTCTCGTTTTACCAATTTTTCCGTTATTTCCTTTTTTCTTCACATTGTCATATGTATATTGCAAGATGCTACTGAATCTTGTTACCATATTCCTGGAACTTTCATAGTAACATTAAAATAAGTAGATTAAAGTGAAATGCGCTTAAATACGATGATAATCTTAATCTCTCGCTTCAAGTGTGAATATAATATGATTTTGAGGATGTTCTACTAAGGGAATATTAACGTATGCGTTTATGCGTATGGGATGTATCTGATGAAATCGAAAAATCTTTTCTATTTTTGCTGCTCCTGCATCATATCATCACAATAAGGGCTGTTTGTAGAAACATGGAAATCAATTCAGCAAAAGAAAGACAAGCTTTGAATGCACAAATTTCTTCTGAATTCTTCAAATCCGTTTAAGGGTGCAAAACTCAATGTAATCCTACTTTTTAGCTTTTTATCATTTCTGAACACACCGTTGAAATATTGTGCTCGTACTTTCATGGACCAAATATTTGTGGTACTTCTGTTTTTTATGTTCATATAATCTATCATTTAGTACAAAAGTGCATTTTACAGATGCATCCACATTTAGTGAATAGGTCTATGGCAGTATTACTGTATCAAGTCCTTCGCTACATCTTAACCCTCATCGGCACACCTGTCTACCTGTGTAGACACCATGTTTTTTTTTGAAACACTGTAACTTCTTCAAAAATGGTGATATCTTGATGAAATTTATTTTCCATGCTTATTTTTTAGTATTATACTGTCCTTAGAATTTCAGATCTAAAATCAATTTCGGTCATGTCAAACACTCATTACAATCATATTCGGCACACCTGTATACCTTTGCATAAGTCAGTACTTAATGTACAAAAATGGATTTTCGGAGTGTCAGGCGTGCTTAGTTGTCTGAGAGAACATTTTACAGAAGTTCTTTTATGGGTCACAGCGGTCAAAGTTCGTTTGGTCAAGTGAAGGATTGCCACAATAAAAACTATTGCACATGCAGATGCATCATGTTGCATTTGTGTTTTGTAAGTGACAGTTGAAAGATATTCTACAGGGTATGTGGCGCTGGTCAGTCGAAGAAGTCAAAGTCCACTCCGCATTGGTTGAATCATTGCATAAGAAGAATTGGTTCATACATGATAGAAATATTTACTTCCAACTTCGGTAGGATATCATCGATCGTTATTCTACGAAATTCAGCGACGATCAGTAGATTGGCGATCAGCCTAAACCTTTGTTTGGTGCCTGTCTGCATAATCATAACATGCTCACATGAATGGTGAAATTAATTGTCTCGAAATTTTTTTGAAGCTATGAGGTTCAATTACTGAACATAATCGAACATTTTTCAATAGTAAGTACTCACGATGGCACTATTTAGTAGATGCTCATTGCTCATTGCAATTCATGAAGAATGTGAACCTAGGTAGCCTCACTTTTTGCTTTATCCGTTTAACGTCTTTTACTCCATCTCCGTTGGGTTGGACGATGATTCTTCATGGAATGCCTCCAGGTGTTCAGATCGAGGGTTTCGGCTTCTTTGAGGCCCAATTGCCGACAGTCTGCGGACACTGCTTCTTCCCAGGTCTTTTTTGGGGGGTCTCTTGTTGGTTCGCTGATCTTCATTTTCCATATTTTCTTACCCAATCGCTGCTATCTTTCCGCCGTATCATCGCAATCTGCGCACCCTCATGTCCCCATCGACCGACAGCAGGCTCAGGCACGCCAGAAGGTCTTCGCTGGCCACTCCATCTTTGAGAGACACTCCACACATTCATCTGATCATCCTTCTGTCTACTACCTCCATTCTCCTCTTTTCTACAGCTGTCAGAACCCATGTCTCTCTTCCGTAAGTCATACAGGCTCTGACGCACGAGTCGTAAATCTTGCCCTTCATCCAGTATGGAGTAGAACAACTGGTCAGGGTAGGCGATACCCACCCCCCCCCCCCCAGCCACTCAATTCACGCAGTCTCAGCTGCCTCCGTTCCACCACCGGAATCCAACATGTCTCCCAAGTATCAGAAACGAGTAACACTGTCGCACCTGAGCATCTCCTGCCCTCTTCACTTGTTAATAATTGCGCCAATTCTTTCCTTCTCCTCTCTTGAGATTGCCAAATGATCTTGCGGGTATTCTCCTTTGCCTTTGCATATTCTTATTTAATCACTTTTCGTCTTCAGTTCTCTTCCATATGGCGAATCGCATTCTCTTTTCTTCCACTGCTGCGTCTACTTCTTCGCACCACCATGTGTCAGTATGTAACTTGTTGCACACTTCGTCATGCCGCTAAGTGAAATAAGAGATGTAAGTCTAGCTCTAGATTATGTATTCAACAATTCAAATATTCTATTCTTCATTTTTGTCGCATTAATGTGAATTAATCTGTAAATGAAATTAAAATCTTTTTCAAATCGTATAGGTGGCGCTATCAAAGTGCCGATTACGAGTGAGCTGCCCAAAGTTGAGAAGAACGGTAGAGCACATGCAAAAAGCGAGTGGTGAATTTCGACGAGATCAGCAAACATCTTCTATCGAACGACAAAGCTTGGAAAAAGAAAAGAAAGAAATATTAAATGGAATCGAAGTTGCTGATCTTCAGACAGAAGAAGGAAACTCTTGACGGGAGACTGCTGTCGACAGTAGATATATAAAAAGAGAAGATCATGCATGGACAGGAATTGATTCACACGAGTCTGAAAAGAAAGAAGGAACTTAAAAGTGGAATTGGATGGCGTAAATCAAAATGACAATGACTTTACTCACTCTCACTCACTCATCCTTTTTTTGCGTCCTTTTCTACCAGAATATTCTGGGTTAGACGTTAGCTGCTTGAGTTTGGACTTCCATTTCGGTGTATCACGGGCGTCCGCTTCCTGGGATCCAACGCGTTTGAGGTCATCTCCACTTGTTCCCAGGTCTTCTTTTGTCTTCCTGCTCCTGTCTTACCATCTACTTCCATCCACATAACTTTTCTGATCCACTCTGTCTCATCCCTTCTTACCACGTGGCCAAACCGACGAAATCTTTGCCTTCTCGTGACGTCTGTGATGTTCTCAAGACCCATTGCTTTTCTGATGCTTTCCTGTCCGATAGTCTGACACCACACATTCATCTTAGCATTCGCATCTCCTCACGCTCAAGTCTTCTCATCGGATGAAAGCAACGGCCATGACTTGCAACTTATAAAGCATAGCTTGCCGCACACTCCATATACGCGCCCTTGGTTCTCAAAGATGGCTCTTCAGTAGATTCCAACTTATGATATATATACATATCTATATCTTTATTCACTATACTGCTTTGTTATTACAGTCAGTTTCTCCACTTCCTCAGATTGACGGAGGCCAATAATACGGAGGAGGGGTGATGCAAAGGCAAATGGTATCATTTTTATGAAAGTCTGCGCGAACTGTTGAAGAGTACTTTCTTCCTTCATGTTGACAGTTGATTTGTAGCGTCTCACTTGTGTTCTAATTTCATGTGCTAACTGCAAATCATAACCCTTTCGTTAGATCCTTAATGTACAATTTGTTTGATACACGAAATACAATGTGATTTGATGAAGTGAATCAATGGGATTAGACAAGAAATATTAACAAGATTTTCAACCACGGATGGCTTCATATATTCAAATAATGAGCGCAAAGCGTCAACTGGTGGAAAATACATGAATGACGATGTGCAGCAAACTTAACGTATTCCTTCATTTTTCCGTTATTATTCTTCAGTAATTGCGCTGGGAACCCTGAATGTTTTCGTTACTCTCAACCTGTTTCGCGTTTACATTACTAGGGAACTGGTTACAGTTATTTTCGATTAGATCTTTCAACTGTTTTATTGTACAGCTCAAATGTAGTTACTGGCAATTACCGTCACTAATTTTCTCATCCACAGCTTAATGACACTTTTATGGATACGAATAAAACTGAGCGATGTTCCACCCCATTTATGACATCTAAAGAGCAGCAGCTTAATAGGAATGAGGTTATTTGACTTATTATGGCTCATATGTAACTATGCATAAAGTGCTTAAATAAATAATGCATGCTGAAATGAAAGTTCACTTGATAAAATGGAAATAATTTCCATTTCAGAAATATGTCAGGTCCTGCCAGTAAACGTCCTCGTCAGGAAAGGGATTCTCGATCGGACAGAGGTTACAATAATTCACCATCTCGTGTTTTATATTTAAGCAATTTACCAAAAAATTGTTCCGAAAATGACATCGGTAACATCATGGGACAATATGGTCCTGTTGTATGTGTTCAACTGATGAGAGGTGGTCGGGAAGCGCTAATTGAGTATGCTGATGTTAAGTGTGCAACTGAAATAATAAGGACCGCCAGTAAGAAGACGTTTAATATTGGACCTAATGTCGTTCGTCTGGAATACTCCAATAGTCAATCGATAAGGCGTCGAGATAATGCCATGCCTAGTGGGGGTGGCATGATGGGAAGTGCAATGACCATGATGGATCAACAAATGTTGCAAAGACAGCAGGAAATGAACGTCGGCATGGGTGGCATGGATTCCTCCAGAATTCTTCACTTGGAAATAACGAACGTGCAGTACCCTATCAACGTGGAGGTTATCCATACAATTTGTTCACTGAATGGTCAAGAGGGCAGCGTCAACAGGATCTGCATCGGCAAATTAAAGCCAGACGATTCTATCGAAGCTCTAGTAGAATTCAGCTCTATCTCTGATGCTCAGAAGGTTATTGAACAATTAGATGGAGCCGATATCTACTCTGGATGCTGTACTCTGCACATCAGTTATTCAAGGCTCAATCGCGTAATGGTTGTCAGAAATGATGATGAATCATGGGATTTCACATCGTCAAACCCAGGACGATCTGGTTTATTGGGTAGTCAGCCCATGGGTGGTCCTATTATGGGAAGATCAAGTGGTCGTGGAATGAGCGGCGGTATGGGAATAGTTCAACAGCAGATGGCCATGCACCAAGGAAGCCAAGGTGGAATGGGACGTAATACCGATATGTTTCAAGATCAAATGATGACACGAGGAATGAGCATAATGGGTGGCATTGGAGGCGGTCGCATGAGTGGCAATGGTATGGGAATGCGAGTGGGCATGCGTGGTCGTGGCATGGATATGGACGATGAACGAATGGGTAACGCTATGATGGCTGGCGATGACGGATTTATACCCTTCGAAACGGGTGAAGGTGTCGTAGTTATGTTTTACAACTTAGACGAACAGACGAACTGTGACCATTTGTTTAATATGTGTTGTTTATATGGTAACGTGGCTCGAATCAAGTTTCTGAAATCTAGACCAGATTGTGCAATGGTTCAGATGGGAAATAGAATGGCAACCAGTCTTGTTATACAACACTATAATGGTGTGAAATTGTTCGGGAAGAAAATCGAGGTTTCGAGGTCCAAACAAGTAGAGATAGTTGAACAATCAAAGCCGCTGAAGCTTCCTGACGGTACAGACAGCAGCAAAAGCTTCATAAATGACATGAACAATAGATACAGGAATTCATATCTCGCCTCACAGTGCAAGATTGTTGCACCAAATAATACGGTGCATTTCTTCAACGCGCCTCGGAATTTCACATCTGAAGAAATGATGGATCTGTTTGAAAAAGAGAGCGCTCCTCGACCGAAGATGGTCACCGTATTTCCATTGAAAGAAAATGCTAAGACATCACTCGGTAAGTATGATTACTCTAACATGTGTTCTAAGTAAGTTGAGGTTTATCAAGCTTGACAACAACGCACTCTTTTTATTCATAGAGTAGGTACAGTGTACGTAGTAGCTAGTGTCATCTCAATAGCCTAAATGTCGGCGTGCAACACACCGTAAAAATTCTATATCACACTAATAAGTTTTTTTACGGAAATTATGTTCACGAGGTCAGAAAGATATTTAAGCGATGAAACTATAGGCTACCTATGCTCACATGCTACCTATTCGATGCTTGCAATTCGATATTTAAGTACAGTAGTATGAAGTTAATTAGATATCAAATACGAAGTACGTAGAATGTATATTCTAAAAGGAAAGTTCATGCGCAACATTTTGATTTAAGTCCATCAAAATTGAAAATTTATTCTGCTTGACTCAATTTTTCAGTTTGTTAATTATTAATCGAAACTGTTATCACATTTGCGATGCAATTGATACTGAGTTGTTGCGTTGCCTAGTCGTGCTAGACGCTCACAGTTCGCAAAAATCATAAACAAAGTGGCTGAAAACTAAGTATACTCTCAATTATACGTGGTAAGTCCAAGAAGTTTGCGGACATTCTGACATGATGAATCATTAATATGGTATATATAGGCTGGGGATGTGTAAAGTTTCAAAAATTTCCATTGTTAGTCAGCTGAATCGTTTTAAAAAACATTCGAAATTTTGAATATTTTGATGGATTTTATTGGTTGTAGACAGTGCTATAGAATCTGCTATGTTGGATACGCAAGAATTCAGGTGCATGAGAACAATGGAGCATTCATTTCGAATTGTTAACTTTATTCACCACATAGCCGTCCATTATTTAATTAAATTCTATGGAAATTGAATTGCAACTGTACAATAGTGTCTTCAACTGAATTTCGCATTGAAAAAATTGAATTGTGCAACTCGTCTCCGTGTTTTTCTTAACTATCAGAATCACGATTTGCGAAACAAAATGGCAACTGCTTTCAGGGACGAATGTCCTTCACGGTCGATGATCCTGTTTTGGGCAGCAAGCAGAGTTTAGACGAGGTCGACAGTGTGTCAATGATGATCCACTTGAAGCCTGATGGTAGGCCTACCGAGTCTGTTACAACCACGAAGTTCGAACCGATCGAACAGGAATCGACGCATATCGATTACCACCCTTAGTGAGGAGCTGAATGTATTCAATGGAAGCATTGGAAATCTCCTGTATTTTTGCTGAGCATTGAAAAGTCAACCCGTGGTTTCAGATGTGTTCAAAGAGAAGGAAATTGGTTTGAAATGTGAACTTCTGAAGACCTGCAATTTTTCTCTGCTACATACAGAATGCTTTTGTTGATAAATGTTCAAACAACACATAGCCGTCGACAAATTTTCAACATACTTAGGAAAAACATTTATTATTTTATAATTATTATATTATATTATTTATTATTATTATAAAACATTTTTTATTTTCAATTTATCAAAATATTCAAAATTTCGAATCTTTTTTAAAATGGTTCAGCAGACTAACAAAAAATGAAAACTTTTTGAAACTTTACATAGCTCCTAGCCTTTATATACCATATGAATGCTCCATCATGTAAGAATTAAAATTTTTGCAGTTTTTCTATATTTGTCCGCAAACTTGTTGGACTTGCCACGTATTTACAGTAGGACCTCGATGTAAAGCATATATAGCTCGGGACACCAGCATTTTGCACGTTATAACAAGATTTGCTAATTTATGACAAAATTTTTTATTGTATTAAATCTCTGATAGATACCTACACTACGTATAAGTTGTTATTTAAGCACAAAAACAAGAGTTCAAGCTCGAATATATGAGTGGTACATGTATTTACATGTATCTAAAAAGTTATTTGATTACATGTAGTGCTCTGATAGTAGATAATGTACATGCATGTATTCTCTGATAGATAACGTACACTGTACAGTGTACATGTTGCTATTGAAGATTAAAAACACCAGTTCAAGTTCTGTTACTCGTATTTGAGTATTTATCTCAACAAAAAGAACTAAGAACATCTTTCAAGCTACAAAGAGAAACAAAAGTTGCCCTAATTACGGCCTATTAAAAATCGCGAATGTCAGATTGAACTTCGACACAGTTATGTGCTCGACATAATTTCGAATGTTCGGAATTAAGCCCATTACATCATGCGAGATTCCATGCGATTCAACGAACTTCTCCATTTTTCTGAGAAGTTGAAACATTTTAATGCATGACGGAGGAGTCTCTGGAAGCAGAAAGGACGGATGAGCCTTCTGGAAGAAGAAATATCAATCTTCATCTCTGGCTTCTCATCCTCAGAAGCGGGCGTGTATTCTTCAATGTAAGGCATCGAATTGCCAGCTTTCGTCTGTAGATTTTTCCATGCCTGAATAATTCCTTCATCACAAGGCTGCAGAATGGCTGTCGTTTTGGGCGGTAAAAAGACGAGCTCAATGCTTATCAAATCTCCTATTCAAGGATGGGAAGGACAATCGTCTATGATAAGACATTAGAAGCCTCAGAACGTGCTATCGAGCGCAATAACGAGGTGGTATTATACGTAATAATGAGGTTTAAAATACAAGTAAAAGATAGGAAATTTATTTGTACATGGAGAAAATGTACGTTATATCGAGGTCCTACTGTGTTTCATTTGCCTCTGATACTACTTTAAGTCTAATGCTGTTGGGAACGATGAGTATGTACATGAGATAAATTTTTCATGTTGCAGGTCTTCTAGAGTGGGATACTTTGGACGAAGCAATCGATGCTATGGCTGTTTGCAACCATACAGAAGTTTTACTTGACAAGGTTTCACACCCTTACCATCTGAAAATGACATTCAGCACACGAAGCATTCGTGATTCTGATTATGATGAAAATGGTGAAAGACGTGGTCGACGACCTATGAAGAGGAAAATGAAATAATGGACATTTGAGGTAATAATTTCAGCTTTTAACAGACACCAAACGGATTGCTTCTGTCGATTGTTCGTAATGAGTGCTTGTTTCTACATCCGATGCACATTTCTCAGTGCTGTTGTCAACAACATTGTCAAAGAAAATTATATCCCACAGTTGTAGTCTTCTCTTTCAACCATGCCATTTATGAAATAGCGTTCAAGGTTTGAAGGTCAAGTGCGTCAGGGTAATTCATTCTAGTAGAAATGCATTTTTCAGTCCATCCATTGTGATGACATGATAATGTGCGTGGTATGCCTCATTACGTTAACTTGAGCTTTAATGCGGTTTTTATTTGCCTTTCCTGAATGGTCTTGATGAATACAAATTGTCTCATTCCTCCTCAGGAATGTAACCTTTTGTCACTCATGTTGAAGGATCTAAGAACCCCAGTATAAAAATTCATTCGTTCATGAGAAAATCAGTGGCAATTTAGATTTATCAAAACCATCATTTCCAACGCAAGACTTCTCTTTACTGTAGCAACTTGAAAAATTCTGTCATCTACGAAACTACTAAGATAACAGAAAATTTTCATTGATAGTGGAATTAAGTGGCAACATATTTTGCATGACAGTGTGAAAAGGGTGGTACATGTATTACTAGGGTTCCTCATAGAAGTAATCACATGACCTGGTGAATTGTTCCATTAGTTGAGAAAATTGTCATGAAAAATGATCTCGATCGGAGTTGATTCAATATAGTGCATCACACTTCAAATGCAGGATTTGGGCAATCGATTTCAAGCTTCAGTGCTGAACTCAGTATGAAAGTTATTTGACTGAATTGAATCCATGATGTGAGTCAAGTGGAGCTACCAGCCTTTTCCCCAATTCTCTTTGTGGTTCGCTTTGACCTCTTTTTTTATCCTCTTATTGCTAGTCTTAACATTTAGTGAACTTTTGTATTTCGACGCGAGAGCACAAGCACAAGTTAAATGACAACTTTGCTTGATGAGCTGTCAATAAATGCTGACTAATTCACTATCAAGCCAATGACCAATGAACTGATACTCCTCATCGAATTAATCAAACTCTCACAATTTATAGCTGTCGAAGAAGGCATTCCATGAACATCTACAAATTAAAATGATGAAATAAATCACGAGTGTTGAGACCTGTGATCGGCAATGATATCATTTTATTTTTGAAATGACATAAAATGATATCATTTTCTTTTATTATGAAAATATACCATTTTTTTAGTGAAATATGCGTATAGGTCACTACCGCTATTAGATCTAGTCAAACGAATTTTTCGAGTTCAGTGTTCAATCATTGTCAATCTGTGCGACAGACAGACTAACTGACAATAGCCTGTTGCTTTTCGCTACATGAATCAACCAGTGGGGAAGGACATGGGTTGAACAAACGAAAGAGACTAAATATGCTTCATAACAAAATGCGAAGAATCTATGATTAGAAAATATAATTGAAGCAAAAATTTTTGATGATATCATTTTATATGATTTTTCAAAAATATAATAACATTTTTCCTTGGAATAAAATGATGTCATTTTATCATTGCCGATCTTGAGACACTGCTCCATGCAATTTGGAGAAGGCATTCCATGAACCTCAGGAGAAAATGTCGAAGCCGAGAAGAAGCTAACTTCGCTCTTAGTCTTAGGTGTATTAATGGAAGAAGGAAATATACCTTAAATGAATGTTACAATAGGATGTTGTCCCTATTTACAAGATAACTATCGAATGAATTTAATGTCAGTGCTGCATATTCGTAAGGAATCCGTGTGATAATTTAAAATATTATAAATAACAGACCGAGTGATGAGGACAGAACTTTCGTTAATGTGTTGGATGTCATCCATGTAGCATCTAATCAAAATAATATTTGAAAAAATGTAGCAGAAACCATTTGTGTGCTCAGAGAGTGATCTGTGGTTGGAGATGGCAAAGTGTGACAATGAGTGAAAGCCGATTTTAAAAATACTTTGCATGCCTTTTCATAATTTTGAGGTTATCAAAACTTGCGGTAGTTTCCATCGACTCCGAAAAATTCTGCACAGAGGTCCCAGAATTCTTGTGATTTATTTATGTTTTTAGCTTGTAAATGCACATGGAGTACTTACCTCTACTGCTACGACGCATTTCGATCAATTCGAACCTGAGTGTCAGTTCATTAATTGTTGTTCATCGAGATAACTATCCGACAGGTTTGTTTTCTCGTCTATTGGTAAACTTTGCCGGGTTGTGTGATAGCTTTTGAAAGAAATCATTTTTAAAGCAACCTTAGTATGAAGTCAACATTAAGACAAATGAAAATTATGATTACTTTGTATGAAAAGCATTGCATTTCGTTAACCCATCAGTGACCGCAATTTGTTCCGTTAATGATCTGTCGAAGATGATTTGGGTTTGCACAGCAGGAAAGTGAGGAATCTTTCATAACTTGTGGAAAATCCGTCCAATCGGCATCATGGTCTTGCTCCGATATCTAATTCAAGCAATTAACATGGCCCATGCGGCTCTTTGTGGATATTGAATTCACTCAATTCAAGTAGGTCGGAAATCAATCAAGTTTCCAGCAATATTCACAATTTTTCGTCAGATGTATCAAAGTCGGTTGAATTGATCACCAAGTCCGAAACTGTGAAATAATGTTACAAGTTTACTGCATCTGAGCGGATTGTAGGTTACATACTAGGAGTTTCAGTAATTGTTCACGTCTATTTATGATTGTAAACACCTCGCTAATTTTGCCATTGTGTAGCTCCATTGTTGCATGATTCTGAATAGTGAAAAAACTAAAATTCAAATGTTGAGTTTAAGTTCCAAGTATTGAAAGCATTTGATTGCTTCATGTTCTCCATGTTCGAATGTCTTGAATGACCAGCGCTTATGTGAGGAAGCTGAATCGTCGTTGCGTCATCAAACCACTTCATTTCTACATGTCATGCTGTTAGGTTCCAGTCTCGTCCAGCTATAACGTAATGCATAGCATTTCAACTGTCGAAACCAACAATTTAGAAGAAACCAGAATGAGCGTTGCTGATACCGATTCTGCAGCTGACAGATCTACTGGAAATATCCAAATTTCCAGCGTTAAAATGAAATCGGGTGGAATGGAATAGAATGTCTGCAAATCATGACAGGTAAGCAATTTCGCATCTCCATGACATGATTTCACCAAGGAAATATTCACTTTCATTTTGACCATTAATCTGAATGCAAGTCAAGTGTTGCAACCATAATTAAATGTCTTACGAAGAATTCATGAAACTCTTCACATGGCACACAAGTTGGCAGATCAAAGCTCGTAGATCATTGCCTAAAATTGTAGGGGTTGTCTTGATTGATGAAAGTAAGCAGCAGGGCGTTCCCAGAAAGCGATTTCTCGCGGTTCATCACATGGAATTCTGTCAAGTTAGCTCAAGCTTTTTGTGTGTAATGGCCATTACACAGTATTTCAAGCGATTGTGATTGGAATCATGTTAGATTAGAACATCGCGACCTGAAAATATATTGCATGCTTATTTGAAAAGTGTGAGATTTTAAGATTCTATACAATTTTTACTATAATACCAATATTTCCTCTCATTTCAAATAGAGCGTTTGTAGGTTCAGTTCATTATCAATTTCTAGTGATTTTGGGTATTGGTCGACACAAGTGATGAACAAACTCATCGAAATCTCAATTAAAACTTTCAACTTCGAGGTTGATGCTTACTTAAAATTGCTCTTATAGGTTTACATTAAACATGTAATTATGAGAGGTCACTCAGTGCAATTTTTGTCACTGGTAAAACAGTAATAATTCAGATTATTCGTTAGATGTGAATGATATTGTTAGAGGAGACTGATCATTGCTGAAAGTAAATGTTAGTGGAAGATTTGATCCAAGTTAGTACATCAAGGTCATGTGAAATGCGAATTGTTAAACTTATCAGAAGTCAGTGGTTTAGCTTGGTAGTTACCTTTGCTGTTAATTGTTGTAATTGTTGATTCTGTTTGCATTGATATGTTTGGTTCCAGTGTTAACAACCGACTTTGACAAGAGCGTGCTAGCGCCACGTACATGAGACGCGCGAAAAGCCGAAAGGTGTTGCATTCCATTGCTGAATTCATGAAATATGTTCACTTTCATTTTTCCATTGGAGGAATTTTTCGACCGCGGTGATTCTTATTTGAATCGCACTTCAAACACATGACAAGAAGTGAATATGTGCAGGTTCTAGTTTATAAACATCAATTTGGAGAAAATTAAAATGCATTGAATTTAATATTTATTTAATGCAATATAATTATTGAATTTATGATTATAATTGAATTTATTTAATTCTGAAAATCAAATTGCAACAAATGCATTTACTGTTTTTGTATTTGTTTATTTTGTATAATTGCACAAACAAGCTTAAATTA
This sequence comes from Prostheceraeus crozeri, assembly GCA_907163375.1. Classification (NCBI taxonomy): domain Eukaryota; kingdom Metazoa; phylum Platyhelminthes; order Polycladida; family Euryleptidae; genus Prostheceraeus; species Prostheceraeus crozeri. Next base: position 111,940 of record CAJQUW010006725.1, read on the forward strand.
ACCTTATCAAATCAATATTCTTATGACGCTCTTTACTTATTTCCATCTATTGATCCAGATCTGCAAAAAGTATTTACGTCGATTAAATTTTGCAGGATCGCATGGGAAGTAGCATGTTGTAGTATTTATTTAAATGACGAAAATTTGACGTCGAATACCACACTTTTCGTGTCAAGAAACCAATATTATGATGGAAACACTTACACGTCCATAGGCGAGGTTTCAAGCTAAACTTGTTCAATCATTTTCTGAATTTAAGTTTGTTAGCTCTGCAGGGTGCTGAAGTACACCACATTTACTTGTAGAAAGACATACACAGGAAGTTTTCATGATCGGTATGAGGTCCTGCACCAGCAGAAAGAGTTAACAACTTCCCAGGGATTGGCCAGTCAACTCACTAAGCTCATGTTTTATGCTTTCTTGGCGTTGTAATACTTGAAGTTGTCAGCTCGTTGCTGGAGTAGGATGCAAATTTTTGGACGAAAGACACGATCAACTTGATTTAGATCCGTTAACTTATTTGAGACATTTGTATTATATTGCAGAATGTCACAATTTCTGAAACCGTTGTCAAAGTTTGATAGACATCATAGTCATTAGCTATAATGACTAAATTTTGTCAGCGAATAGTTCCCTGCTCCGTGTGCGCGTTCCCTTCTCGCACATTCGTAGTAGCTGTTCTTCACTCATGCGCAGTCATATTTTCGCACGTGATGCTTTATGATTTTATATTTTCGCTGATAAGTGATCAAAATAAATGGATATACCACTTAATGAGCTTCCAAATCTATATGTTGGCATACGCAAGCAAGACTGCAAGGGATTTGTTGGATAGCGGTGTCGCATGTTTAGAAAGCGATCCAAATTAACAACTAATTTCAGTAGATGATAATCTTGACCGTTCCAACATTCTGCTTGAATATTGACAGTTTATTTGCTTGTCTTCATGGTATTGTGCGGGTGTCTACTGACGTGTGCAATCACATTAGCATGTCGTGAACAAATATAAAGTTCAACTCTAAATTTTGACTAGCTTTGGGAATCAGTGGTTATGTATCGTAGAAAGAAACATTGCATGGAATCATCTTCGATAAGAACCACCTGTGCATCTAGCACTACTTTGAAGCTATCGTGATGTATTGCTAAGAATAGGAAGTGCGAGTGGAAAGCATTCCATTTTTACGCAGTAGTCGTACTGTTAAGAGATTCCAGTTGTTCAGTTTATCCTCAGAAACAGCAATTTATTTATTCAACACCCGATGTCAGCAACTTCGAAGAAACCAGAATTCAAGATGATGGCTCCTTTATCGCAGTTCACAAATCTTCGAATAGCCAAGTTACCAGCGTTAACATGGCATGGTTCGGCAATCGTAGACTGTACCAAAATCACCAAGGTAAGCAATGCTGAGTCTTTGATGCATTTCAATTCACCCTAGGGATAAATCGCGTTCATTTTACTTGATATTTGAGCTGGTTGCCGGTTATGAATAGCAGCGTAATTTTTATCGCTTGGCTCCAAATGTTATTGACATTTCGATGAGAAAATCGTATATGCCAAATGCATGTGACAAATGACAATTCAAGAAAATGATTTTAATGTTGTCCAAGTGTATAGCAGTAGTGTCAGTTTTAACACGACCACTAGCAGCATCAAGGTGCTAATTTTTTCAAGTAGAACTTAATCATAAAATGCATTTTATTCGCCACCTAGTATTAAACATCATCATACAGTTGAGAATGCATCGGTCATCTGTTTGTGTGCGCGAAATGCCCTCCAGCTGTAGTTTTAATCGTCATTATGCTGTAATCTCAGATGCTAAGTCCCTAGTGGACAACCAACTGTTTCGAGTTTGCTCAATTATTGAAAAATTAAGAGAAAATGATAGCCCAACAATGAATGATTGGACACAATCAGCAACAGAATTCTTCAGAAATGCAAAATATCCGTTTTACTCAGCCATGTTTAATATTCATCTGAATGGTGTGAATTTTCAACGACCCATTCATTCTTAGACTTAACGACAAGAATGTCCTTGACCAATTTATCATTACACCCAAAACTTCTAATATTACTGCATTGCTGTGAATATTCTTTCTCGAAAGGTTTGACAGATTTTGTGATGGTTGCATTTTTCTCGAATGACAGTTTATGTCAAAGGATAGAGAATTCCAATTACAAACCAGTTGCACTTTGAGCCTAGAGATTCCAGCTTCATTCGCAGAAAAGATGTACTTTTAGTATTTCAACATCCGAAGTCAGCTCCATGGAAGAAACCAGATATTGTGGTCCCACACGCAGTTGAAAATCTCCGAATGTCCAATTTACCATCGTTGGCATGGCACGGTTCGAAAGCCGTTGAATTTAACCAAATAATTACAGGTAAGTCATTTCGCGTCTGATGCATTTGAATTCACTTCTAGAAGTAATCACCTTCATTTGACTCGCTACCTGAGAAGGTTGACGGTGACAAATTGCAATAACATCGTAATCGTCCGATTTCAAATGTTATTGTTATGACTAAATGGCATATCAATGACGAGTGAATATATCATATGTGTATTCCCAACATGTCATTTCTTATCTGTAGTGGTGCAATTAGTAATCGCAGTTGCCAATTGATATTTCTGCATAATGAAGTTTTCTGAAAGCTCCACGCTTGACATCGGATGATCTTATAGGCACTTAGATTGTCGCCAACAAAACATGTAAAAAAGTTAGGACGTAGCTGCCAAAAATTGTATTCCCCATGATAAAGTGAAAAAAATTGACTAAAATTCGTGCATTATATTCGTACTCAGTGGTTGCCTGCGCTCTTACACAAGAGGCTTATGGTTCAAATGCTTCCTCTTGACATTAATTTTGAGCCAGATAATTGCGCCAAAGAAGAGTTTAAGGTTATGTTTTCCACCTGAAAGCAAGTGTAATCATAAATTTCAGCATTTGTCGCGGTGATTTTGAAGGTATTTAAATTAGTCTGAATCCTCAAGTTGCTCCGTAACAATTCCTTCATGTGCACAAGAGATGTCACCGATTTATTGTGTAAACAGAGCGAATTTTTATTTGGGTTGTATCACAATTTGCATATGGTTGTGTGAAGTACTATCTATTTATTTAGCACTGGAAATAAGCTCCAATTCGTTTTGGCTTCTACAACGCTAACGAGTATTTTGTGTAGCGTGATTTCTCATGATAGAGGTCCGTGTTCGTGTGCATCTGCATTCATATGCTCAAGTCCACAGAATCAATCCCTAACTTCAATGTCTGCTACCAAATATTATTTAGCATCTTGAGGTGCAAGTTGGCTTAAGGCTTTGAATTCTTGAATTATTAATCTTATTATTTTTACTCAGAGGAGTAAGTAAGAACTTAAAGAGGGGAATTATTTCAGGTTATTTATCGCAAGATTTTTGTATAGATTGTCTTATCCTATTTCTTAATGACATGTATAGGCCTAAGGAGCTAATGTCATTGATTAACTGTTATTTAACCAGATTACTTGATGGAGCATTTGGATTCACTGGCAATTGAAGATTATCAAAGTTGGTTGATCATTGATTTGTTGACTCTGTATATGTGTACACACTGGCTTTGATTTTTTTATGAATGAGAATTGAACTGTAATAAACTACGGTCGAAGAATGACAAATGCATTGTAGATACCTTTCCTTTTTTACTAGTTATCTATTTTTCTTATCCAATGAGTCATTTTTAGGTAATTCTCATCCACACGATTGGAGGTTACTGCGCGGAAATCCGTCGAGCTATGAAGTTTTTATATGTTGGCCGGGAAGGTGAGTAATTACAAGTTGCATGCTACTTTCATTGATAGGCTCACCTAAAATAATTAAGATCAAGCCTAGGCTCTATCGTTGTCAGGCCTGCGAAATTTCGCAATAAATGTTTTTTTACAATGTAATATCAACCAGATGTCAGACTTCTACTTTTCCATTCACGCTGGTGAAGCCCTTTTCTAGTTCAATAGCTATGCAATACAATAGTAATGAGACCAAAACTGCTACTGTAACAAGAGGTGTTATAAATTGAGAACTGATTGCTTTGTCCACTACGAATGTGTTTGCATCGGATATATGTCTCGATTTTAGCGATTATTTTTCTCGATTTATTATCAGCAACGTATTGAGACCATATGTTAGAAAACTCGTTTCTTGAAGCTCTGGTAAGGGGCATTTGTCGCCACAAGCAAGACTTACCTAACATTGCTCATTTGCTGCTCCTAATACACAAAAGCACGCAGGTACAGTATTTCACCGTCCCATGGTAGTTTCAGAGCCTGAAATATCCAGCTTCAGTTGCGCCACTCTCAAGCAATTATCTCAAAACATTCTTATTACCAGTACTCGTAGACTACGTACATCAATAGGCCGAGTGAAGCATGAAACTTACGGAAGTTTCTAGTTCGATTTGAAGAATGACTGAATACGTATCACCATATGTACTGACTGTCCCTCTAAGCACTAGAAATGGATGGAAGTCTCAAGTTATCAATCAAATGGTATTAATGTGATGAAGGTGGGCGAATGCCACAAGGTAGGCAGCGACACTATTCGAGGAGCTGGCATTAACCATTGATGTCTTCATGTTAGAAGGAGACTGAATAGAGCTGTGTTGTTGAATGCTGTTGTATTGTGAGTGCATGATTGAATGAAGGTGAGTTGATCATGATTACATGATGAAAGCTGATAATAGAAGACTATGACTGTGCTTATGCAGCTTGTGATGTGTCATTAATTTGGCAGAACCCCTTCACAAGTTGGTGATAGTCTAGTGAGTTTAGCTGGCCTTGTTGGCTGTCTGAGTTTATTTTTGATGATTGACATGACACACGTTTAATTCGTGACAGTAGTGCTTTAACTTTCCATTCACTAATGTTGCAGTGAGCCGAAGAAGTATGGATCTCCAGTCTACAGTGGATATGTGGAATATGATGGTGAGCATTTGATATTTGTCTGTTCGTAATGTCAGAGGATGTGATTTGATATTTTTTCCTCATAAAGCATTTGAACAGGTCTATTCCTGTCTAAATCGTCGTCGAGGAATAGATGAAAGATCAGGAATGGTGCTGTTCTTACGGAGATAAGTAAGAACTGCAATCCTCCTGTTAACAGAAAGGATTGATCAATGTGAAATCTGAGTTAGGAAACTGCAAATGAAGTTGAGCAGATTGAAAATGAACATGTGATATGATATCTGTTTGCTGTACTGAACGGTCCGATATCAGGTTAACGATCTCATCTAGTCAGGCTAGAAAGACGCTTTGAAACTTTTGCAACGGATTCAATCGAAAACGATGTACAATTTAGCTCCCTAGTGTGCAAATGCATCGGCGAGAGCGATAATGTCGCAAGAGTTGCGGCACGTGATTTGCAAAAAGCTACTTTGTCGGGGAAAATCGCATATTCAGCAGGTGAGTTAATACTGCTCAGTATGCGATTAAGGTGATCCGTTAAGTTGCATAGACATGAGTGGAAATTGAGAGTCATGAGAAGACATACAGGAGGCTAAATAGAAGAAGAATGGTTTTCGATGAGTATCCAGTGTTGTCACCAACGCTCTATGAAGTGGGCAAAGAAAGGAGGGGGGTTGTTCTCGAGGGAAGACTGGGATGTGCAGAGCGGACGGAGTATTGACTAGTTAGCGGTGAAAGAGGCAGAGAAATGCTTGCATGTACTTACTCGTTGTGTGAGTAAATTTGAATCCTTTGAAACTAGCAAAGCAAGTGATCAGACGGAGTAGCGTGATGATGAGAAGCAAAAAGAAGGCACAAATCTTCCACAAGCCAACCTGCAAGGCGTGCAGAAAAGGAGTGTGGATTATTTTTGTAAAATGTGGATCTCCATTTTGTAGACTACATTGTATTACGTTGAACAAAAGGTGTTAATTTCAATTCTCATTAAACCCCTTAATTTTAAATCAAATCAACTGAATGTGTTGTTTATATAATCATATTGAATTAAGAATTCAGTGTCATATCATTGTAATTTCTTGCAGGTGGTGATGAAATATTGGAGAGAATTGCAACAATAGTGATTGAAAGTAAGTGGGATATTATTTTTCATGGTCCGTGGAGTGTTTAAATCAACGATGGTGTTTTGAGATTGAGCTTGTAGCTATTTGTTTAATGCACATGATTTGCGAGAACGGACGAACGGAATGATGCGTGACGATCGCTTCCTAGTAAGAAGGTTAGACTACGTACATAAATAGGCTGAGTGAAGCATGAAACTTCCGGAAGTTTCTAGTTTGATTTGAAGAATGACTGAATACGTATCACCATATGCAACTGACTGTCCCTCTAAGCACTAGAAATGGATGGAAGTCTCAAGTTATCAATCAAATGGTATTAATGTGATGAAGGTGGGCGAATGCCACAAGGTAGGCAGCGACACTATTCGAGGAGCTGGCATTAACCATTGATGTCTTCATGTTAGAAGGAGACTGAATAGAGCTGTGTTGTTGAATGCTGTTGTATTGTGAGTGAATGATTGAATGAAGGTGAGTTGATCATGATTACATGATGAAAGCTGATAATAGAAGACTATGACTGTGCTTATGCAGCTTGTGATGTGTCATTAATTTGGCAGAACCCCTTCACAAGTTGGTGATAGTCTAGTGAGTTTAGCTGGCCTTGTTGGCTGTCTGAGTTATTTTTAATGATTGACATGACACACGTTTAATTCGTGACAGTAGTGCTTTAACTTTCCATTCACTAATGTTGCAGTGAGCCGAAGAAGTATGGATCTCCAGTCTACAGTGGATATGTGGAATATGATGGTGAGCATTTGATATTTGTCTGTTCGTAATGTCAGAGGATGTGATTTGATATTTTTTCCTCATAAAGCATTTGAACAGGTCTATTCCTGTCTAAATCGTCGTCGAGGAATAGATGAAAGATCAGGAATGGTGCTGTTCTTACGGAGATAAGTAAGAACTGCAATCCTCCTGTTAACAGAAAGGATTGATCAATGTGAAATCTGAGTTAGGAAACTGCAAATGAAGTTGAGCAGATTGAAAATGAACATGTGATATGATATCTGTTTGCTGTACTGAACGGTCCGATATCAGGTTAACGATCTCATCTAGTCAGGCTAGAAAGACGCTTTGAAACTTTTGCAACGGATTCAATCGAAAACGATGTACAATTTAGCTCCCTAGTGTGCAAATGCATCGGCAAGAGCGATAATGTCGCAAGAGTTGCGGCACGTGATTTGCAAAAAGCTACTTTGTCGGGGAAAATCGCATATTCAGCAGGTGAGTTAATACTGCTCAGTATGCGATTAAGGTGATCCGTTAAGTTGCATAGACATGAGTGGAAATTGAGAGTCATGAGAAGACATACAGGAGGCTAAATAGAAGAAGAATGGTTTTCGATGAGTATCCAGTGTTGTCACCAACGCTCTATGAAGTGGGCAAAGAAAGGAGGGGGGTTGTTCTCGAGGGAAGACTGGGATGTGCAGAGCGGACGGAGTATTGACTAGTTAGCGGTGAAAGAGGCAGAGAAATGCTTGCATGTACTTACTCGTTGTGTGAGTAAATTTGAATCCTTTGAAACTAGCAAAGCAAGTGATCAGACGGAGTAGCGTGATGATGAGAAGCGAAAAGAAGGCACAAATCTTCCACAAGCCAACCTGCAAAGCGTGCAGAAAAGGAGTGTGGATTATTTTTGTAAAATGTGGATCTCCAGTGTGTAGACTACATTGTATTACGTTGAACAAAAGGTGTTTATTTCAATTCTCATTAAACCCCTTAATTTGAAATCAAATCAACTGAATGTGTTGTTTATATAATCATATTGAATTAAGAATTCAGTGTCATATCATTGTAATTTCTTGCAGGTGGTGATGAAATATAGGAGAGAATTGCAACAATAGTGATTGAAAGTAAGTGGGATATTATTTTTCATGGTCCGTGGAGTGTTTAAATCAACGATGGTGTTTTGAGATTGAGCTTGTAGCTATTTGTTTAATGCACATGATTTGCGAGAACGGACGAACGGAATGATGCGTGACGATCGCTTCCTAGTAAGAAGGTTAGACTACGTACATAAATAGGCTGAGTGAAGCATGAAACTTCCGGAAGTTTCTAGTTTGATTTGAAGAATGACTGAATACGTATCACCATATGCAACTGACTGTCCCTCTAAGCACTAGAAATGGATGGAAGTCTCAAGTTATCAATCAAATGGTATTAATGTGATGAAGGTGGGCGAATGCCACAAGGTAGGCAGCGACACTATTCGAGGAGCTGGCATTAACCATTGATGTCTTCATGTTAGAAGGAGACTGAATAGAGCTGTGTTGTTGAATGCTGTTGTATTGTGAGTGCATGATTGAATGAAGGTGAGTTGATCATGATTACATGATGAAAGCTGATAATAGAAGACTATGACTGTGCTTATGCAGCTTGTGATGTGTCATTAATTTGGCAGAACCCCTTCACAAGTTGGTGATAGTCTAGTGAGTTTAGCTGGCCTTGTTGGCTGTCTGAGTTATTTTTAATGATTGACATGACACACGTTTAATTCGTGACAGTAGTGCTTTAACTTTCCATTCACTAATGTTGCAGTGAGCCGAAGAAGTATGGATCTCCAGTCTACAGTGGATATGTGGAATATGATGGTGAGCATTTGATATTTGTCTGTTCGTAATGTCAGAGGATGTGATTTGATATTTTTTCCTCATAAAGCATTTGAACAGGTCTATTCCTGTCTAAATCGTCGTCGAGGAATAGATGAAAGATCAGGAATGGTGCTGTTCTTACGGAGATAAGTAAGAACTGCAATCCTCCTGTTAACAGAAAGGATTGATCAATGTGAAATCTGAGTTAGGAAACTGCAAATGAAGTTGAGCAGATTGAAAATGAACATGTGATATGATATCTGTTTGCTGTACTGAACGGTCCGATATCAGGTTAACGATCTCATCTAGTCAGGCTAGAAAGACGCTTTGAAACTTTTGCAACGGATTCAATCGAAAACGATGTACAATTTAGCTCCCTAGTGTGCAAATGCATCGGCAAGAGCGATAATGTCGCAAGAGTTGCGGCACGTGATTTGCAAAAAGCTACTTTGTCGGGGAAAATCGTATATTCAGCAGGTGAGTTAATACTGCTCAGTATGCGATTAAGGTGATCCGTTAAGTTGCATAGACATGAGTGGAAATTGAGAGTCATGAGAAGACATACAGGAGGCTAAATAGAAGAAGAATGGTTTTCGATGAGTATCCAGTGTTGTCACCAACGCTCTATGAAGTGGGCAAAGAAAGGAGGGGGTTGTTCTCGAGGGAAGACTGGGATGTGCAGAGCGGACGGAGTATTGACTAGTTAGCGGTGAAAGAGGCAGAGAAATGCTTGCATGTACTTACTCGTTGTGTGAGTAAATTTGAATCCTTTGAAACTAGCAAAGCAAGTGATCAGACGGAGTAGCGTGATGATGAGAAGCGAAAAGAAAGCACAAATCTTCCACAAGCCAACCTGCAAAGCGTGCAGAAAAGGAGTGTGGATTATTTTTGTAAAATGTGGATCTCCAGTGTGTAGACTACATTGTATTACGTTGAACAAAAGGTGTTTATTTCAATTCTCATTAAACCCCTTAATTTGAAATCAAATCAACTGAATGTGTTGTTTATATAATCATATTGAATTAAGAATTCAGTGTCATATCATTGTAATTTCTTGCAGGTGGTGATGAAATATTGGAGAGAATTGCAACAATAGTGATTGAAAGTAAGTGGGATATTATTTTTCATGGTCCGTGGAGTGTTTAAATCAACGATGGTGTTTTGAGATTGAGCTTGTAGCTATTTGTTTAATGCACATGATTTGCGAGAACGGACGAACGGAATGATGCGTGACGATCGCTTCCTAGTAAGAAGGTTAGACTACGTACATAAATAGGCTGAGTGAAGCATGAAACTTACGGAAGTTTCTAGTTTGATTTGAAGAATGACTGAATACGTATCACCATATGCAACTGACTGTCCCTCTAAGCACTAGAAATGGATGGAAGTCTCAAGTTATCAAATCAAATGGTATTAATGTGATGAAGGTGGGCGAATGCCACAAGGTAGGCAGCGACACTATTCGAGGAGCTGGCATTAACCATTGATGTCTTCATGTTAGAAGGAGACTGAATAGAGCTGTGTTGTTGAATGCTGTTGTATTGTGAGTGCATGATTGAATGAAGGTGAGTTGATCATGATTACATGATGAAAGCTGATAATAGAAGACTATGACTGTGCTTATGCAGCTTGTGATGTGTCATTAATTTGGCGGAACCCCTTCACAAGTTGGTGATAGTCTAGTGAGTTTAGCTGGCCTTGTTGGCTGTCTGAGTTATTTTTAATGATTGACATGACACACGTTTAATTCGTGACAGTAGTGCTTTAACTTTCCATTCACTAATGTTGCAGTGAGCCGAAGAAGTATGGATCTCCAGTCTACAGTGGATATGTGGAATATGATGGTGAGCATTTGATATTTGTCTGTTCGTAATGTCAGAGGATGTGATTTGATATTTTTTCCTCATAAAGCATTTGAACAGGTCTATTCCTGTCTAAATCGTCGTCGAGGAATAGATGAAAGATCAGGAATGGTGCTGTTCTTACGGAGATAAGTAAGAACTGCAATCCTCCTGTTAACAGAAAGGATTGATCAATGTGAAATCTGAGTTAGGAAACTGCAAATGAAGTTGAGCAGATTGAAAATGAACATGTGATATGATATCTGTTTGCTGTACTGAACGGTCCGATATCAGGTTAACGATCTCATCTAGTCAGGCTAGAAAGACGCTTTGAAACTTTTGCAACGGATTCAATCGAAAACGATGTACAATTTAGCTCCCTAGTGTGCAAATGCATCGGCAAGAGCGATAATGTCGCAAGAGTTGCGGCACGTGATTTGCAAAAAGCTACTTTGTCGGGGAAAATCGCATATTCAGCAGGTGAGTTAATACTGCTCAGTATGCGATTAAGGTGATCCGTTAAGTTGCATAGACATGAGTGGAAATTGAGAGTCATGAGAAGACATACAGGAGGCTAAATAGAAGAAGAATGGTTTTCGATGAGTATCCAGTGTTGTCACCAACGCTCTATGAAGTGGGCAAAGAAAGGAGGGGGGTTGTTCTCGAGGGAAGACTGGGATGTGCAGAGCGGACGGAGTATTGACTAGTTAGCGGTGAAAGAGGCAGAGAAATGCTTGCATGTACTTACTCGTTGTGTGAGTAAATTTGAATCCTTTGAAACTAGCAAAGCAAGTGATCAGACGGAGTAGCGTGATGATGAGAAGCGAAAAGAAAGCACAAATCTTCCACAAGCCAACCTGCAAAGCGTGCAGAAAAGGAGTGTGGATTATTTTTGTAAAATGTGGATCTCCAGTGTGTAGACTACATTGTATTACGTTGAACAAAAGGTGTTTATTTCAATTCTCATTAAACCCCTTAATTTGAAATCAAATCAACTGAATGTGTTGTTTATATAATCATATTGAATTAAGAATTCAGTGTCATATCATTGTAATTTCTTGCAGGTGGTGATGAAATATTGGAGAGAATTGCAACAATAGTGATTGAAAGTAAGTGGGATATTATTTTTCATGGTCCGTGGAGTGTTTAAATCAACGATGGTGTTTTGAGATTGAGCTTGTAGCTATTTGTTTAATGCACATGATTTGCGAGAACGGACGAACGGAATGATGCGTGACGATCGCTTCCTAGTAAGAAGGTTAGACTACGTACATAAATAGGCTGAGTGAAGCATGAAACTTACGGAAGTTTCTAGTTTGATTTGAAGAATGACTGAATACGTATCACCATATGCAACTGACTGTCCCTCTAAGCACTAGAAATGGATGGAAGTCTCAAGTTATCAAATCAAATGGTATTAATGTGATGAAGGTGGGCGAATGCCACAAGGTAGGCAGCGACACTATTCGAGGAGCTGGCATTAACCATTGATGTCTTCATGTTAGAAGGAGACTGAATAGAGCTGTGTTGTTGAATGCTGTTGTATTGTGAGTGCATGATTGAATGAAGGTGAGTTGATCATGATTACATGATGAAAGCTGATAATAGAAGACTATGACTGTGCTTATGCAGCTTGTGATGTGTCATTAATTTGGCGGAACCCCTTCACAAGTTGGTGATAGTCTAGTGAGTTTAGCTGGCCTTGTTGGCTGTCTGAGTTATTTTTAATGATTGACATGACACACGTTTAATTCGTGACAGTAGTGCTTTAACTTTCCATTCACTAATGTTGCAGTGAGCCGAAGAAGTATGGATCTCCAGTCTACAGTGGATATGTGGAATATGATGGTGAGCATTTGATATTTGTCTGTTCGTAATGTCAGAGGATGTGATTTGATATTTTTTCCTCATAAAGCATTTGAACAGGTCTATTCCTGTCTAAATCGTCGTCGAGGAATAGATGAAAGATCAGGAATGGTGCTGTTCTTACGGAGATAAGTAAGAACTGCAATCCTCCTGTTAACAGAAAGGATTGATCAATGTGAAATCTGAGTTAGGAAACTGCAAATGAAGTTGAGCAGATTGAAAATGAACATGTGATATGATATCTGTTTGCTGTACTGAACGGTCCGATATCAGGTTAACGATCTCATCTAGTCAGGCTAGAAAGACGCTTTGAAACTTTTGCAACGGATTCAATCGAAAACGATGTACAATTTAGCTCCCTAGTGTGCAAATGCATCGGCAAGAGCGATAATGTCGCAAGAGTTGCGGCACGTGATTTGCAAAAAGCTACTTTGTCGGGGAAAATCGCATATTCAGCAGGTGAGTTAATACTGCTCAGTATGCGATTAAGGTGATCCGTTAAGTTGCATAGACATGAGTGGAAATTGAGAGTCATGAGAAGACATACAGGAGGCTAAATAGAAGAAGAATGGTTTTCGATGAGTATCCAGTGTTGTCACCAACGCTCTATGAAGTGGGCAAAGAAAGGAGGGGGTTGTTCTCGAGGGAAGACTGGGATGTGCAGAGCGGACGGAGTATTGACTAGTTAGCGGTGAAAGAGGCAGAGAAATGCTTGCATGTACTTACTCGTTGTGTGAGTAAATTTGAATCCTTTGAAACTAGCAAAGCAAGTGATCAGACGGAGTAGCGTGATGATGAGAAGCGAAAAGAAGGCACAAATCTTCCACAAGCCAACCTGCAAAGCGTGCAGAAAAGGAGTGTGGATTATTTTTGTAAAATGTGGATCTCCAGTGTGTAGACTACATTGTATTACGTTGAACAAAAGGTGTTTATTTCAATTCTCATTAAACCCCTTAATTTGAAATCAAATCAACTGAATGTGTTGTTTATATAATCATATTGAATTAAGAATTCAGTGTCATATCATTGTAATTTCTTGCAGGTGGTGATGAAATATTGGAGAGAATTGCAACAATAGTGATTGAAAGTAAGTGGGATATTATTTTTCATGGTCCGTGGAGTGTTTAAATCAACGATGGTGTTTTGAGATTGAGCTTGTAGCTATTTGTTTAATGCACATGATTTGCGAGAACGGACGAACGGAATGATGCGTGACGATCGCTTCCTAGTAAGAAGGTTAGACTACGTACATAAATAGGCTGAGTGAAGCATGAAACTTACGGAAGTTTCTAGTTTGATTTGAAGAATGTCTGAATACGTATCACCATATGCAACTGACTGTCCCTCTAAGCACTAGAAATGGATGGAAGTCTCAAGTTATCAATCAAATGGTATTAATGTGATGAAGGTGGGCGAATGCCACAAGGTAGGCAGCGACACTATTCGAGGAGCTGGCATTAACCATTGATGTCTTCATGTTAGAAGGAGACTGAATAGAGCTGTGTTGTTGAATGCTGTTGTATTGTGAGTGCATGATTGAATGAAGGTGAGTTGATCATGATTACATGATGAAAGCTGATAATAGAAGACTATGACTGTGCTTATGCAGCTTGTGATGTGTCATTAATTTGGCAGAACCCCTTCACAAGTTGGTGATAGTCTAGTGAGTTTAGCTGGCCTTGTTGGCTGTCTGAGTTATTTTTAATGATTGACATGACACACGTTTAATTCGTGACAGTAGTGCTTTAACTTTCCATTCACTAATGTTGCAGTGAGCCGAAGAAGTATGGATCTCCAGTCTACAGTGGATATGTGGAATATGATGGTGAGCATTTGATATTTGTCTGTTCGTAATGTCAGAGGATGTGATTTGATATTTTTTCCTCATAAAGCATTTGAACAGGTCTATTCCTGTCTAAATCGTCGTCGAGGAATAGATGAAAGATCAGGAATGGTGCTGTTCTTACGGAGATAAGTAAGAACTGCAATCCTCCTGTTAACAGAAAGGATTGATCAATGTGAAATCTGAGTTAGGAAACTGCAAATGAAGTTGAGCAGATTGAAAATGAACATGTGATATGATATCTGTTTGCTGTACTGAACGGTCCGATATCAGGTTAACGATCTCATCTAGTCAGGCTAGAAAGACGCTTTGAAACTTTTGCAACGGATTCAATCGAAAACGATGTACAATTTATCTCCCTAGTGTGCAAATGCATCGGCGAGAGCGATAATGTCGCAAGAGTTGCGGCACGTGATTTGCAAAAAGCTACTTTGTCGGGGAAAATCGCATATTCAGCAGGTGAGTTAATACTGCTCAGTATGCGATTAAGGTGATCCGTTAAGTTGCATAGACATGAGTGGAAATTGAGAGTCATGAGAAGACATACAGGAGGCTAAATAGAAGAAGAATGGCTTTCGATGAGTATCCAGTGTTGTCACCAACGCTCTATGAAGTGGGCAAAGAAAGGAGGGGGTTGTTCTCGAGGGAAGACTGGGATGTGCAGAGCGGACGGAGTATTGACTAGTTAGCGGTGAAAGAGGCAGAGAAATGCTTGCATGTACTTACTCGTTGTGTGAGTAAATTTGAATCCTTTGAAACTAGCAAAGCAAGTGATCAGACGGAGTAGCGTGATGATGAGAAGCGAAAAGAAGGCACAAATCTTCCACAAGCCAACCTGCAAGGCGTGCAGAAAAGGAGTGTGGATTATTTTTGTAAAATGTGGATCTCCAGTGTGTAGACTACATTGTATTACGTTGAACAAAAGGTGTTAATTTCAATTCTCATTAAACCCCTTAATTTGAAATCAAATCAACTGAATGTGTTGTTTATATAATCATATTGAATTAAGAATTCAGTGTCATATCATTGTAATTTCTTGCAGGTGGTGATGAAATATTGGAGAGAATTGCAACAATAGTGATTGAAAGTAAGTGGGATATTATTTTTCATGGTCCGTGGAGTGTTTAAATCAACGATGGTGTTTTGAGATTGAGCTTGTAGCTATTTGTTTAATGCACATGATTTGCGAGAACGGACGAACGGAATGATGCGTGACGATCGCTTCCTAGTAAGAAGGTTAGACTACGTACATAAATAGGCTGAGTGAAGCATGAAACTTCCGGAAGTTTCTAGTTTGATTTGAAGAATGACTGAATACGTATCACCATATGCAACTGACTGTCCCTCTAAGCACTAGAAATGGATGGAAGTCTCAAGTTATCAATCAAATGGTATTAATGTGATGAAGGTGGGCGAATGCCACAAGGTAGGCAGCGACACTATTCGAGGAGCTGGCATTAACCATTGATGTCTTCATGTTAGAAGGAGACTGAATAGAGCTGTGTTGTTGAATGCTGTTGTATTGTGAGTGCATGATTGAATGAAGGTGAGTTGATCATGATTACATGATGAAAGTTGATAATAGAAGACTATGACTGTGCTTATGCAGCTTGTGATGTGTAATTAATTTGGCAGAACCCCTTCACAAGTTGGTGATAGTCTAGTGAGTTTAGCTGGCCTTGTTGGCTGTCTGAGTTATTTTTAATGATTGACATGACACACGTTTAATTCGTGACAGTAGTGCTTTAACTTTCCATTCACTAATGTTGCAGTGAGCCGAAGAAGTATGGATCTCCAGTCTACAGTGGATATGTGGAATATGATGGTGAGCATTTGATATTTGTCTGTTCGTAATGTCAGAGGATGTGATTTGATATTTTTTCCTCATAAAGCATTTGAACAGGTCTATTCCTGTCTAAATCGTCGTCGAGGAATAGATGAAAGATCAGGAATGGTGCTGTTCTTACGGAGATAAGTAAGAACTGCAATCCTCCTGTTAACAGAAAGGATTGATCAATGTGAAATCTGAGTTAGGAAACTGCAAATGAAGTTGAGCAGATTGAAAATGAACATGTGATATGATATCTGTTTGCTGTACTGAACGGTCCGATATCAGGTTAACGATCTCATCTAGTCAGGCTAGAAAGACGCTTTGAAACTTTTGCAACGGATTCAATCGAAAACGATGTACAATTTATCTCCCTAGTGTGCAAATGCATCGGCGAGAGCGATAATGTCGCAAGAGTTGCGGCACGTGATTTGCAAAAAGCTACTTTGTCGGGGAAAATCGCATATTCAGCAGGTGAGTTAATACTGCTCAGTATGCGATTAAGGTGATCCGTTAAGTTGCATAGACATGAGTGGAAATTGAGAGTCATGAGAAGACATACAGGAGGCTAAATAGAAGAAGAATGGTTTTCGATGAGTATCCAGTGTTGTCACCAACGCTCTATGAAGTGGGCAAAGAAAGGAGGGGGGTTGTTCTCGAGGGAAGACTGGGATGTGCAGAGCGGACGGAGTATTGACTAGTTAGCGGTGAAAGAGGCAGAGAAATGCTTGCATGTACTTACTCGTTGTGTGAGTAAATTTGAATCCTTTGAAACTAGCAAAGCAAGTGATCAGACGGAGTAGCGTGATGATGAGAAGCGAAAAGAAGGCACAAATCTTCCACAAGCCAACCTGCAAGGCGTGCAGAAAAGGAGTGTGGATTATTTTTGTAAAATGTGGATCTCCAGTGTGTAGACTACATTGTATTACGTTGAACAAAAGGTGTTTATTTCAATTCTCATTAAACCCCTTAATTTGAAATCAAATCAACTGAATGTGTTGTTTATATAATCATATTGAATTAAGAATTCAGTGTCATATCATTGTAATTTCTTGCAGGTGGTGATGAAATATTGGAAAGAATTGCAACAATAGTGATTGAAAGTAAGTGGGATATTATTTTTCATGGTCCGTGGAGTGTTTAAATCAACGATGGTGTTTTGAGATTGAGCTTGTAGCTATTTGTTTAATGCACATGATTTGCGAGAACGGACGAACGGAATGATGCGTGACGATCGCTTCCTAGTAAGAAGGTTAGACTACGTACATAAATAGGCTGAGTGAAGCATGAAACTTACGGAAGTTTCTAGTTTGATTTGAAGAATGACTGAATACGTATCGCCATATGCAACTGACTGTCCCTCTAAGCACTAGAAATGGATGGAAGTCTCAAGTTATCAAATCAAATGGTATTAATGTGATGAAGGTGGGCGAATGCCACAAGGTAGGCAGCGACACTATTCGAGGAGCTGGCATTAACCATTGATGTCTTCATGTTAGAAGGAGACTGAATAGAGCTGTGTTGTTGAATGCTGTTGTATTGTGAGTGCATGATTGAATGAAGGTGAGTTGATCATGATTACATGATGAAAGTTGATAATAGAAGACTATGACTGTGCTTATGCAGCTTGTGATGTGTCATTAATTTGGCAGAACCCCTTCACAAGTTGGTGATAGTCTAGTGAGTTTAGCTGGCCTTGTTGGCTGTCTGAGTTATTTTTAATGATTGACATGACACACGTTTAATTCGTGACAGTAGTGCTTTAACTTTCCATTCACTAATGTTGCAGTGAGCCGAAGAAGTATGGATCTCCAGTCTACAGTGGATATGTGGAATATGATGGTGAGCATTTGATATTTGTCTGTTCGTAATGTCAGAGGATGTGATTTGATATTTTTTCCTCATAAAGCATTTGAACAGGTCTATTCCTGTCTAAATCGTCGTCGAGGAATAGATGAAAGATCAGGAATGGTGCTGTTCTTACGGAGATAAGTAAGAACTGCAATCCTCCTGTTAACAGAAAGGATTGATCAATGTGAAATCTGAGTTAGGAAACTGCAAATGAAGTTGAGCAGATTGAAAATGAACATGTGATATGATATCTGTTTGCTGTACTGAACGGTCCGATATCAGGTTAACGATCTCATCTAGTCAGGCTAGAAAGACGCTTTGAAACTTTTGCAACGGATTCAATCGAAAACGATGTACAATTTATCTCCCTAGTGTGCAAATGCATCGGCGAGAGCGATAATGTCGCAAGAGTTGCGGCACGTGATTTGCAAAAAGCTACTTTGTCGGGGAAAATCGCATATTCAGCAGGTGAGTTAATACTGCTCAGTATGCGATTAAGGTGATCCGTTAAGTTGCATAGACATGAGTGGAAATTGAGAGTCATGAGAAGACATACAGGAGGCTAAATAGAAGAAGAATGGTTTTCGATGAGTATCCAGTGTTGTCACCAACGCTCTATGAAGTGGGCAAAGAAAGGAGGGGGGTTGTTCTCGAGGGAAGACTGGGATGTGCAGAGCGGACGGAGTATTGACTAGTTAGCGGTGAAAGAGGCAGAGAAATGCTTGCATGTACTTACTCGTTGTGTGAGTAAATTTGAATCCTTTGAAACTAGCAAAGCAAGTGATCAGACGGAGTAGCGTGATGATGAGAAGCGAAAAGAAGGCACAAATCTTCCACAAGCCAACCTGCAAGGCGTGCAGAAAAGGAGTGTGGATTATTTTTGTAAAATGTGGATCTCCAGTGTGTAGACTACATTGTATTACGTTGAACAAAAGGTGTTTATTTCAATTCTCATTAAACCCCTTAATTTGAAATCAAATCAACTGAATGTGTTGTTTATATAATCATATTGAATTAAGAATTCAGTGTCATATCATTGTAATTTCTTGCAGGTGGTGATGAAATATTGGAAAGAATTGCAACAATAGTGATTGAAAGTAAGTGGGATATTATTTTTCATGGTCCGTGGAGTGTTTAAATCAACGATGGTGTTTTGAGATTGAGCTTGTAGCTATTTGTTTAATGCACATGATTTGCGAGAACGGACGAACGGAATGATGCGTGACGATCGCTTCCTAGTAAGAAGGTTAGACTACGTACATAAATAGGCTGAGTGAAGCATGAAACTTACGGAAGTTTCTAGTTTGATTTGAAGAATGACTGAATACGTATCACCATATGCAACTGACTGTCCCTCTAAGCACTAGAAATGGATGGAAGTCTCAAGTTATCAAATCAAATGGTATTAATGTGATGAAGGTGGGCGAATGCCACAAGGTAGGCAGCGACACTATTCGAGGAGCTGGCATTAACCATTGATGTCTTCATGTTAGAAGGAGACTGAATAGAGCTGTGTTGTTGAATGCTGTTGTATTGTGAGTGCATGATTGAATGAAGGTGAGTTGATCATGATTACATGATGAAAGTTGATAATAGAAGACTATGACTGTGCTTATGCAGCTTGTGATGTGTCATTAATTTGGCAGAACCCCTTCACAAGTTGGTGATAGTCTAGTGAGTTTAGCTGGCCTTGTTGGCTGTCTGAGTTATTTTTAATGATTGACATGACACACGTTTAATTCGTGACAGTAGTGCTTTAACTTTCCATTCACTAATGTTGCAGTGAGCCGAAGAAGTATGGATCTCCAGTCTACAGTGGATATGTGGAATATGATGGTGAGCATTTGATATTTGTCTGTTCGTAATGTCAGAGGATGTGATTTGATATTTTTTCCTCATAAAGCATTTGAACAGGTCTATTCCTGTCTAAATCGTCGTCGAGGAATAGATGAAAGATCAGGAATGGTGCTGTTCTTACGGAGATAAGTAAGAACTGCAATCCTCCTGTTAACAGAAAGGATTGATCAATGTGAAATCTGAGTTAGGAAACTGCAAATGAAGTTGAGCAGATTGAAAATGAACATGTGATATGATATCTGTTTGCTGTACTGAACGGTCCGATATAAGGTTAACGATCTCATCTAGTCAGGCTAGAAAGACGCTTTGAAACTTTTGCAACGGATTCAATCGAAAACGATGTACAATTTAGCTCCCTAGTGTACAAGTGCATCGGCGAGAGCGATAATGTCGCAAGAGTTGCGGCACGTGATTTGCAAAAAGCTACTTTGTCGGGGAAAATCGCATATTCAGCAGGTGAGTTAATACTGCTCAGTATGCGATTAAGGTGATCCGTTAAGTTGCATAGACATGAGTGGAAATTGAGAGTCATGAGAAGACATACAGGAGGCTAAATAGAAGAAGAATGGTTTTCGATGAGTATCCAGTGTTGTCACCAACGCTCTATGAAGTGGGCAAAGAAAGGAGGGGGGTTGTTCTCGAGGGAAGACTGGGATGTGCAGAGCGGACGGAGTATTGACTAGTTAGCGGTGAAAGAGGCAGAGAAATGCTTGCATGTACTTACTCGTTGTGTGAGTAAATTTGAATCCTTTGAAACTAGCAAAGCAAGTGATCAGACGGAGTAGCGTGATGATGAGAAGCGAAAAGAAGGCACAAATCTTCCACAAGCCAACCTGCAAGGCGTGCAGAAAAGGAGTGTGGATTATTTTTGTAAAATGTGGATCTCCAGTGTGTAGACTACATTGTATTACGTTGAACAAAAGGTGTTAATTTCAATTCTCATTAAACCCCTTAATTTGAAATCAAATCAACTGAATGTGTTGTTTATATAATCATATTGAATTAAGAATTCAGTGTCATATCATTGTAATTTCTTGCAGGTGGTGATGAAATATTGGAGAGAATTGCAACAATAGTGATTGAAAGTAAGTGGGATATTATTTTTCATGGTCCGTGGAGTGTTTAAATCAACGATGGTGTTTTGAGATTGAGCTTGTAGCTATTTGTTTAATGCACATGATTTGCGAGAACGGACGAACGGAATGATGCGTGACGATCGCTTCCTAGTAAGAAGGTTAGACTACGTACATAAATAGGCTGAGTGAAGCATGAAACTTACGGAAGTTTCTAGTTTGATTTGAAGAATGACTGAATACGTATCACCATATGCAACTGACTGTCCCTCTAAGCACTAGAAATGGATGGAAGTCTCAAGTTATCAAATCAAATGGTATTAATGTGATGAAGGTGGGCGAATGCCACAAGGTAGGCAGCGACACTATTCGAGGAGCTGGCATTAACCATTGATGTCTTCATGTTAGAAGGAGACTGAATAGAGCTGTGTTGTTGAATGCTGTTGTATTGTGAGTGCATGATTGAATGAAGGTGAGTTGATCATGATTACATGATGAAAGTTGATAATAGAAGACTATGACTGTGCTTATGCAGCTTGTGATGTGTCATTAATTTGGCAGAACCCCTTCACAAGTTGGTGATAGTCTAGTGAGTTTAGCTGGCCTTGTTGGCTGTCTGAGTTATTTTTAATGATTGACATGACACACGTTTAATTCGTGACAGTAGTGCTTTAACTTTCCATTCACTAATGTTGCAGTGAGCCGAAGAAGTATGGATCTCCAGTCTACAGTGGATATGTGGAATATGATGGTGAGCATTTGATATTTGTCTGTTCGTAATGTCAGAGGATGTGATTTGATATTTTTTTCCTCATAAAGCATTTGAACAGGTCTATTCCTGTCTAAATCGTCGTCCGAGGAAGAGAAAAAGATCAGGAATGGTGCTGTTCTTACGGAGATAAGTAAGAACTGCAATCCTCCTGTTAACAGAAAGGATTGATCAATGTGAAATCTGAGTTAGGAAACTGCAAATGAAGTTGAGCAGATTGAAAATGAACATGTGATATGATATCTGTTTGCTGTACTGAACGGTCCGATATAAGGTTAACGATCTCATCTAGTCAGGCTAGAAAGACGCTTTGAAACTTTTGCAACGGATTCAATCGAAAACGATGTACAATTTAGCTCCCTAGTGTACAAGTGCATCGGCGAGAGCGATAATGTCGCAAGAGTTGCGGCACGTGATTTGCAAAAAGCTACTTTGTCGGGGAAAATCGCATATTCAGCAGGTGAGTTAATACTGCTCAGTATGCGATTAAGGTGATCCGTTAAGTTGCATAGACATGAGTGGAAATTGAGAGTCATGAGAAGACATACAGGAGGCTAAATAGAAGAAGAATGGTTTTCGATGAGTATCCAGTGTTGTCACCAACGCTCTATGAAGTGGGCAAAGAAAGGAGGGGGGTTGTTCTCGAGGGAAGACTGGGATGTGCAGAGCGGACGGAGTATTGACTAGTTAGCGGTGAAAGAGGCAGAGAAATGCTTGCATGTACTTACTCGTTGTGTGAGTAAATTTGAATCCTTTGAAACTAGCAAAGCAAGTGATCAGACGGAGTAGCGTGATGATGAGAAGCGAAAAGAAGGCACAAATCTTCCACAAGCCAACCTGCAAGGCGTGCAGAAAAGGAGTGTGGATTATTTTTGTAAAATGTGGATCTCCAGTGTGTAGACTACATTGTATTACGTTGAACAAAAGGTGTTAATTTCAATTCTCATTAAACCCCTTAATTTGAAATCAAATCAACTGAATGTGTTGTTTATATA
Organism: Prostheceraeus crozeri; assembly: GCA_907163375.1. Taxonomy (NCBI): domain Eukaryota; kingdom Metazoa; phylum Platyhelminthes; order Polycladida; family Euryleptidae; genus Prostheceraeus; species Prostheceraeus crozeri. The sequence continues at coordinate 134,500 of CAJQUW010006725.1, forward strand.
ATCATATTGAATTAAGAATTCAGTGTCATATCATTGTAATTTCTTGCAGGTGGTGATGAAATATTGGAGAGAATTGCAACAATAGTGATTGAAAGTAAGTGGGATATTATTTTTCATGGTCCGTGGAGTGTTTAAATCAACGATGGTGTTTTGAGATTGAGCTTGTAGCTATTTGTTTAATGCACATGATTTGCGAGAACGGACGAACGGAATGATGCGTGACGATCGCTTCCTAGTAAGAAGGTTAGACTACGTACATAAATAGGCTGAGTGAAGCATGAAACTTACGGAAGTTTCTAGTTTGATTTGAAGAATGACTGAATACGTATCACCATATGCAACTGACTGTCCCTCTAAGCACTAGAAATGGATGGAAGTCTCAAGTTATCAAATCAAATGGTATTAATGTGATGAAGGTGGGCGAATGCCACAAGGTAGGCAGCGACACTATTCGAGGAGCTGGCATTAACCATTGATGTCTTCATGTTAGAAGGAGACTGAATAGAGCTGTGTTGTTGAATGCTGTTGTATTGTGAGTGCATGATTGAATGAAGGTGAGTTGATCATGATTACATGATGAAAGTTGATAATAGAAGACTATGACTGTGCTTATGCAGCTTGTGATGTGTCATTAATTTGGCAGAACCCCTTCACAAGTTGGTGATAGTCTAGTGAGTTTAGCTGGCCTTGTTGGCTGTCTGAGTTATTTTTGATGATTGACATGACACACGTTTAATTCGTGACAGTAGTGCTTTAACTTTCCATTCACTAATGTTGCAGTGAGCCGAAGAAGTATGGATCTCCAGTCTACAGTGGATATGTGGAATATGATGGTGAGCATTTGATATTTGTCTGTTCGTAATGTCAGAGGATGTGATTTGATATTTTTTCCTCATAAAGCATTTGAACAGGTCTGTTCCTGTCTAAATCGTCGTCGAGGAATAGATGAAAGATCAGGAATGGTGCTGTTCTTACGGAGATAAGTAAGAACTGCAATCCTCCTGTTAACAGAAAGGATTGATCAATGTGAAATCTGAGTTAGGAAACTGCAAATGAAGTTGAGCAGATTGAAAATGAACATGTGATATGATATCTGTTCGCTGTACTGAACGGTCCGATATCAGGTTAACGATCTCATCTAGTCAGGCTAGAAAGACGCTTTGAAACTTTTTACAACGGATTCAAGCGTCATTCTATACCGTCTAATATTAAGTTGATCCTTATGTGTTTCATCGTTTTGTTGACCGAAAATATGTTTATTGATTTCCATGCATTCTTGGGTAGTGGATACATCGGTTTGCAGTGAACCTCAATAAGTTTGAATTTAAGCTTTTGTGCGTTTTTTTAGTTGCAGATGTGTTAGAGTGTAATAATGGAATTCGAAATTTGAGAGCACTAATTTATTGTTAACACATTTTCACTCAAACTGTGGTTAACTGCTTTCAAGGACCCCGATGGCACTTTTTCCTGCATATATGACTTGATTTCCTGGCAAATTGAGAATTACTAATGAGAACTTTGCCGCGCTTGAATGTATCAATCCCATGGTGTGTTGATTTGATGAACTGAGAGTTTGCTGAGAAGATTCAAATAACTGATTAGTGTCTTCTTTTTCAGCATGAACTACCTTCGACCATTGCGCAGGGACGACTTCAATCTTCTGTTCGATTCATTTCAGGAAACCTATGTATGTACTACTCCTTCACCGACAATGATCTATTTTCAACGATCTCTTCATTTAGTTGTTTTCAGATGTAATTTTGTTGTCCATGCTCAGTGTAGCTGCATGCGCGATTATTTCTATCGTACATTCTCATTGCTCTCAGATAACGACGTGTCTTTGTAATTGCCGACAGCAGTCAGCATTTTAATATAACTTTGAGATAACCGAATTTACATCGTTTTTTTGTTCTGCTTTTCATTTAAGTACTTGCGAATTTCAATCGTGTAACTTCGAAGTTGGGGTGTAGCAGTATAACGATTAGATACAAGACAATGAAAGATTGCCGATTTTTGATTTGATTTTCTGTTATTCATGTACAGCAAGTGCGTTTATTCCGATCAATAAAATTTCAATTAAATGTAAAGATTACTAAATCAATTTGGCAAGTGCTAGAGTAACTTCTATCACATCGAATCTGTAAGTCGTACACAGAATTGGTTCAATCACTCATGAAACGTAGTTGATAATGAATTACCTGTAACTGGATATCTGACCACAAATATGGTGTACTTGTCAACAGCGTGACAGTGCGTTGCAAGCTAATACGAATCGGATCTAATTGAAAGTGTTGTAAATGGCGATAATTACCGGTAATGATAACCCAAAGTACCATCGATCGATAATAATTAGGGGTAAGTCGGGCAATTGCGCCACGTATTTTCTACGATATGGGCAGTTTGGTATATAGCGACTAGAAAAAACGAGAATCATTGGATGTCTGCGGGTCTTGAAAAGCAGCTATTATTTTTAATTAAGGAAATGTCGAAAAAATAATTGCACGAAAAAGATCCTGGATCAATTTCCATAAAACGATATATTACATGAATTCAGTCTATTCATAAAGTGCGCATTGATGACAAAACCATACCCGGTATGTCAAACGGTCTCGCTATCGATGCCATTTATACATGTGGTCTTAACAAAACGCGCTTCGACGACGAATCCATGTCATAGCTATGACATAACGCAGTCTCGCTTTAGGCGTTTAGACCAATTTGTGATGAAATAATCGTGTTTTATTAATTCTACTCCAACATCTTTATTTATAGAGCGCGTCTCGATAACAATTAATTACAAGTCATTTATAACTTATATAGAGCATTTAACCTTTTGGCTTCACAAAACCTGTGAAGGTTTTTGCTATTTAAGCAATAATTAATACATAAAATCATTTGAAAATTTATGCCATTTAGTTTTTATTAGAAATAGATACTGATGTGGCGAAGCATCAGCAGAAACTGTAGCTTTTTCATTTAAGACTAACATATTCTTACAATTGCCTTTTAGGGCAAGCTAGGACTGAGCTAGTGGGCAGATAAGTTAGCTAGGCAAAAAAACATTAAAATCTAAGGCGATAGGTCACAATCTAATCTACGCTGCAAAAAAATAACAGCCGACTACATGCATGACACTACAAAAGGCATAATTTTTGTATAAGTTCGAACGACTACGAGGTGCTAAGTTGCAAGAAAAAAACAATGTGATTTTTCAAAAAGGTATGAAAATGCTATATTCTGTTTCTTTACGATTTAGTCTCGTTGGAATTAATCTATTTCTTGCCCTTTCTATTTCTTGTATGGGGAGTAGTGACGTAAAAAAGCTTCATTCTTCCTTTACTGCTCCTCTGAATTTCGATGCTTCGTTTCCAATCTGATGAAATATGATGAATTTAATCATTGATCACAAAAAAACTTAATCACTGCATGAAAAAATTAAGAAACAGTGAATAATGAAGCAAGTAGGTTCCAGATGCAATGAAACTTTGATTGACTGAGGTAGGAATTTGACAATGACATTAAAGTAGCTACTAAAATTTGTTAATAAGATAAAATTGAGAGTACCGAAAATGTCGAATCGACTCGAAATTCGAGTACTTGAAATCTCCCAACTAGCAGGGAGGACACTACTATCTCTTAGTGGTATAGTTAGCTTAGATTTTTTTCTTCCAAGAGTTTCCGCACCAAATGAATTCTTGTGATATACTTCCCCAAGAGAATTTTTAGGACTTCTATTTTTAGGTATTCAAATTTTGCTCGTAATCGAATGATAGTGAACAAGTATTTGAATTTTATTCTTTAAGTCGAACGAATTCTGAAAATGCCGTGAAGTAGTAAGGAAGTGACAAACACCAGATAGCGCAAGATGGCCGCCATCGCTGACGTCCCCCCCTCTGGAACGACAGAGGTCTGTCGTGGTGTGCCGGCCAGGTTGGTCCACGTTCACAAAATGTTCGCTGACTCCCCCCCCCTCTGCAACGACAGAGTGTGAGACTCGAGTGAGTTGGTCCGACCGCCTGGTTGACGTGGGCGACCGTCTAGGTTGACGTGGGCGACCGTCTAGGTTGTCGTGGATGGTGAAATGGCTGCCAGATTCGGATTCAGCGTAAAATTCTGCATCTGTGGTGTGATTTCCAGGTCAATCGGCAAGAAAAAATTTTTCTTCAAAATTTTAACAGAGTTAAAATTTGGGACGTTTTGATGTGTAGCGCCCAAACGAAGCATCGGATGAGAAAACGGAGGGCAGATTCGGATTCAGCGTGAAATTCTGCATCGGTATGGTGAGTTTCAAGTCAATCGGAGAGAAAAAATTTTCGCTGACGTCCCCCCCCTCTGGACAGCTCGCTTCGATTTTGGCTTCTAGTGGACGGATTTTGTCGTGCGATAGCTCGTTTGAAAGCTAAGAGTGAGACAAATTCACTGAAAGAATCGGCTTGTTTCTATCTGTCTTCGTTTAGATGTGAGACGCCATTTAAGATTTTGGAACACTCCCTGTGGGAACGCATCTTGCTAATATCAACAGATTATCTGGCGAGGTTGATTTGGTGGATAATTTTTTTAAAGGTTCATTTTCGTGTAAAAACTATCTCCGCATGTGAAAATGGTCATCATTTATCCAAAAACATGTGTAAAATTAAAAAACGACAGGTGGCAAAAAGTTGCTATAATTAGCTGGTAGATATTTGTTTACTAATGCGAGCTGATTTTTCGCCAACCGGCGAAATCGTGGATATTGTAGCAACTAATTAGTGGTAAGTAGTAATGTTCGTATATTACCTTCACATGAAAATATATTGTATACTCAGTCTGATCTGATAAAAAGGGATCTTTTTTTAATTCACGAAGGCTTAAACTAAAAAAAGTATTTGTCTTCCATAAATGTCGCAGTAAATACTATGATATTGTTCAAATATTTGTCATTGTTGTAAATTATTGAATGTCAAGAGATGTTATGAAAATTGATATATGCGGATTCTCTATGTTCTTATCATTATCAAAGAATGATAGTCTGCACTTATATCTTAGATAGATTAGCCATATGTGAGGGATAGTGAGGAGGTGAGGGAGAGAATAGAGCCTCGACTGTAGAGGCGGATTACTAAAGAAAACAAGAGAGAAAGTCAAAAGTAAAAGGTGACATATAGAGCGCGAATTGTCGCCGGCGAACTTCGCCAGCGAATATCCCGCAAATATGACTGAACTTTAGCATGATATTCTGCAGCTGACATTCGCCAGTTTTTCGCAAGATTCGTTCCCACAGGGCTATGGCGAAAAACGACAGAGTTAGAATTTGGGACGTTTTGGGCTGTAGCTTCAAAACGAAGCATCGGATTGGAAAACGGATTTCAGATTTGGAATCAGCGTGAAATTCTCTATCTGTATGGTGAGTTTCAAGGCAATCGGCGAGAAAAAATTTTCAACATTTTTCGAAAAAACGACAAGAGTTAGAATTTTTGCGATGGCTGCCTACTGTAGAGCCAAAACGAAGCATCGGATGGGAAAACGGAGGCCAGATTCGGATTCAGCGTCAAATTCTACATGGAAATGGTGTATTTCCAGCTCAATCGGAGCACTAGAAGCGGAGATAGACGGGATTTTTAGTGTTTGAATGATAGGTATTACGTCATCAGCTGATCGCCACACACTATATAAGCTGGGAACCGACAGAGACTTTTCATTTAGAGGAGAACGATTGTCAAAGGTAGGTCGTCTCTCTGAGCTCCGATGATAGCTTCGGACATTCCAAATTCCGAGTTTCTGAAAGAAACCGACTTAGAAAATTTCATTGCTGATATCAGCTAAGGCGTCAGACTTAGAGGTTCGCCAGGAGATGGCCTTCGTCTCCAGGCCATAAAAGACTCCAAAACTTTAAAGGCCTGTAACTTTGCTTCTACAAGTCCGATTGACTTGTTTCAAAAAAGGTTCGGTCGCTATTGACCTGCCCTAAGTGATAAACTACTTATAAAATTTCATAAGTAGTGCTAAAAAGTTGAAAAATTTAAATTCACTAGTTTTGGAGGTTTTCTGGGGTTTTCGACCCTGCTGAAGTCAATGAAAGCATTTTTAATGATGTCTGAGCCAGTCTTCTCATACTATAAGCGGCTTTTCACTGAAAGCGAGCAAGACACGGAGAGTTTTGCTGTAATATTCCACTGACAGGGTGTTCCTTCGGGACGGCGGACGATGCCGTAGTGATAAGTGTGGCAAGGGAGTGTGTCACAGTTTTGACCGTAACCGCTGGGACAACTCATGTCTCATGTTGGGCATTTGACACAGTTCTCAACGTAGCACTTTGAACGCCAATCGGTTGAGTCTTAGCTATCTTGTCATGGGTGGCCTCTAAACATCTCCATTGCAAAACGCTGGTGAATCAAGCTCTCTACAGCTTGCTATCAAGCTGATCAAAGCAATAACTTGGGATGTTTCCTCAAGGTTTTCAAGTATGCTAAGTTCAAATGTGCTATCAGATTTCAAATTTAACTAGGTGTAAGGCAGCTTTGAGGGGTTAGATCCCAGCTACTGTTCACTACCTTTGACTCGGCGTTGCTGTTACCACTTCGGGGCAGTGACAATGATGTCTTCAGCTGTAAAGAGCGGGTATCGGGGAAGATCTCTCACTTCCCTAGTGATCAGTACAAGGCCTTCGGGCTGTCGACGGGATCGAGTGCCACTCACTACACTCAAATCTATCATTCCTCAGCCGAGGCCTTGGAGTTGGGATAAGATCCCCTCTGAGTAATACCTGTAACGGATTCATCAGCTTAACTTGTCTATCCTCAAGTAATGATAGCATTACAGTATGACTTTGAAAACATAATCTTCACATTTACTGACATTTTATTTCTATACGTTGCGCTCTGCTCAGGTTTGATATCAAACTTTCTCATTTTTCTTTGCAGTGAAAAATGACCAAAGACGTGAATAAACGCCTACAATTTTTTAAATGCAGTTGTGGGGATGTGTTTAGGGGTGAGAATTTTCACCTTCACCATAAAAAGAATGCTGCGCATAGTGTTGCGGTTAAGGTGTGGTTTTGTGTGTGGTGTAATGTGAGGTGTGATGAAAGGAATGATGCCTTCAGTGAGTTGCACTCGAAGTGTGTATTCAGAAAAATTTCGAAAGTTTTGATGAAGAAGATGATGTGTGGTGAGCAGGGAATGCTGTATGAGGAGGGAATGTGTGCTCGTTTGCCACCAGTAGAGGTGGTAAATGTTGAAAAGCGTGTTGTGAGTGATGTAGATTTGGATGCAAGTACCTCCAAAAAGAGTAGAGTGATGTCGGTGAGTTGGATTTCATCGGATGATGAATGTATGAATGTTGATTCGAGTGTTGCTGCTGCTGAGCGTGAGCTTGAGAAAGCTGTGAGGGCGATTGTGCCAGCACCCGAGGTGTTGGCACAATCAACGCCTAGACCTTCACCGAGGTGCGTTGAGAAAGTTGAGAGGTCGACTGTTCCGTGTGAAGTTGTGCTGTCGAGGGATGATGTGCGTGCTTATACGAATGTGAGGCATGAGTGTACAAAGTTAGAAGGAAGAGTGAGATCGCTGAAGAGTACGCTGAAAGAGGTGACTGCTGAGCGTGATAGTTTGAAGTTGAATGCTGAGAGTGTGACTCAAAAGTTAAGGGAGTGTGCGGCTGCAAAAGAGAGTATGGTGAAGGAGAGAAAGTTGAAGGAAGAGGCGGTGATGAAGTTTGAGAAGTGTGATCGAGAGCGAAGTGAGGAGCGCATGCTGAAGGAAGCGGCGCTTGAGGAAGTGAGTTTGTTGAAGAATGAGTTGGCGCGTTTGAAGGAGTGTGAGAAGGTGAAATCTCTCACAACTATGCACATCCCCATCGCAGGTGTCGTCCCTGACAAGCCAATTGTATATCTAAATATAAGCAACGACGACACTCAGGAGTGCTACAGCTGTGCGGATGTCCGTTGCTACCATGTAAATATTCAACACACCGACGACATCCACATAGCTTGTTCAAAGCCATACAAGTATCGTGAGTATAATGACTGAGATATATCATCATGCCATCTTTCCAACTCATACTTCTTTCATTTCAGGAGCCATAAAGAAGTAAAAGAAAGCTATTTCTTGTGAACGCACCAAACGGCCTTTTTAAAGGCCACTCTTAATGTGGCTAGATCGGTCCCAAGCCCGACAGCATCTTCGGATGTGAACACAGAGGGAGAGTCTACAATTAAAACTTAGTAAAATAGATGTGTGAGATGGATTCAACCCGAATCCTATAACACCTTTACATTTACTGACTATACATTTGTCCTGCTATCAGGTTGTTTTGACTTGCTATCTAGTTGAATAGTCTCTTGCTATCAAGAGATTCACTTCTGCTCATAAAGCACATCATCGCTGTAATACCTCCTTTGCTCGAGCGTTCCTTCGGGACGGCGGGTACTGCCGTAGAGGGATTGTGTTGCACGGGTTGTTCGTCGTTTGTTAGACCGAAACCTCTGAGCCGTTGCTCATGTTGGGCGTTCGACTTCATACTCAACGTGACGTTTTCTCTCGCCAGGTCAGAGTACTTCAGCCATTCGACAAAGGTTAGTCTTTATGATATGGAGTAGAGTGAAATGTAATTCATTAGATGTCCCTTCAATGATTGCTCCCATGATAAACGTTGATGAGACAAATGAAATGATTCTCATCTTCCCTTTTCAGCGATTGAAATCTACTAACACACTACCGTATAATCGGCCACTATGGGGCAAGACATGATAGAGCCTCCACGCGCTTTGCCCTGGGCAGTCTTTAGACTGGCGAATACTATCATTAAGTTGAATCTGCTATCAGTCAACTTGAACGTTGCGTCGTGTTAGAGGGTATATAAACCACTGCCTCTCATTTCATTTCATTTCAATCATGCAGACGCCGAACAGTCAAGTCAGCTCTCCTCGCGGACCGCAGTTAAGGCCGCGAAATTTATTTGAGGAGTTTGTCAGGCTAGAGGAGCAAGACAGAGTCCACAATAATCTTGCTCGGATTGGCAATCCGATGACAGCAACTGCTGTCAATCCAACGGAATGGCGCTACATGCCACTTTTTAGCCATGTACCAGTTAGTGTGGAAGTCGACACTGCTACCAAGGAGAGAGTCAAAGACTCTCTCAGCAGAATTGGTAGGGTGTAAGATGACGTTACTCCCGAGAACGAACCACCGGCTCTCTTAAGGGCCACCATGGGGCAAGACATGATAGAACCTCCACGCGGTTTGCCCTGGGCAGTCTTCGGACTGGCGAATACTATCATTAAGTTGAATCTGCTATCAGTCAACTTGAACGTTGCAAATGAAGTTCGGTGTAATACTTCCTTTCGACGGGCGTTCCTGTAAAGGGCGGCGGTGAAACCCGTAGCTATGTATACCGCAAGGGACATTCGGCAATGGTCAATCTTGTTAAACCTCTCTGCGTCATGTTTGCAAGTGATTGCCTCTGTCTCAACGTAGTATGCATTCGCGCCAGGTCGACATTTAGCCAACTGTCGAAGGTTGCCTAAAACTTTCCATTGCATACGTTATGAGAACCATGAGTTCTACCTGTCTCTATCAATGAGACGAATTGATGAATGGAATGAAATGGGAGGACACTCACGCGCCACACGCAACATAACACACTTCTCTCTTCCGTAGTCTAACAAGCTCTTTACACATGGATCGCAGTCGATTGCTATCCCTGTATCAGAAGTGTAAGCTATCTTAATTTTATTTAACACTATTTCATCTACCATCATCACCCATATGAAGTGTCATAAGATTTACAAGTTAGACTAAGCGTTCTACTATTTGTAAATGAAAGATATAGTTTCACCAGTTTACATATTGAAAATAAAGTTTCAATAGTGTGTGCGTTAGAAATAAAGCTTTATCTGTTTGTATGTTAGAAACAAAATAAAGTTTACAAGATAAAAAGTAAAGTTTCACCACTTTACAAGTTAAAAAATAAAGTTTCAATAGTGTATGCGTTAGAAATAAAGGCGTAACTGTTTGTAAAATAAGATCGCAAGATTTACTAGTTTACAAGTTAGACTAAGTGTAAATTAAAAATAAAATTATAACTGTTTCAAGAGTTTACAAGTTAAAAATGAAGTTTCAATAGTGTATATTAAGAATAAAGTTCTATCTGTTTATATGTTAGAAAAAAAATGAAGGTTCACCAGTTGGTAAGTTAAGAATGAAGTTTTATCTGTTTCTATGATAGAAATGAAACAAAGTTTCAACCGTTTACAAGTTAAAACTAAAGTTTCAATAGTTTACAAGTTAAGAATAAAGTTTCAATAGTGTGCACGTTCAGAATAAAGTTTTATCTGTTTGTATGTTAGAAATAGAATGAAGTTTCACCAGTTGGCAAGTTAAAAATAAACTTTTTAAAAATGAAGTTTCAATAGTGTGTATAATAAGAATAAAGTTCTATCTGTTTATATGTTAGAAATAAAATGAAGGTTCACCAGTTGGTAAGTTAAGAATGAAGTTTTATCTGTTTCTATGATAGAAATGAAACAAAGTTTCAACCGTTTACAAATTAAAACTAAAGTTTCAATAGTTTACAAGTTAAGAATAAAGTTTCAATAGTGTGCACGTTCAGAATAAAGTTTTATCTGTTTGTATGTTAGAAATAGAATGAAGTTTCACCAGTTGGCAAGTTAAGAATAAAGTTTTATCTGTTTCTATGATAGAAATAAAACAAAGTTTTAACCGTTTACAAGTTAAAACTAAAGTTTCAATAGTTTACAAGTTAAGAATAAAGTTTCAATAGTGTGCACGTTCAGAATAAAGTTCTATCTGTTTGTATGTTAGAAATAGAATGAAGTTTCACCAGTTTACAAGTTCAGAATATAAAGTTCTATCTGTTTAAGTTTACAAGTTAAGAATAAAGTTCTATCTGTTTATATGTTAGAAATAAAATGAAGGTTCACCAGTTGACAAGTTAAGAATAAAGTTTCAATAGTTTACAAGTTAAGAATAAAGTTTCAGTAGTTTGCAAGTTAAAACTAATGTTTCAATAGTGCATATGTTAAGAATAAAGTTTTATCTGTTTGTATGTTAGAAATAAAGTTTTAACTACTTGTATGTTAGAAATAGAGGTATGACAGTTTATATGCTGGAAAGAAAGGTATAACTGTTTGTAAGACAAGATCGTAAGATTTACTAGTTTGCAAGTTAGACTCAGCGTTCTACTAGTTGTAAATGAAAAATATCGTTTCAACAGTTTACAGATTAAAATAAAGTTTCAATAGTGTGTATGATGGAAATAAAGTTTAAGCGCTTTGTGCATTAGAAATAAAGTTTCAGCCGTTTACAAGTTAAAAATAAAGTTTTAACAGTGTGTACGTTAGAAATAAATGAAAGTAAGAACTTCATCGCATGAGTATTCAAAGCATGTTTTGTAAATCAAATGTGTGTAGTACTGACATGATAGAATCAAGCTTGACAAACGCGTTTGTCAAGTTCATTTGATTCTATCATGTCAGTACTACACACATTTGATTTACAAAACATGCTTTGAATACTCATACGATGAAGTTCTTACTTTCATTTATTTCTAACGTACACACTGTTAAAACTTTATTTTTAACTTGTAAACGGCTGAAACTTTATTTCTAATGCACAAAGCGCTTAAACTTTATTTCCATCATACACACTATTGAAACTTTATTTTAATCTGTAAACTGTTGAAACGATATTTTTCATTTACAACTAGTAGAACGCTGAGTCTAACTTGCAAACTAGTAAATCTTACGATCTTGTCCTACAAACAGTTATACCTTTCTTTCTAGCATATAAACTGTCATACCTCTATTTCTAACATACAAGTAGTTAAAACTTTATTTCTAACTTACAAACAGATAAAACTTTATTCCTAACGTACACACTGTTGAAACTTTATTTGTCAGCTTGTAAACTGTTGAAACTTTGTTTTGTTTCTAACATATAAACAGATAAAACTTTATTTCTAACATACACACTGTTGAAACTTCATTTTTAACTTGTAAACGGTTGAAACTTTATTTCATTTCTGACATACAAGCAGATAAAACTTTATTCTTAACTTGTAAACTATTGAAACATTAGTTTTAACTTGTTAACGATTGAAACTTTGTTTTATTTCTAACATACAAACAGATAGAACTTTATTCTTAACGTGTAAACTGGTGAAACTTCATTCTATTTCTAACATATAAACAAATAGAACTTTATTCTGAATAAGCACACTATTGAAACTTTATTCTTAACTTGTAAACTATTGAAACTTTATTCTTAACTTGTAAACTGATGAACCTTCATTTTATTTCTAACATATAAACAGATAGAACTTTATTCTTAACTTGCAAACTTAAACAGATAGAACTTTATTCGTAACTTGTAAACTGGTGAAACTTCATTCTGTTTCTAACATATAAACAAATAGAACTTTATTCTGAACATGCATACTATTGAAACTTTATTCTTAACTTGTAAACTATTGAAACTTTATTCTTAACTTGTAAACTGGTGAAACTTCATTCTATTTCTAACATATAAACAGATAGAACTTTATTTTTAACTTGTAAACTTAAACAGATAGAACTTTATTCGTAACTTGTAAACTGGTGAAACTTCATTCTATTTCTAACATATAAACAAATAGAACTTTATTCTGAACATGCATACTATTGAAACTTTATTCTTAACTTGTAAACTATTGAAACTTTATTCTTAACTTGTAAACTGATGAAACTTCATTCTATTTCTAACATATAAACAGATAGAACTTTATTTTTAACTTGTAAACTTAAACAGATAGAACTTTATTCGTAACCTGTAAACTGGTGAAACTTCATTCTATTTCTAACATATAAAAAGATAGAACTTTATTCTGAACATGCATACTATTGAAACTTTATTCTTAACTTGTAAACTATTGAAACTTTATTTTTAACTTGTAAACGGTTGAAAATTTGTTTTATTTCTATCATAGAAACAGATAAAACTTTATTCTTAACTTACCAACTGGTGAAACTTCATTCTATTTCTAACATACAAACAGATAAAACTTTATTCTTAACATATGCACTATTGAAACATTAGTTTTAACTTCAAAACTATTGAAACTTTAGTTTTAACTTGCTAACGGTTGAAACTTTGTTTTATTTCTAACATACAAACAGATAAAACTTTATTCTTAACTTGTAAACTGGTGAACCTTCATTTTATTTCTAACATATAAACAGATAGAACTTTATTCTTAACTTGTAAACTTAAACAGATAGAACTTTATTCGTAACTTGTAAACTGGTGAAACTTCATTCTATTTCTAACATATAAACAAATAGAACTTTATTCTGAACATGCACACTATTGAAACTTTATTCTTAACTTGTAAACTATTGAAACTTTATTCTTAACTTGTAAACTGATGAACCTTCATTTTATTTCTAACATATAAACAGATAGAACTTTATTCTTAACTTGTAAACTTAAACAGATAGACCTTTATTCGTAACTTGTAAACTGGTGAAACTTCATTCTATTTCTAACATATAAACAAATAGAACTTTATTCTGAACATGCATACTATTGAAACTTTATTCTTAACTTTTAAACTATTGAAACTTTATTCTTAACTTGTAAACTGGTGAAACTTCATTCTATTTCTAACATATAAACAGATAGAACTTTATTTTTAACTTGTAAACTTAAACAGATAGAACTTTATTCGTAACTTGTAAACTGGTGAAACTTCATTCTATTTCTAACATATAAACAAATAGAACTTTATTCTGAACATGCATACTATTGAAACTTTATTCTTAACTTGTAAACTATTGAAACTTTATTCTTAACTTGTAAACTGATGAAACTTCATTCTATTTCTAACATATAAACAGATAGAACTTTATTTTTAACTTGTAAACTTAAACAGATAGAATTTTATTCGTAACTTGTAAACTGGTGAAACTTCATTCTATTTCTAACATATAAAAAGATAGAACTTTATTCTTAACAAATACACCATTGAAACTTTATTCTTAACTTGTAAACTATTGAAACTTTGTTCTTAACTTGTAAACTGGTGAAACTTCATTCTATTTCTAACATATAAACAGATAGAACTTTATTTTTAACTTGTAAACGTAAACAGATAGAACTTTATTCGTAACTTGTAAACTGGTGAAACTTCATTCTATTTCTAACATATAAACAAATAGAACTTTATTCTGAACATGCATACTATTGAAACTTTATTCTTAACTTGTAAACTATTGAAACTTTATTCTTAACTTGTAAACTGGTGAAACTTCTTTCTATTTCTAGCATATAAACAAATAGAACTTTATTCTTAACAAATGCACCATTGAAACTTTATTCTTAACTTGTAAACTATTGAAACTTTATTCTTAACTTGTAAACTGGTGAAACTTCACTCTATTTCTAACATATAAACAGATAGAACTTTATTCTGAACTTGTAAACTTAAACAGATAGAACTTTATTCGTAACTTGTGAACTGGTGAAACTTCATTCTATTTCTAACATATAAACAGATGGAACTTTATTCTTAACAAATACACCATTGAAACTTTATTCTTAACTTGTAAACTATTGAAACTTTATTCTTAACTTGTAAACTGGTGAAACTTCATTCTATTTCTAACATATAAACAGATAGAACTTTATTTTTAACTTGTAAACTTAAACAGATAGAACTTTATTCGTAACTTGTAAACTGGTGAAACTTCATTCTATTTCTAACATATAAACAGATGGAACTTTATTCTTAACAAATACACCATTGAAACTTTATTCTTAACTTGTAAACTATTGAAACTTTTTTTTAACTTGTAAACGGTTGAAAATTTGTTTTATTTCTAACATAGAAATAGATAAAACTTTATTCTTAACTTACCAACTGGTGAAACTGCATTCTATTTCTAACATACAAACAGATAAAACTGTATTCTCAACATATGCACTATTGAAACATTAGTTTTAACTTGAAAACTATTGAAACTTTATTTTTAATTTGCTAACGGTTGAAACTTTGTTTTATTTCTAACATACAAACAGATAGAACTTTATTCTTAACTTGTAAACTGGTGAACCTTCATTTTATTTCTAACATATAAACAGATAGAACTTTATTCTTAACTTGTAAACTTAAACAGATAGAACTTTATTCGTAACTTGTAAACTGGTGAAACTTCATTCTATTTCTAACATATAAACAAATAGAACTTTATTCTGAACATGCACACTATTGAAACTTTATTCTTAACTTGTAAACTATTGAAACTTTACTTTTATCTTGTAAACGGT
The DNA here is from genome assembly GCA_907163375.1 of Prostheceraeus crozeri. Taxonomy (NCBI): domain Eukaryota; kingdom Metazoa; phylum Platyhelminthes; order Polycladida; family Euryleptidae; genus Prostheceraeus; species Prostheceraeus crozeri. Next base: position 149,799 of record CAJQUW010006725.1, read on the forward strand.
TGAAACTTTGTTTTATTTCTATCATAGAAACAGATAAAACTTTATTCTTAACTTGTCAACTGGTGAAACTTCATTCTATTTCTAACATACAAAGAGATAAAACTTTATTCTTAACATATGCACTATTGAAAAGGATAAAACTTTATTCTTAACATATGCACTATTGAAACATTAGTTTTAACTTGCAAACTATTGAAACTTTATTCTTAACTTGTAAACTATTGAAACTTTATTTTTAACTTGTAAACGGTTGAAACTTTGTTTTATTTCTAACATATAAACAGATAAAACTTTATTCTTAACTTGTCAACTGGTGAACCTTCATTTTATTTCTAACATATAAACAGATAGAACTTTATTCTTAACTTGTAAACTTAAACAGATAGAACTTTATATTCTGAACTTGTAAACTGATGAAACTTCATTCTATTTCTAACATATAAGCAGATAGAACTTTATTTTTAACTTGTAAACTTAAACAGATAGAACTTTATTCGTAACTTGTAAACTGGTGAAACTTCATTCTATTTCTAACATATAAACAGATGGAACTTTATTCTTAACAAATACACCATTGAAACTTTATTCTTAACTTGTAAACTATTGAAACTTTATTTTTAACTTGTAAACGGTTGAAAATTTGTTTTATTTCTAACATAGAAACAGATAAAACTTTATTATTAACTTACCAACTGGTGAAACTTCATTCTATTTCTAACATACAAACAGATAAAACTTTATTCTTAACATATGCACTATTGAAACATTAGTTTTAACTTGAAAACTATTGAAACTTTAGTTTTAACTTGCTAACGGTTGAAACTTTGTTTTATTTCTAACATACAAACAGATAGAACTTTATTCTTAACTTGTAAACTGGTGAACCTTCATTTTATTTCTAACATATAAACAGATAGAACTTTATTTTTAACTTGTAAACTTAAACAGATAGAACTTTATTCGTAACTTGTAAACTGGTGAAACTTCATTCTATTTCTAACATATAAACAAATAGAACTTTATTCTGAACATGCATACTATTGAAACTTTATTCTTAACTTGTAAACTATTGAAACTTTATTCTTAACTTGTAAACTGGTGAAACTTCATTCTATTTCTAACATATAAACAGATAGAACTTTATTTTTAACTTGTAAACGTAAACAGATAGAACTTTATTCGTAATTTGTAAACTGGTGAAACCTCATTCTATTTCTAACATATAAACAAATAGAACTTTATTCTGAACATGCATACTATTGAAACTTTATTCTTAACTTGTAAACTATTGAAACTTTATTTTTAACTTGTAAACTGATGAAACTTCACTCTATTTCTAACATATAAACAGATAGAACTTTATTCTTAACTTGTAAACTTAAACAGATAGAACTTTATTCGTAACTTGTAAACTGGTGAAACTTCATTCTATTTCTAACATATAAACAGATAGAACTTTATTCTTAACAAATACACCATTGAAACTTTATTCTTAACTTGTAAACTATTGAAACTTTATTTTTAACTTGTAAACGGTTGAAAATTTGTTTTATTTCTAACATAGAAACAGATAAAACTTTATTCTTAACTTACCAACTGGTGAAACTGCATTCTATTTCTAACATACAAACAGATAAAACTTTATTCTTAACATATGCACTATTGAAACATTAGTTTTAACTTGAAAACTATTGAAACTTTAGTTTTAACTTGCTAACGGTTGAAACTTTGTTTTATTTCTAACATACAAACAGATAGAACTTTATTCTTAACTTGTAAACTGGTGAACCTTCATTTTATTTCTAACATATAAACAGATAGAACTTTATTCTTAACTTGTAAACTTAAACAGATAGAACTTTATTCGTAACTTGTAAACTGGTGAAACTTCATTCTATTTCTAACATATAAACAAATAGAACTTTATTCTGAACATGCACACTATTGAAACTTTATTCTTAACTTGTAAACTATTGAAACTTTATTTTTAACTTGTAAACGGTTGAAACTTATGTTTTATTTCTAACATATAAACAGATAAAACTTTATTCTTAACTTGTCAACTGGTGAACCTTCATTTTATTTCTAACATATAAACAGATGGAACTTTATTCTTAACTTGTAAACTTAAACAGATAGAACTTTATATTCTGAACTTGTAAACTGATGAAACTTCATTCTATTTCTAACATATAAACAGATAGAACTTTATTTTTAACTTGTAAACTTAAACAGATAGAACTTTATTCGTAACTTGTAAACTGGTGAAACTTCATTCTATTTCTAACATATAAACAGATGGAACTTTATTCTTAACAAATACACCATTGAAACTTTATTCTTAACTTGTAAACTATTGAAACTTTATTTTTAACTTGTAAACGGTTGAAAATTTGTTTTATTTCTAACATAGAAACAGATATAACTTTATTATTAACTTACCAACTGGTGAAACTTCATTCTATTTCTAACATACAAACAGATAAAACTTTATTCTTAACATATGCACTATTGAAACATTAGTTTTAACTTGAAAACTATTGAAACTTTAGTTTTAACTTGCTAACGGTTGAAACTTTGTTTTATTTCTAACATACAAACAGATAAAACTTTATTCTTAACTTGTAAACTGGTGAACCTTCATTTTATTTCTAACATATAAACAGATAGAACTTTATTTTTAACTTGTAAACTTAAACAGATAGAACTTTATTCGTAACTTGTAAACTGGTGAAACTTCATTCTATTTCTAACATATAAACAAATAGAACTTTATTCTGAACATGCATACTATTGAAACTTTATTCTTAACTTGTAAACTATTGAAACTTTATTCTTAACTTGTAAACTGGTGAAACTTCATTCTATTTCTAACATATAAACAGATAGAACTTTATTTTTAACTTGTAAACGTAAACAGATAGAACTTTATTCGTAATTTGTAAACTGGTGAAACCTCATTCTATTTCTAACATATAAACAAATAGAACTTTATTCTGAACATGCATACTATTGAAACTTTATTCTTAACTTGTAAACTATTGAAACTTTATTTTTAACTTGTAAACTGATGAAACTTCACTCTATTTCTAACATATAAACAGATAGAACTTTATTCTTAACTTGTAAACTTAAACAGATAGAACTTTATTCGTAACTTGTAAACTGGTGAAACTTCATTCTATTTCTAACATATAAACAGATAGAACTTTATTCTTAACAAATACACCATTGAAACTTTATTCTTAACTTGTAAACTATTGAAACTTTATTTTTAATTTATAAACGGTTAAAAATTTGTTTTATTTCTATCATAGAAACAGATAAAACTTTATTCTTAACTTACCAACTGGTGAAACTTCATTCTATTTCTAACATACAAACAGATAAAACTTTATTCTTAACATATGCACTATTGAAACATTAGTTTTAACTTGAAAACTATTGAAACTTTAGTTTTAACTTGCTAACGGTTGAAACTTTGTTTTATTTCTAACATACAAACAGATAGAACTTTATTCTTAACTTGTAAACTGGTGAACCTTCATTTTATTTCTAACATATAAACAGATAGAACTTTATTCTTAACTTGTAAACTTAAACAGATAGAACTTTATTCGTAACTTGTAAACTGGTGAAACTTCATTCTATTTCTAACATATAAACAAATAGAACTTTATTCTGAACATGCACACTATTGAAACTTTATTCTTAACTTGTAAACTATTGAAACTTTATTTTTAACTTGTAAACGGTTGAAACTTATGTTTTATTTCTATCATAGAAACAGATAAAACTTTATTCTTAAGTTGTCAACTGGTGAAACTTCATTCTATTTCTAACATACAAACAGATAAAACTTTATTCTCAACATAAGCACTATTGAAACTTTATTCTTAACTTGTAAACTATTGAAACTTTAGTTTTAACTTGCTAACGGTTGAAACTTTGTTTTATTTCTAACATACAAGCAGATAGAACTTTATTCTTAACTTGTAAACTGGTGAACCTTCATTTTATTTCTAAGATATAAACAGATAGAACTTTATTCTTAACTTGTAAACTTAAACAGATAGAACTTTATTCGTAACTTGTAAACTGGTGAAACTTCATTCTATTTCTAACATATAAACAAATAGAACTTTATTCTGAACATGCACACTATTGAAACTTTATTCTTAACTTGTAAACTATTGAAACTTTATTTTTAACTTGTAAACGGTTGAAACTTTGTTTCATTTCTATCATAGAAACAGATAAAACTTTATTCTTAACTTGTCAACTGGTGAAACTTCATTCTATTTCTAACATACAAACAGATAGAACTTTATTCTTAAATTGTAAACTTAAACAGATAGAACTTTATTCGTAACTTGTAAACTGGTGAAACTTCATTCTATTTCTAACATATAAACAAATAGAACTTTATTCTGAACATGCATACTATTGAAACTTTATTCTTAACTTGTAAACTATTGAAACTTTATTCTTAACTTGTAAACTGATGAAACTTCACTCTATTTCTAACATATAAACAGATAGAACTTTATTTTTAACTTGTAAACTTAAACAGATAGAACTTTATTCGTAACTTGTAAACTGGTGAAACTTCTTTCTATTTCTAACATATAAACAAATAGAACTTTATTCTTAACAAATGCAACATTGAAACTTTATTCTTAACTTGTAAACTATTGAAACTTTATTCTTAACTTGTAAACTGGTGAAACTTCATTCTATTTCTAACATATAAACAGATAGAACTTTATTTTTAACTTGTAAACTTAAACAGATAGAACTTTATTCGTAACTTGTAAACTGGTGAAACTTCATTCTATTTCTAACATATAAACAAATAGAACTTTATTCTGAACATGCATACTATTGAAACTTTATTCTTAACTTGTAAACTATTGAAACTTTATTTTTAACTTGTAAACTGATGAAACTTCACTCTATTTCTAACATATAAACAGATAGAACTTTATTCTGAACTTGTAAACTTAAACAGATAGAACTTTATTCGTAACTTGTAAACTGGTTAAACTTCATTCTATTTCTAACATATAAAAAGATAGAACTTTATTCTTAACAAATACACCATTGAAACTTTATTCTTAACTTGTAAACTATTGAAACTTTATTCTTAACTTGTAAACTGGTGAAACTTCATTCTATTTCTAACATATAAACAGATAGAACTTTATTTTTAACTTGTAAACTTAAACAGATAGAACTTTATTCGTAACTTGTAAACTGGTGAAACTTCATTCTATTTCTAACATATAAACAGATGGAACTTTATTCTTAACAAATACACCATTGAAACTTTATTCTTAACTTGTAAACTATTGAAACTTTATTTTTAACTTGTAAACGGTTGAAAATTTGTTTTATTTCTAACATAGAAACAGATAAAACTTTATTCTTAACTTACCAACTGGTGAAACTGCATTCTATTTCTAACATACAAACAGATAAAACTGTATTCTCAACATATGCACTATTGAAACATTAGTTTTAACTTGAAAACTATTGAAAATTTTTTTTTTAATTTGCTAACGGTTGAAACTTTGTTTTATTTCTAACATACAAACAGATAGAACTTTATTCTTAACTTGTAAACTGGTGAACCTTCATTTTATTTCTAACATATAAACAGATAGAACTTTATTCTTAACTTGTAAACTTAAACAGATAGAACTTTATTCGTAACTTGTAAACTGGTGAAACTTCATTCTATTTCTAACATATAAACAAATAGAACTTTATTCTGAACATGCACACTATTGAAACTTTATTCTTAACTTGTAAACTATTGAAACTTTATTTTTAACTTGTAAACGGTTGAAACTTTGTTTTATTTCTAACATATAAACAGATAAAACTTTATTCTTAACTTGTCAACTGGTGAAACTTCATTCTATTTCTAACATACAAAGAGATAAAACTTTATTCTTAACATATGCACTATTGAAAAGGATAAAACTTTATTCTTAACATATGCACTATTGAAACATTAGTTTTAACTTGCAAACTATTGAAACTTTATTCTTAACTTGTAAACTATTGAAACTTTATTTTTAACTTGTAAACGGTTGAAACTTTGTTTTATTTCTAACATATAAACAGATAAAACTTTATTCTTAACTTGTCAACTGGTGAACCTTCATTTTATTTCTAACATATAAACAGATAGAACTTTATTCTTAACTTGTAAACTTAAACAGATAGAACTTTATATTCTGAACTTGTAAACTGGTGAAACTTCATTCTATTTCTAACATATAAACAGATGGAACTTTATTTTTAACTTGTAAACTTAAACAGATAGAACTTTATTCGTAACTTGTAAACTGGTGAAACTTCATTCTATTTCTAACATATAAACAGATGGAACTTTATTCTTAACAAATACACCATTGAAACTTTATTCTTAACTTGTAAACTATTGAAACTTTATTTTTAACTTGTAAACGGTTGAAAATTTGTTTTATTTCTAACATAGAAACAGATAAAACTTTATTCTTAACTTACCAACTCGTGAAACTGCATTCTATTTCTAACATACAAACAGATAAAACTGTATTCTCAACATATGCACTATTGAAACATTAGTTTTAACTTGAAAACTATTGAAACTTTATTTTTAATTTGCTAACGGTTGAAACTTTGTTTTATTTCTAACATACAAACAGATAGAACTTTATTCTTAACTTGTAAACTGGTGAACCTTCATTTTATTTCTAACATATAAACAGATAGAACTTTATTCTTAACTTGTAAACTTAAACAGATAGAACTTTATTCGTAACTTGTAAACTGGTGAAACTTCATTCTATTTCTAACATATAAACAAATAGAACTTTATTCTGAACTTGTAAACTTAAACAGATAGAACTTTATTCGTAACTTGTAAACTGGTGAAACTTCATTCTATTTCTAACATATAAAAAGATAGAACTTTATTCTTAACAAATACACCATTGAAACTTTATTCTTAACTTGTAAACTATTGAAACTTTATTCTTAACTTGTAAACTGGTGAAACTTCATTCTATTTCTAACATATAAACAGATAGAACTTTATTTTTAACTTGTAAACTTAAACAGATAGAACTTTATTCGTAACTTGTAAACTGGTGAAACTTCATTCTATTTCTAACATATAAACAGATGGAACTTTATTCTTAACAAATACACCATTGAAACTTTATTCTTAACTTGTAAACTATTGAAACTTTATTTTTAACTTGTAAACGGTTGAAAATTTGTTTTATTTCTAACATAGAAACAGATAAAACTTTATTCTTAACTTACCAACTGGTGAAACTGCATTCTATTTCTAACATACAAACAGATAAAACTGTATTCTCAACATATGCACTATTGAAACATTAGTTTTAACTTGAAAACTATTGAAACTTTATTTTTAATTTGCTAACGGTTGAAACTTTGTTTTATTTCTAACATACAAACAGATAGAACTTTATTCTTAACTTGTAAACTGGTGAACCTTCATTTTATTTCTAACATATAAACAGATAGAACTTTATTCTTAACTTGTAAACTTAAACAGATAGAACTTTATTCGTAACTTGTAAACTGGTGAAACTTCATTCTATTTCTAACATATAAACAAATAGAACTTTATTCTGAACATGCACACTATTGAAACTTTATTCTTAACTTGTAAACTATTGAAACTTTACTTTTATCTTGTAAACGGTTGAAACTTTGTTTTATTTCTATCATAGAAACAGATAAAACTTTATTCTTAACTTGTCAACTGGTGAAACTTCATTCTATTTCTAACATACAAAGAGATAAAACTTTATTCTTAACATATGCACTATTGAAAAGGATAAAACTTTATTCTTAACATATGCACTATTGAAACATTAGTTTTAACTTGCAAACTATTGAAACTTTATTCTTAACTTGTAAACTATTGAAACTTTATTTTTAACTTGTAAACGGTTGAAACTTTGTTTTATTTCTAACATATAAACAGATAAAACTTTATTCTTAACTTGTCAACTGGTGAACCTTCATTTTATTCCTAACATATAAACAGATAGAACTTTATTCTTAACTTGTAAACTTAAACAGATAGAACTTTATATTCTGAACTTGTAAACTGGTGAAACTTCATTCTATTTCTAACATATAAACAGATGGAACTTTATTTTTAACTTGTAAACTTAAACAGATAGAACTTTATTCGTAACTTGTAAACTGGTGAAACTTCATTCTATTTCTAACATATAAACAGATGGAACTTTATTCTTAACAAATACACCATTGAAACTTTATTCTTAACTTGTAAACTATTGAAACTTTATTTTTAACTTGTAAACGGTTGAAAATTTGTTTTATTTCTAACATAGAAACAGATAAAACTTTATTCTTAACTTACCAACTGGTGAAACTGCATTCTATTTCTAACATACAAACAGATAAAACTGTATTCTCAACATATGCACTATTGAAACATTAGTTTTAACTTGAAAACTATTGAAACTTTATTTTTAATTTGCTAACGGTTGAAACTTTGTTTTATTTCTAACATACAAACAGATAGAACTTTATTCTTAACTTGTAAACTGGTGAACCTTCATTTTATTTCTAACATATAAACAGATAGAACTTTATTCTTAACTTGTAAACTTAAACAGATAGAACTTTATTCGTAACTTGTAAACTGGTGAAACTTCATTCTATTTCTAACATATAAACAAATAGAACTTTATTCTGAACATGCACACTATTGAAACTTTATTCTTAACTTGTAAACTATTGAAACTTTACTTTTATCTTGTAAACGGTTGAAACTTTGTTTTATTTCTATCATAGAAACAGATAAAACTTTATTCTTAACTTGTCAACTGGTGAAACTTCATTCTATTTCTAACATACAAAGAGATAAAACTTTATTCTTAACATATGCACTATTGAAAAGGATAAAACTTTATTCTTAACATATGCACTATTGAAACATTAGTTTTAACTTGCAAACTATTGAAACTTTATTCTTAACTTGTAAACTATTGAAACTTTATTTTTAACTTGTAAACGGTTGAAACTTTGTTTTATTTCTAACATATAAACAGATAAAACTTTATTCTTAACTTGTCAACTGGTGAACCTTCATTTTATTTCTAACATATAAACAGATAGAACTTTATTCTTAACTTGTAAACTTAAACAGATAGAACTTTATATTCTGAACTTGTAAACTGGTGAAACTTCATTCTATTTCTAACATATAAACAGATAGAACTTTATTTTTAACTTGTAAACTTAAACAGATAGAACTTTATTCGTAACTTGTAAACTGGTGAAACTTCATTCTATTTCTAACATATAAACAGATGGAACTTTATTCTTAACAAATACACCATTGAAACTTTATTCTTAACTTGTAAACTATTGAAACTTTATTTTTAACTTGTAAACGGTTGAAAATTTGTTTTATTTCTAACATAGAAACAGATAAAACTTTATTCTTAACTTACCAACTCGTGAAACTGCATTCTATTTCTAACATACAAACAGATAAAACTGTATTCTCAACATATGCACTATTGAAACATTAGTTTTAACTTGAAAACTATTGAAACTTTATTTTTAATTTGCTAACGGTTGAAACTTTGTTTTATTTCTAACATACAAACAGATAGAACTTTATTCTTAACTTGTAAACTGGTGAACCTTCATTTTATTTCTAACATATAAACAGATAGAACTTTATTCTTAACTTGTAAACTTAAACAGATAGAACTTTATTCGTAACTTGTAAACTGGTGAAACTTCATTCTATTTCTAACATATAAACAAATAGAACTTTATTCTGAACTTGTAAACTTAAACAGATAGAACTTTATTCGTAACTTGTAAACTGGTGAAACTTCATTCTATTTCTAACATACAAAAAGATAGAACTTTATTCTTAACAAATACACCATTGAAACTTTATTCTTAACTTGTAAACTATTGAAACTTTATTCTTAACTTGTAAACTGGTGAAACTTCATTCTATTTCTAACATATAAACAGATAGAACTTTATTTTTAACTTGTAAACTTAAACAGATAGAACTTTATTCGTAACTTGTAAACTGGTGAAACTTCATTCTATTTCTAACATATAAACAGATAGAACTTTATTCTTAACAAATACACCATTGAAACTTTATTCTTAACTTGTAAACTATTGAAACTTTATTTTTAACTTGTAAACGGTTGAAAATTTGTTTTATTTCTAACATAGAAACAGATAAAACTTTATTCTTAACTTACCAACTGGTGAAACTGCATTCTATTTCTAACATACAAACAGATAGAACTGTATTCTCAACATATGCACTATTGAAACATTAGTTTTAACTTGTAAACTATTGAAACTTTATTTTTAATTTGCTAACGGTTGAAACTTTGTTTTATTTCTAACATACAAACAGATAGAACTTTATTCTTAACTTGTAAACTGGTGAACCTTCATTTTATTTCTAACATATAAACAGATAGAACTTTATTCTTAACTTGTAAACTTAAACAGATAGAACTTTATTCGTAACTTGTAAACTGGTGAAACTTCATTCTATTTCTAACATATAAACAAATAGAACTTTATTCTGAACATGCACACTATTGAAACTTTATTCTTAACTTGTAAACTATTGAAACTTTACTTTTATCTTGTAAACGGTTGAAACTTTGTTTTATTTCTATCATAGAAACAGATAAAACTTTATTCTTAACTTGTCAACTGGTGAAACTTCATTCTATTTCTAACATACAAAGAGATAAAACTTTATTCTTAATATATGCACTATTGAAAAGGATAAAACTTTATTCTTAACATATGCACTATTGAAACATTAGTTTTAACTTGCAAACTATTGAAACTTTATTCTTAACTTGTAAACTATTGAAACTTTATTTTTAACTTGTAAACGGTTGAAACTTTGTTTTATTTCTAACATATAAACAGATAAAACTTTATTCTTAACTTGTCAACTGGTGAACCTTCATTTTATTCCTAACATATAAACAGATAGAACTTTATTCTTAACTTGTAAACTTAAACAGATAGAACTTTATATTCTGAACTTGTAAACTGGTGAAACTTCATTCTATTTCTAACATATAAACAGATGGAACTTTATTTTTAACTTGTAAACTTAAACAGATAGAACTTTATTCGTAACTTGTAAACTGGTGAAACTTCATTCTATTTCTAACATATAAACAGATGGAACTTTATTCTTAACAAATACACCATTGAAACTTTATTCTTAACTTGTAAACTATTGAAACTTTATTTTTAACTTGTAAACGGTTGAAAATTTGTTTTATTTCTAACATAGAAACAGATAAAACTTTATTCTTAACTTACCAACTGGTGAAACTGCATTCTATTTCTAACATACAAACAGATAAAACTGTATTCTCAACATATGCACTATTGAAACATTAGTTTTAACTTGAAAACTATTGAAACTTTATTTTTAATTTGCTAACGGTTGAAACTTTGTTTTATTTCTAACATACAAACAGATAGAACTTTATTCTTAACTTGTAAACTGTTGAAACTTCATTTTATTTCTAACATATAAACAGATAGAACTTTATTCTTAACTTGTAAACTTAAACAGATAGAACTTTATTCGTAACTTGTAAACTGGTGAAACTTCATTCTATTTCTAACATATAAACAAATAGAACTTTATTCTGAACATGCACACTATTGAAACTTTATTCTTAACTTGTAAACTATTGAAACTTTACTTTTATCTTGTAAACGGTTGAAACTTTGTTTTATTTCTATCATAGAAACAGATAAAACTTTATTCTTAACTTGTCAACTGGTGAAACTTCATTCTATTTCTAACATACAAAGAGATAAAACTTTATTCTTAACATATGCACTATTGAAAAGGATAAAACTTTATTCTTAACATATGCACTATTGAAACATTAGTTTTAACTTGCAAACTATTGAAACTTTATTCTTAACTTGTAAACTATTGAAACTTTATTTTTAACTTGTAAACGGTTGAAACTTTGTTTTATTTCTAACATATAAACAGATAAAACTTTATTCTTAACTTGTCAACTGGTGAACCTTCATTTTATTTCTAACATATAAACAGATAGAACTTTATTCTTAACTTGTAAACTTAAACAGATAGAACTTTATATTCTGAACTTGTAAACTGGTGAAACTTCATTCTATTTCTAACATATAAACAGATAGAACTTTATTTTTAACTTGTAAACTTAAACAGATAGAACTTTATTCGTAACTTGTAAACTGGTGAAACTTCATTCTATTTCTAACATATAAACAGATGGAACTTTATTCTTAACAAATACACCATTGAAACTTTATTCTTAACTTGTAAACTATTGAAATTTATTTTTAACTTGTAAACGGTTGAAAATTTGTTTTATTTCTAACATAGAAACAGATAAAACTTTATTCTTAACTTACCAACTGGTGAAACTGCATTCTATTTCTAACATACAAACAGATAAAACTGTATTCTCAACATATGCACTATTGAAACATTAGTTTTAACTTGAAAACTATTGAAACTTTATTTTTAATTTGCTAACGGTTGAAACTTTGTTTTATTTCTAACATACAAACAGATAGAACTTTATTCTTAACTTGTAAACTGGTGAACCTTCATTTTATTTCTAACATATAAACAGATAGAACTTTATTCTTAACTTGTAAACTTAAACAGATAGAACTTTATTCGTAACTTGTAAACTGGTGAAACTTCATTCTATTTCTAACATATAAACAAATAGAACTTTATTCTGAACATGCACACTATTGAAACTTTATTCTTAACTTGTAAACTATTGAAACTTTACTTTTATCTTGTAAACGGTTGAAACTTTGTTTTATTTCTATCATAGAAACAGATAAAACTTTATTCGTAACTTGTCAACTGGTGAACCTTCATTTTATTTCTAACATATAAACAGATAGAACTTTATTCTTAACTTGTAAACTTAAACAGATAGAACTTTATATTCTGAACTTGTAAACTGGTGAAACTTCATTCTATTTAAAACATATAAACAAATAGAACTTTATTCTGAACGTGCACACTATTGAAACTTTATTCTTAACTTGTAAACTATTGAAACTTTAGTTTTAACTTGTAAACGGTTAAAACTTTGTTTTATTTCTATCATAGAAACAGATAAAACTTCATTCTTAACTTGCCAACTGGTGAAACTTCATTCTATTTCTAACATACAAACAGATAAAACTTTTTTCTGAACGTGCACACTATTGAAACTTTATTCTTAACTTGTAAACTATTGAAACTTTAGTTTTAACTTGTAAACGGTTGAAACTTTGTTTCATTTCTATCATAGAAACAGATAAAACTTCATTCTTAACTTACCAACTGGTGAACCTTCATTTTATTTCTAACATATAAACAGATAGAACTTTATTCTTAATATACACTATTGAAACTTCATTTTTAACTTGTAAACTCTTGAAACAGTTATAATTTTATTTTAAATTTACACTTAGTCTAACTTGTAAACTAGTAAATCTTGGGATCTTATTTTTACAAACAGTTACACCTTTATTTCTAACGCATACACTATTGAAACTTTATTTTTTAACTTGTAAAGTGGTGAAACTTTACTTTTTATCTTGTAAACTTTATTTTGTTTCTAACATACAAACAGATAAAGCTTTATTTCTAACGCACACACTATTGAAACTTTATTTTCAATATGTAAACTGGTGAAACTATATCTTTCATTTACAAATAGTAGAACGCTTAGTCTAACTTGTAAATCTTATGACACTTCATATGGGTGATGATGGTAGATGAAATAGTGTTAAATAAAATTAAGATAGCTTACACTTCTGATACAGGGATAGCAATCGACTGCGATCCATGTGTAAAGAGCTTGTTAGACTACGGAAGAGAGAAGTGTGTTATGTTGCGTGTGGCGCGTGAGTGTCCTCCCATTTCATTCCATTCATCAATTCGTCTCATTGATAGAGACAGGTAGAACTCATGGTTCTCATAACGTATGCAATGGAAAGTTTTAGGCAACCTTCGACAGTTGGCTAAATGTCGCCCTGGCGCGAATGCATACTACGTTGAGACAGAGGCAATCACTTGCAAACATGACGCAGAGAGGTTTAACAAGATTGACCATTGCCGAATGTCCCTTGCGGTATACATAGCTACGGGTTTCACCGCCGCCCTTTACAGGAACGCCCGTCGAAAGGAAGTATTACACCGAACTTCATTTGCAACGTTCAAGTTGACTGATAGCAGATTCAACTTAATGATAGTATTCGCCAGTCCGAAGACTGCCCAGGGCAAACCGCGTGGAGGTTCTATCATGTCTTGCCCCATGGTGGCCCTTAAGAGAGCCGGTGGTTCGTTCTCGGGAGTAACGTCATCTTACACCCTACCAATTCTGCTGAGAGAGTCTTTGACTCTCTCTTTAGTAGCAGTGTCGACTTCCACACTAATTGGCACATGGCTAAAAAGTGGAATGTAGCGCCATTCCGTTGGATTGATAACAGTTGCTGTCATCGGATTGCCAATCCGAGCAAGATTATTGTGGACTCTGTCTTGCTCCTCTAGCCTGACAAACTCCTCAAATAAATTTCGCGGCCTTTACTGCGGTCCGCGAGGAGAGCTGACTTGACTGTTCGGCGTCTGCATGATTGAAATGAAATGAAATGAGAGGCAGTGGTTTATATACCCTCTAACACGACGCAACGTTCAAGTTGACTGATAGCAGATTCAACTTAATGATAGTATTCGCCAGTCTAAAGACTACCCAGGGCAAAGCGCGTGGAGGCTCTATCATGTCTTGCCCCATAGTGGCCGATTATACGGTAGTGTGTTAGTAGATTTCAATCGCTGAAAAGGGAAGATGAGAATCATTTCATTTGTCTCATCAACGTTTATCATGGGAGCAATCATTGAAGGGACATCTAATGAATTACATTTCACTCTACTCCATATCATAAAGACTAACCTTTGTCGAATGGCTGAAGTACTCTGACCTGGCGAGAGAAAACGTCACGTTGAGTATGAAGTCGAACGCCCAACATGAGCAACGGCTCAGAGGTTTCGGTCTAACAAACGACGAACAACCCGTGCAACACAATCCCTCTACGGCAGTACCCGCCGTCCCGAAGGAACGCTCGAGCAAAGGAGGTATTACAGCGATGATGTGCTTTATGAGCAGAAGTGAATCTCTTGATAGCAAGAGACTATTCAACTAGATAGCAAGTCAAAACAACCTGATAGCAGGACAAATGTATAGTCAGTAAATGTAAAGGTGTTATAGGATTCGGGTTGAATCCATCTCACACATCTATTTTACTAAGTTTTAATTGTAGACTCTCCCTCTGTGTTCACATCCGAAGATGCTGTCGGGCTTGGGACCGATCTAGCCACATTAAGAGTGGCCTTTAAAAAGGCCGTTTGGTGCGTTCACAAGAAATAGCTTTCTTTTACTTCTTTATGGCTCCTGAAATGAAAGAAGTAAGAGTTGGAAAGATGGCATGATGATATATCTCAGTCATTATACTCACGATACTTGTATGGCTTTGAACAAGCTATGTGGATGTCGTCGGTGTGTTGAATATTTACATGGTAGCAACGGACATCCGCACAGCTGTAGCACTCCTGAGTGTCGTCGTTGCTT
Organism: Prostheceraeus crozeri; assembly: GCA_907163375.1. Lineage (NCBI taxonomy): Eukaryota > Metazoa > Platyhelminthes > Polycladida > Euryleptidae > Prostheceraeus > Prostheceraeus crozeri. The sequence continues at coordinate 165,521 of CAJQUW010006725.1, forward strand.
ATATTTAGATATACAATTGGCTTGTCAGGGACGACACCTGCGATGGGGATGTGCATAGTTGTGAGAGATTTCACCTTCTCACACTCCTTCAAACGCGCCAACTCATTCTTCAACAAACTCACTTCCTCAAGCGCCGCTTCCTTCAGCATGCGCTCCTCACTTCGCTCTCGATCACACTTCTCAAACTTCATCACCGCCTCTTCCTTCAACTTTCTCTCCTTCACCATACTCTCTTTTGCAGCCGCACACTCCCTTAACTTTTGAGTCACACTCTCAGCATTCAACTTCAAACTATCACGCTCAGCAGTCACCTCTTTCAGCGTACTCTTCAGCGATCTCACTCTTCCTTCTAACTTTGTACACTCATGCCTCACATTTGATAAGCACGCACATCATCCCTCGACAGCACAACTTCACACGGAACAGTCGACCTCTCAACTTTCTCAACGCACCTCGGTGAAGGTCTAGGCGTTGATTGTGCCAACAACTCGGGTGCTGGCACAATCGCCCTCACAGCTTTCTCAAGCTCACGCTCAGCAGCAGCAACACTCGAATCAACATTCATGCATTCATCATCCGATGAAATCCAACTCACCGACATCACTCTACTCTTTTTGGAGGTACTTGCATCCAAATCTACATCACTCACAACACGCTTTTCAACATTTACCACCTCTACTGGTGGCAAACGAGCACACATTCCCTCCTCATACAGCATTCCCTGCTCACCACACATCATCTTCTTCATCAAAACTTTCGAAATTTTTCTGAATACACACTTCGAGTGCAACTCACTGAAGGCATCATTCCTTTCATCACACCTCACATTACACCACACACAAAACCACACCTTAACCGCAACACTATGCGCAGCATTCTTTTTATGGTGAAGGTGAAAATTCTCACCCCTAAACACATCCCCACAACTGCATTTAAAAAATTGTAGGCGTTTATTCACGTCTTTGGTCATTTTTCACTGCAAAGAAAAATGAGAAAGTTTGATATCAAACCTGAGCAGAGCGCAACGTATAGAAATAAAATGTCAGTAAATGTGAAGATTATGTTTTCAAAGTCATACTGTAATGCTATCATTACTTGAGGATAGACAAGTTAAGCTGATGAATCCGTTACAGGTATTACTCAGAGGGGATCTTATCCCAACTCCAAGGCCTCGGCTGAGGAATGATAGATTTGAGTGTAGTGAGTGGCACTCGATCCCGTCGACAGCCCGAAGGCCTTGTACTGATCACTAGGGAAGTGAGAGATCTTCCCCGATACCCGCTCTTTACAGCTGAAGACATCATTGTCACTGCCCCGAAGTGGTAACAGCAACGCCGAGTCAAAGGTAGTGAACAGTAGCTGGGATCTAACCCCTCAAAGCTGCCTTACACCTAGTTAAATTTGAAATCTGATAGCACATTTGAACTTAGCATACTTGAAAACCTTGAGGAAACATCCCAGGTTATTGCTTTGATCAGCTTGATAGCAAGCCGTAGAGAGCTTGATTCACCAGCGTTTTGCAATGGAGATGTTTAGAGGCCACCCATGACAAGATAGCTAAGACTCAACCGATTGGCGTTGAAAGTGCTACGTTGAGAACTGTGTCAAATGCCCAACATGAGACATGAGTTGTCCCAGCGGTTACGGTCTAAACTGTGACACACTCCCTTGCCACACTTATCACTACGGCATCGTCCGCCGTCCCGAAGGAACACCCTGTCAGTGGAATATTACAGCAAAACTCTCCGTGTCTTGCTCGCTTTCAGTGAAAAGCCGCTTATAGTATGAGAAGACTGGCTCAGACATCATTAAAAATGCTTTCATTGACTTCAGCAGGGTCGAAAACCCCAGAAAACCTCCAAAACTAGTGAATTTAAATTTTTCAACTTTTTAGCACTACTTATGAAATTTTATAAGTAATTTATCACTTAGGGCAGGTCAATAGCGACCGAACCTTTTTTGAAACAAGTCAATCGGACTTGTAGAAGCAAAGTTACAGGCCTTTAAAGTTTTGGAGTCTTTTATGGCCTGGAGACGAAGGCCATCTCCTGGCGAACCTCTAAGTCTGACGCCTTAGCTGATATCAGCAATGAAATTTTCTAAGTCGGTTTCCGACAGAAACTCGGAATTTGGAATGTCCGAAGCTATCATCGGAGCTCAGAGAGACGACCTACCTTTAACAATCGTTCTCCTCTAAATGAAAAGTCTCTGTCGGTTCCCAGCTTATATAGTGTGTGGCGATCAGCTGATGACGTAATACCTATCATTCAAACACTAAAAATCCCGTCTATCTCCGCTTCTAGTGCTCCGATTGAGCTGGAAATACACCATTTCCATGTAGAATTTGACGCTGAATCCGAATCTGGCCTCCGTTTTCTCATCCGATGCTTCGTTTTGGCTCTACAGTAGGCAGCCATCGCAAAAATTCTAACTGTCGTTTTTTCGAAAAATGTTGAAAATTTTTTCTCGCCGATTGCCTTGAAACTCACCATACAGATAGAGAATTTCACGCTGATTCCAAATCTGAAATCCGTTTTCCAATCCGATGCTTCGTTTTGAAGCTACAGCCCAAAACGTCCCAAATTCTAACTCTGTCGTTTTTCGCCAATGTCCCAAAATCTTAAATGGCGTCTCACATCTAAACGAAGACAGATAGGAACAAGCCGATTCTTTCAGTGAATTTGTCTCACTCTTAGCTTTCAAACGAGCTATCACACGACAAAATCCGTCCACTAGAAGCCAAAATCGAAGCAAGCTGTCCAGAGTGGGGGGGGGGACGTCAGCAAAAATTTTTTCTCTCCGATTGAGCTGGAAATACACCATTTCCATGTAGAATTTGACGCTGAATCCGAATCTGGACTCCGTTTTCTCATCCGATGCTTCGTTTTGGCTCTACAGTAGGCAGCCATCGCAAAAATTCTAACTGTCGTATTTTCGAAAAATGTTGAAAATTTTTTCTCGCCGATTGCCTTGAAACTCACCATACAGATAGAGAATTTCACGCTGATTCCAAATCTGAAATCCGTTTTCCAATCCGATGCTTCGTTTTGAAGCTACAGCCCAAAACGTCCCAAATTCTAACTCTGTCGTTTTTCGCCAATGTCCCAAAATCTTAAATGGCGTCTCACATCTAAACGAAGACAGATAGGAACAAGCCGATTCTTTCAGTGAATTTGTCTCACTCTTAGCTTTCAAACGAGCTATCACACGACAAAATCCGTCCACTAGAAGCCAAAATCGAAGCAAGCTGTCCAGAGGGGGGGGACGTCAGCAAAAATTTTTTCTCTCCGATTGAGCTGGAAATACACCATTTCCATGTAGAATTTGACGCTGAATCCGAATCTGGCCTCCGTTTTCCCATCCGATGCTTCGTTTTGGCTCTACAGTAGGCAGCCATCGCAAAAATTCTAACTGTCGTTTTTTCGAAAAATGTTGAAAATTTTTTCTCGCCGATTGACTTGAAACTCACCATACAGATAGAGAATTTCACGCTGATTCCAAATCTGAAATCCGTTTTCCAATCCGATGCTTCGTTTTGAAGCTACAGCCCAAAACGTCCCAAATTCTAACTCTGTCGTTTTTCGCCAATGTCCCAAAATCTTAAATGGCGTCTCACATCTAAACGAAGACAGATAGGAACAAGCCGATTCTTTCAGTGAATTTGTCTCACTCTTAGCTTTCAAACGAGCTATCACACGACAAAATCCGTCCACTAGAAGCCAAAATCGAAGCAAGCTGTCCAGAGGGGGGGGACGTCAGCAAAAATTTTTTCTCTCCGATTGAGCTGGAAATACACCATTTCCATGTAGAATTTGACGCTGAATCCGAATCTGGCCTCCGTTTTCTCATCCGATGCTTCGTTTTGGCTCTACAGTAGGCAGCCATCGCAAAAATTCTAACTGTCGTTTTTTTCGAAAAATGTTGAAAATTTTTTCTCGCCGATTGCCTTGAAACTCACCATACAGATAGAGAATTTCACGCTGATTCCAAATCTGAAATCCGTTTTCCAATCCGATGCTTCGTTTTGAAGCTACAGCCCAAAACGTCCCAAATTCTAACTCTGTCGTTTTTCGCCAATGTCCCAAAATCTTAAATGGCGTCTCACATCTAAACGAAGACAGATAGGAACAAGCCGATTCTTTCAGTGAATTTGTCTCACTCTTAGCTTTCAAACGAGCTATCACACGACAAAATCCGTCCACTAGAAGCCAAAATCGAAGCAAGCTGTCCAGAGGGGGGGGGTCAGCAAAAATTTTTTCTCTCCGATTGAGCTGGAAATACACCATTTCCATGTAGAATTTGACGCTGAATCCGAATCTGGCCTCCGTTTTCTCATCCGATGCTTCGTTTTGGCTCTACAGTAGGCAGCCATCGCAAAAATTCTAACTGTCGTTTTTTCGAAAAATGTTGAAAATTTTTTCTCGCCGATTGCCTTGAAACTCACCATACAGATAGAGAATTTCACGCTGATTCCAAATCTGAAATCCGTTTTCCAATCCGATGCTTCGTTTTGAAGCTACAGCCCAAAACGTCCCAAATTCTAACTCTGTCGTTTTTCGCCAATGTCCCAAAATCTTAAATGGCGTCTCACATCTAAACGAAGACAGATAGGAACAAGCCGATTCTTTCAGTGAATTTGTCTCACTCTTAGCTTTCAAACGAGCTATCACACGACAAAATCCGTCCACTAGAAGCCAAAATCGAAGCAAGCTGTCCAGAGGGGGGGGGACGTCAGCAAAAATTTTTTCTCTCCGATTGAGCTGGAAATACACCATTTCCATGTAGAATTTGACGCTGAATCCGAATCTGGACTCCGTTTTCCCATCCGATGCTTCGTTTTGGCTCTACAGTAGGCAGCCATCGCAAAAATTCTAACTCTGTCGTTTTTTCGAAAAATGTTGAAAATTTTTTCTCGCCGATTGCCTTGAAACTCACCATACAGATAGAGAATTTCACGCTGATTCCAAATCTGAAATCCGTTTTCCAATCCGATGCTTCGTTTTGAAGCTACAGCCCAAAACGTCCCAAATTCTAACTCTGTCGTTTTTCGCCAATGTGCCAAAATCTTAAATGGCGTCTCACATCTAAACGAAGACAGATAGGAACAAGCCGATTCTTTCAGTGAATTTGTCTCACTCTTAGCTTTCAAACGAGCTATCACACGACAAAATCCGTCCACTAGAAGCCAAAATCGAAGCAAGCTGTCCAGAGGGGGGGGGTCAGCAAAAATTTTTTCTCTCCGATTGAGCTGGAAATACACCATTTCCATGTAGAATTTGACGCTGAATCCGAATCTGGCCTCCGTTTTCCCATCCGATGCTTCGTTTTGGCTCTACAGTAGGCAGCCATCGCAAAAATTCTAACTCTGTCGTTTTTCGAAAAATGTTGAAAATTTTTTCTCGCCGATTGACTTGAAACTCACCATACAGATAGAGAATTTCACGCTGATTCCAAATCTGAAATCCGTTTTCCAATCCGATGCTTCGTTTTGAAGCTACAGCCCAAAACGTCCCAAATTCTAACTCTGTCGTTTTTCGCCAATGTGCCAAAATCTTAAATGGCGTCTCACATCTAAACGAAGACAGATAGGAACAAGCCGATTCTTTCAGTGAATTTGTCTCACTCTTAGCTTTCAAACGAGCTATCACACGACAAAATCCGTCCACTAGAAGCCAAAATCGAAGCAAGCTGTCCAGAGGGGGGGGGGTCAGCAAAAATTTTTTCTCTCCGATTGAGCTGGAAATACACCATTTCCATGTAGAATTTGACGCTGAATCCGAATCTGGACTCCGTTTTCTCATCCGATGCTTCGTTTTGGCTCTACAGTAGGCAGCCATCGCAAAAATTCTAACTGTCGTTTTTTCGAAAAATGTTGAAAATTTTTTCTCGCCGATTGCCTTGAAACTCACCATACAGATAGAGAATTTCACGCTGATTCCAAATCTGAAATCCGTTTTCCAATCCGATGCTTCGTTTTGAAGCTACAGCCCAAAACGTCCCAAATTCTAACTCTGTCGTTTTTCGCCAATGTGCCAAAATCTTAAATGGCGTCTCACATCTAAACGAAGACAGATAGGAACAAGCCGATTCTTTCAGTGAATTTGTCTCACTCTTAGCTTTCAAACGAGCTATCACACGACAAAATCCGTCCACTAGAAGCCAAAATCGAAGCAAGCTGTCCAGAGGGGGGGGGGTCAGCAAAAATTTTTTCTCTCCGATTGAGCTGGAAATACACCATTTCCATGTAGAATTTGACGCTGAATCCGAATCTGGCCTCCGTTTTCCCATCCGATGCTTCGTTTTGGCTCTACAGTAGGCAGCCATCGCAAAAATTCTAACTCTGTCGTTTTTTCGAAAAATGTTGAAAATTTTTTCTCGCCGATTGCCTTGAAACTCACCATACAGATAGAGAATTTCACGCTGATTCCAAATCTGAAATCCGTTTTCCAATCCGATGCTTCGTTTTGAAGCTACAGCCCAAAACGTCCCAAATTCTAACTCTGTCGTTTTTCGCCAATGTGCCAAAATCTTAAATGGCGTCTCACATCTAAACGAAGACAGATAGGAACAAGCCGATTCTTTCAGTGAATTTGTCTCACTCTTAGCTTTCAAACGAGCTATCACACGACAAAATCCGTCCACTAGAAGCCAAAATCGAAGCAAGCTATCCAGAGGGGGGGGACGTCAGCAAAAATTTTTTCTCTCCGATTGAGCTGGAAATACACCATTTCCATGTAGAATTTGACGCTGAATCCGAATCTGGCCTCCGTTTTCTCATCCGATGCTTCGTTTTGGCTCTACAGTAGGCAGCCATCGCAAAAATTCTAACTGTCGTTTTTCGAAAAATGTTGAAAATTTTTTCTCGCCGATTGCCTTGAAACTCACCATACAGATAGAGAATTTCACGCTGATTCCAAATCTGAAATCCGTTTTCCAATCCGATGCTTCGTTTTGAAGCTACAGCCCAAAACGTCCCAAATTCTAACTCTGTCGTTTTTCGCCAATGTCCCAAAATCTTAAATGGCGTCTCACATCTAAACGAAGACAGATAGGAACAAGCCGATTCTTTCAGTGAATTTGTCTCACTCTTAGCTTTCAAACGAGCTATCACACGACAAAATCCGTCCACTAGAAGCCAAAATCGAAGCAAGCTGTCCAGAGGGGGGGGGTCAGCAAAAATTTTTTCTCTCCGATTGAGCTGGAAATACACCATTTCCATGTAGAATTTGACGCTGAATCCGAATCTGGCCTCCGTTTTCCCATCCGATGCTTCGTTTTGGCTCTACAGTAGGCAGCCATCGCAAAAATTCTAACTCTGTCGTTTTTTCGAAAAATGTTGAAAATGTTTTCTCGCCGATTGCCTTGAAACTCACCATACAGATAGAGAATTTCACGCTGATTCCAAATCTGAAATCCGTTTTCCAATCCGATGCTTCGTTTTGAAGCTATACAGCCCAAAACGTCCCAAATTCTAACTCTGTCGTTTTTCGCCAATGTGCCAAAATCTTAAATGGCGTCTCACATCTAAACGAAGACAGATAGGAACAAGCCGATTCTTTCAGTGAATTTGTCTCACTCTTAGCTTTCAAACGAGCTATCACACGACAAAATCCGT
>CAJQUW010006726.1:0-13998 GCA_907163375.1 Prostheceraeus crozeri
AAAAACCTATATAATCTTCGTAACAAATCAAAAACATCATTTATTGAAAATCAGGCTGACTGATTAGTTCGCTGTAAGTTGAAAAGAATTGATCACGAAAAATTGCTTACAGTCGCTTACCGTTGCTTACCATTGCTAAAATTGCTGGTAGTCGTCCAGCGGCTTTTCAAATTAACATAAAAGATCGCAAGGAAAAGGTGAGTGGATTCTATCTTTTACGCCCAATAACATCAAGAATAAATAAAATTGGCTTGCCAGCATCATATTTAATCAGTTAGTAAAATTTGTTTCATCACATTTGAATAATGCCAGCACATTGGTAGAATGTCTTAAAAATAACACTGACAAATTAAGTAACACGGATAGTTATGTCTTTATCTCTTTAGATGAAATTAATTTGTATTCAAGTATTCCAATTGAGGATGGTCTGAAAGTTATTGAAGATTTTGCGAGACAATACTGGATTAGCATTGATAATCATGGATTAAATGTTGAGGATGTAATCGATTTTCTGAAGTTTATAGCTTGCAAGTATGAAACAACATATAACAATAAAGCATACTTGCAAAGAAAAGGTTGTCCTCTGGGGACACATTTTGTCCACCGTTCACCATAATTTATATGAATTCATATTTTTTTTTATTTTCTCTCGTAGGCTTGGACTTCTTGATATGTCGATGTCTCTGGTGTTAGGTGGAGAACACAAGGGAATTGCATTGATTGTCATTTACATGAAATATACAGTTTTTGTCTTGTCCTGTTTTGTCTTGTAATGATCAAAATTACAAACACGAGATATGTACTTTAGTAGTATTTGTACTCGTATATACGTACTTTCCTAAATGAAAGTTAACGACTTTGTGAACTTATAAGAAAACATGCGTCACTAGCTTTATAAGTAAAACCCTTACTTAATGACGCCAAATTTGAAAATAACTCAACAAGCAGCTAAAATTGTAGCCTAGTAGACATTTTTGTCAACTTGAGCAGGCGTGATAATATTAATCGGACAGAGTGATTGCATAACATACTTGTACAATTCTTTCCAATAAAAAAAGAACGAACTGTGAAAAATTAGGCAGACATTGATTCTATAATAATTATGTCAAAAATCCTGTCAATTATTTTCATATTTTCATCCTGGATACTTCATCAAAATGCTTCAAAATTAGTTTAATTTACATGTCAGTTTCTTATATACGCATGAATTTCAATCGCATCTCACGATGGGTCCTAGCATTTTTATTTATCCCTTTTAGGGGACCTAATGCCTGAAGTGGCATGAACACTACCGTTGCGAACGAACGTTCATCAAAAATCGCTCATGCTAGTAATGATAATCGAGTTAGTAATGAGACTGACATCAAGATTCCTGATGATGTCTTAGAAATGCTGAGTCGTGGGCCGAAATTTCGGATGCCTAATAAGTTTGATAAACAATTTTCGAATAACAATGAGATTTCTCTAAAATGTCTTACTAACAATTTAAGATGGAATCTAACTATCGATGATAATAATGAAGTAACTCCTATAAACATACCTTTCCATAAAAACAGTGTCAAGTTAGCTCCCCAACTTGATTATGATATAGAAAACAAAATAAAAGCGTTTGAATTTGAAGCTAAAAGAATTATGGATAAAGACAGTCAGTACTGCAAATCAAACAAGCGGTACAAAGAAGATATAAAAAAACAACGAAAAACTAAATCGTTTTTAAAAAGTAATAATTTTCTCGCCGTTTCTTCTGACAAAACCAATCGTTTTGTCATATGTGATAAAGATAATTATGAGAACAGAGTTTTGAAAATTCTTGAAGATGATAGTACGTACAAACCGCTAAAAAAAGTCAAAGCATTTGGCTATTGAGAAGCAAGCTAACTCTCTAATTAGATTCAAGTGCAAATGCATTCCTAACATCAAAATTGAAAAAATTGATCACCAGTGGATCTAAACCAGCAAACTTTTACGCAAACATTAAAGACCACAAACTAAAAGAAGACATAGGTTTTCCGTTAAGACCTATTGCCTCTTGTGTGAATACACCAACCGAAAAAGTTGATTGGTTTGTAAGTCACTTCCTCAATCAACTAGTTAATTATGTTCCTTCGAACATAAAAAGTACTTATGATCTTATTAAAGATATAAATTTGATTGATCCTATACCTAAAGGGAAAACCACCTTTGTTTCTCTAGATATCAAAAATCTTTATCCCAGTATACCTTTAGTTGAAGGTATGAAAGTTGTAGCTGAATTTGCGGAACAACATTGGGACAAAATAGATAATCTGAAGATAACGGTTTCTGATATGATTGATTTACTGAAGTTCGTTTCCTTTAATTATGAAATCGTTTTCAAAGACAAACATTTTCGGCAAATTAAAGGTTGTCCCATGGGATCCCATTTTGGACCCCCTTTTGCTATAATCTTCGTTGATTACATGGAACTAAAGCTCTTGCTATTTTTGGAAAAAAAAACACTATTGTTCCAACGCTGTTCCGCAGATATGACATCATCCTCGGTCCGTTTGAAAATAGATCCCATATATTTGAAAATATACTGAATGTCTTAATTCTATTCATTCTGACATACAATTTACCATCGAAATTCAAAAAGAGGAAAACTGAACCTTTTAGATTTAACTCTATGACGTATCCGAACCATTGATTTTGAAGTTTTTAAAAAGGACAACTCACTCTGGCATTTTTTAACTTAGATTAAACGGAGTTGGATCTCTCAGTGTGAAAACCCACTTTGTGATAATACATTCATATATATAAAGGATAGTGTTCCAATAATAATGCTTTTCAAGAAGCATATGAATTCTACATTTCGCAATTTAAAAGATAAATTTACTCCGCTCTGACTTGAAAAACAAAACATTTTTTGAACACGAAATTTGTATAATAACTACCGACAAATACAATGCTAATTTCCATGTCGACTTTATTAATGACATTAAACATGCGAAAATTAAGAAAACTTACTAATGAATACCAATTACCAATTAAAATTATTCCTATGCCTGGGAAAAAATTAATACACAATTTGAATACTTTCAATAAAAACATCAATGGTTGTTCTTGCAATATTTGTAAGTCGAATCCTCCACATCAACAATTGTTACTTTAAAACACGGTTATAAATTGACTTTGCAATGATCTGCAGTGGAATTTTATATTGGTTTCTACCAATCTGTCGATCCACTAATCGTTTTAAAAACATCAATACAATATTAAGAATAAAGACAACAAAAGTGCCTTTTGATCATGTTCGCTTTGTCCATTCTTTTGTTTTTCTGTTTGGTTTCTGGTCTTTTGGAGTTGGTTTGGGGTTGTGGTGGGAATCTAACAATGACACTCTTGATATGTTTAGAATTGAAATAATTGATCAAACCGCTTAATCCTTTGAGAAACTAGAGTGTCCGAAGCAGAATACATTAGAAGACTTCAACCAAAAATCAATCGCAAAACTATGAGCGAGTCACATGAACGTTCGTTCGCGGATGCTATTTAAGCCATTCTTTTAGTTGGCCGCCGTTCCCCAGATGAAGAGTGTGGTCTCTCGAAACGTCGGGCTTGTAAACAATTTTAGTTTTTACTAAATCGTCTCTGGCAAATTACAAGGGGGTGAAGAAAAATGTGTTTTGGTAAACATAACAATATGGAAAAGTTTCTCCTCCCTTAACTGCATCAATTCTTAAAAGTTTGTTACGCATTACTATCGACGACCAAAGAAATATTTCCAAGTATGCGGGATTGGACTGATAGCCTTATAAAGAATATAACGACATTTATATTATTGAAGCCTATTTTTTTTGAAAAAATCAGAACCATAAAATAATAAAACTTAATTAGACCTGAATTTAACTACGCATTTAGCAGTTTTAGCTTTTGAAGAGAGCACAGATGATCAGGCATTTATCCAGTGACTTGTAGCTCGTGAACTATTTATGAAATCTGTGTGATTTTCCAACGACAGAAGGGTTTATTTTTCTCACTTTCCAATGACCACAAAATATGCATGATATCTAATTTTCATCAACTGATTCATGCAACTTTGTAGCTTCTTTCCTATAATTTTTGCTTTTTTAGGTCAATTTTCAGCAGACTTCAACCGTCAAACATGCAGTGATGAAAGTAATCTAAGTGCCTTTGGAGAGCGGGTGTTATTTCTAAAACTGGTGCATTCTCAATTATGTTAGCAAACATATTAGATAATGTTGTCGGCACGTTTTGAATATTATATTCTAATGAAATACAATTACAAGGATCTTACGGGAATTAACTATATAATGCGAAGAAGAATTAAGTTGAATAATTCTATGACGAGGTGCCAAAGTACACATTGAGTCACAATCTAAACCAGTAGAGAAACTTCTGCCATGGTAATAATCCGATGACAGTGTCTTCAATACGGAGGGGTAGCCGATTACTAGCGTTGCACTGTCCATTTGCTTATCCGTTGAATCGAAGAAATATCAAGACCTTGATTCTTCACTATTATATTCCTCGATCCTATTGTGGCAGTTTATTCTAGCTTCTCTTGTTGCTTGTTGATGTTTCTTGATAACTTGATGTCATCGTGCTATTGCATTAACATGTACATTTTGATATCATTTTTCTATCATGGTTGTTGCTTTCAAACTTAAACACGTCTGAAAATTTTAGTTCGATAAATCTGGCCTAAATATTTCAACTTTTTAGAATTTCATGAATCAGATGATGCCAAATGAAGTATTTTTTTGATCGTTCCCCCTCATTCTGAAAAGCTTCAAGAAATTGAATTTTCTATTGATATGGAAAATCATTTAGATCTCATCAGCAGATTCACTGGCGCAGATGAAATTGAGGAGAAAGGCCACCACCCACAAAATTCACAAGTTTTGAAAAAAATGCAGTGCGGTCGAGACAAATACCGTTCACTGTCTTGCGACATAAATTTGGTGGACAAAATTCAAACAGGAAATCTCACAAAATTTTAATTGATAAAAATAGTTTTATAAGAAGTGTCCGGATAATTTTTGTTAGGTGTAATTGGAACAACATACATTGGTCACTGTAGAAATAGCGTGGAAAATTCAATGAAGCGAGCCCTGACAGAATACACCACCGGTAATTTGAAACCATGAAAGCCTGGCGCCACCCTTCTGTCACTAGTTCAAAAACACTTGTAGCTATCTACAGATGTAAACTGATATCGCAAGTCTTTGAGTTTTGCCATGCAGTATTTTGCTTTCTTAAGCTATGAAACGATCCATTATCTTTAATGCAATAGTAGCTTTTTAGTTCATAATTTTTGTCATAATATTTGACATGTTTGACTAAGAGTTCCGGTTTTCAGCAATTGTGATGAATAATAGTATTTATTGATTAGGATCAGGAGATCCGGATTCCTATCATTTTGGCCATAGGAGGATTTCCCATCAAATGAGAAGTAGCCATGTAGTGACTTAGCAATTAGTGAAGCGACTTAATGGCTATTAATGGCGACATCGTTCCATTGTGGTGTAATATACAGGGTGGTCGTAAAGTCGCACAGGTTTGAAATGTCTGCCAGTAAAAGGTAAAGCCGTCGCATTAAAAAAGTAGACTATATTGTAAGGGTGTGCTGATTAATCGGCCGAATATTGACACTGTAGAGTGATAATCGGCCGATTATTTGCCGATCAGAGGACTTTTGAAGATTCTTGTTGATTTTCACTCAAATTTGGTAACTGATCGAATGACACGATTTCAAATATTAAGATGAACTTAACTCTACATGCACATTGTGCATTGAACTACCAATCTTAATTTAAATGACTTTTTTATCATTCCAATTGTTGAAAACAACAGAATTCTCCCATAGATTAGATTTCCATGATGATTATGAACTAGGGTGTGCCCCGCATCGGGGCGGGCCTCCACGTGTGGGCGCGGGGCGGGCCTTTTTTAATTTCCGAAAAATTCTATTTAGCAATTGAATGTTCTAAATTAATTTTAAGTATAATTTGGAAAATAATTGTTTATCACAATTTTCGATGTTGATCGAGCCTGATAGGTAGAAAATTTTGAATTGAATCAAACCCAAATCACTTATTCGCATTGCAATGCAGCTATGCTGATGTGATAGAAAAAATAGACCCTTGTTCAATTAAAATAGTAAATCATGCTATCTTCTTTAAAACATCGACAGTCTTTTTGCTGTATCAAATTTTACGCCAATCAAGCTGCCCATAGTGTCGGACTGTTAGATATCTGCGTTATCTGGAGTGATAACATGAAATATATACGGACATGCATTTATAAACGGAAAAACAGTAATAATTCAAAGCATGTGAATGTGTCATTAAATCGAGGGTACAGTTTTGCCAAGTCTATTTTGATGGACTCACTAGAAATAAAACTTTCAAATAATTTCAATAATAACCTCGTCAACAATGTGGCAATCATCTCTCACTGACGGTTATATGCAACGCATCAATTAATGACGTGGGACGATTAGTGATAAAAAGTGTAAGTAATTAGAACAGAATATTCTTAATAAAGAAGAAATGTTATGTTGTTTGTTTTATAGCGTCAGCCGTTGTCTTCTTTGAATGTGAAAGATAAAAGTATCTCGCAACGATTGACACTTTTGCAAAGTGTATGGACAGGGCCCCCCCAACCATTAAAGATGTATAATCAAGGATCGCCTGTGTGGTGGAATCGCTTTAGAGACATATTGCAATATCATTCTGCTGAAGTTTGTTTTAAGATCAATCATGCAAAAAATATGAGCTAGAATCGTAAAGCTGTGGTCACAATATCAACTTAAATGATTTTCTTTTTCTTTCATGTGTCTACAGGCTTTGGTAACAGTCCCATTTCATTCGTATTCAAGCAGATGGTATCTCCTAAGTAGATCTTCCTCGACGTGAAAAAAATCAGGCTATGCGGCATTTACATGGGAATATATCTCAAAATTACATTTATAGGCAAAGAAGTCCTTAACTAGAGCCACTGTCAGAGTCCCAAAAACGGGGGTGTCATCCAAGTCATCTATTGTCCCTCCACCTCTAGACTTTTGCAAAATAACATAGATCTGATCCACGACCACTGTCTAATTTCTCAGTCTAAACATGGGTAGCCTACCGTTAAAGCACGCTCCACAGCTAGAACGGACCCATTGCACTTTAGAACAATCCTCTCAAAATGCAATGGCTCTCAACAAGGGGGCACTCTTGTGGCTTAAAAAAACATGGGTCGCTCCAAATTGGTTGGCACAATCGGGCCTTCCCTGCGTGCGCGGGTTTTAGAGTGCGGGCCGGGGGCGGCTTCACCCTAGATTATGAATTAGTCCGCAAAAAAGTCTATATTTTTCGCGATATTAGCATGTTAAGTATCGTATACTTAGTATTTTTCGCCGAGCCTGGGTGAACCAGCCCATAATGGTTTTCGGCAGGACCCGTCAGCCATTTCGTCTTCTAAGGCCCGAATTCCCTGGTCCCGTTGCCAGATTTTATTTTTAGGCCCAGGCCCATTCGATGAAATTAGTAGCCATTTGAATTATTCGCAATTGTTGATTGAATCAATCAATATTACATTTTGCTTTATCAAATTTCACTCAAGTGTCTTGTTATTCAGACAAGGGCATTGAGCATTCCAAAAAGCTAATGTAGATTGCCACAAGACTGAATGTAATTTTTGAATGTAATCTGCAAGTGAAACATGCATAGTTCTCAATCCCCAATGCTACCGTATCATAATCGAAACATACAAACCCGTGCCTGCTATTCAAACGCCATTATAACTCCCGCCCACCCAGTATCTGTTCATGTGTATCTATAAATTACCTCGACAATCAAATGCTTGGAAACTTTGTCTCTTCTCGAAGAAATATATTTTAGCGTTCGCCATGAATAGACATGATTTTTAGACCCCCTCAAATTGTGCTCGATTGCCGCATCAACACAATAATGTACTATAATTCGTTCACCAGTGACCTACTTGGTTAATTTAATAAAAAATGAAGATCAAGGTCAGTAATAAAATATATTGAAGAGCTTTCGACTACGTCTTTCTCAATTCAATAAAACAGCAACTACTTCTAACAGAGCAACAAGAAAAGAAGGAATGTTGTCAAAAATGTTTTCCTTCTTATATTTTATTACGGACCTTGTCTTCGTTTTTATAAATTAAATACATGACTTTTACTGCATGTGGAAATATCAAGCTATAGAGGACGACATGGAAAATAGCCTTAAGAACGGGCGACCATTTGTGTTTCCAAAAATGCAAGCCAAGGCACGGTTTCCATTCAGGAAGAAGCGCTGATATCAAATTTTCATGCTTCTCAAATTCCAAGTAAGTCCCTTGGCCCCTCACGATTCTCGTCTCTGTTGACTGCCGACATACAGCCCTTTCACTTTTGCAACTGACCAAAGCTGCTAATTGAGTCTTTGATGGAGTTGCTCGACTAGTACAACTGAATACCTGATTTCGAATCCGAGCGCGGAATATCGCCTATATGCTGTATTAATTTCCGTAAACAACGGATGAAATATCAATTATCAAAGTGTAGTTCCATAGAAAGTGATAAAGAGTCACTTTCTGACTCCTTCCGACATAGTAGTCAAGGGTGATTTCTGTACTTTCATGTCCATCATGAGTTAGAAAAAGGATCGGTTAAATCCGCGTCATCATTTATCGTAATGATGCTGGGTTATCGATGTGATTTTGCTTGTAATGGGAAGATTATATAATCACATGAAATATACTTCTTGCTATTTCTGTCACGAATATCATTTCTACGAGCAACAAATAGCCTACTATAATTTAAATCAAAAGTAAAATCAATTGCTAAAATTTCAAAATTATTTGAAACTCTAACGTAGGTAATAGACTAGCCATCTGCAAACGGCTTTTCGCATTGAACATTCAGGACCCCCCACTTCACCCATTATTTGGTGCACTTTACTATTATTAAGTTTTATTTAACTAGCTCCGTACTTATAGTCCATGGAAAACGTTGATTTTAGATGAATTTGAAAGAATTAATCGGCTACCTTCCACCGATTAATCAGTAAAATCGGCCGATTTATCAAATCACAAATCGGTACACCCACGATATTCAATCAACATATTAACGGGTTTTAGATTCACAATCGCACAAGACAGTAACTAGCACTGAGCACATTGATACCGAGCAATTATGTTCGACGGAATATTACTGTTACTACTATTGTGTCAATGACGTAACCATTCACAATCAATTACCATTTTGCCATCGTTGCAAACAATGTTAACACGCCAGCATTGATACGATTACCATTTGTATGGGAAAAAATTGTGAAGCTCTGCTGTGTTGTGTTTTATGCAACGTTACCAATGAGAAAATCTTCCGTGTTATGCATGATCTGTTCCGACAATTCTCATCACGGTCAAGTTCTGTTGGCATTATTTTGTCCATAATTTTCACTTCAGCGTTAAACGATTTTTCATATCAAAATTTGATTTAGTTTTTGCAGCCAGTCTTGGTTGATTAAGTGTGTTCCTGAATCAGAATTTCAGAAATATTCAATTTCCATCTCCTTTTCCATATAATGATGAAACCGTCTTGTGAAATCCATACATTGACAATCGTACAGGTTACTAATGCAGTAGGTTTGTTTAACCAGCTCAATCAACGATTTAAACAAGAAATTGTCGAATCTTTCAACAGCGAAAATCGTCAGACGAGTGGTAACATGTATACTTTCTTTTTTAATTCGCCCTTTTGATATCAGAAATAATGTTTGGGAAAACTTTTGAGTTTTCTTTTTGCTGAAATATCTGGTTGTTCAGATCACCTAATCCTGGCATTAAGAGCTTTGTATGAGAGATCAAAACATTTTCGCTCGAAAAATAGCCTGGCACTCTCACATCCTCTTCCATTTTAAAAATTATTTAAGTCATGCAAGATTAAGAGAGATGACAAGCTACAAGAAATATTTCAGCAACTTGTCACGTGTAAAAAAACATATTACTGTCGATATGTAAATGCTCAATATTTCCAGAATCGCGAGGCAATCGTAAATTGATTTTGATGGAAGTTCTGCGAGAACTCTCAGTACTTGGAAATGGAACCTGCAACTTCGTAAAAAGGTATCCTCATCAAACAACTATTAAGATTTGCTGATACCCTTAATAACGTTCAAATGAATAGAAGAGGTATGATTTTTTTGCTTGAAGAAAGTAAACCCTTATCTCAATGAAGTAAACATTTAGTTGGAGAGAGAATTCAGATGACTAATAATATGATGAGACAGTAGGCTAGGAAGCTGTTCTATAACTATAAAAACTAAGTTAAATACAATAATCGACGGAATCATTTCATCATCATAAGCAATAGTAAGACTCCCCTACAGTTTGGGTCGATATTTCTTAAAAATTAAAATGGAAAAATCTACGGACCTTCGCGGTCCAGCGCCTTCAAAACGCGACACCAAAAAACGTTGCCATCCACCATTTGAAGATCAACGCTGGACGCCGAAGTCCGTCTGTTTTTTTCCTTTAATTTTTAAGAAAACCAACGACTGCTTTTGACAATTAAAATACCTCGTTTCCGGCAGTTATGATAGGAAATTAGAATTTCTTATTCAGATGCAATGATATATGGGAGCGATTATGCGCCGTGCGTATCGACGTTTTTTATCATTCACGCATATCTTTTCAGAGGTGTCCTAAAAACATCCCTCTCGTTCAACGGGGGAACCAGTGGATTGTGTCAAAATAAAATGGAACAAGATCGAGGATTCAAGATGTTTGGTAAGAAATTGTCTGGATCTTATTTTGTAGATATCGTCACACAACTTCAGATTTCTTATGACTAACGTCTATCTACTCTGAGGACGGAGCATCGTGCAATCATAGTGTGGAGTCAATTTGACGCTGTTATGCTTTCTTACGATTTTCTGTCGATCTAGAGGTAACAGTGTTGATGAGGTGATGTGGATAAGGTCTGGGAGCGAATATCGCGAGATCATCTCTCAGAGGAGGGAATTATTTGGTTGAGCGGTGATTGGAAGGCTCCCATAGTCTGATCTGTTGACTAAATGATCTAGTGAAAAAACACTAGTTTCGTCGCTGAAGCGCTGTGCGAAACGGCCGTCGACCGACACAATCATGCGCTTTTTATTATTTGCCGATCATATGGTCTTTGGATCGTATGGAGTGCTTGACAGTGTCGAAAACTGCGGGCATCGCTTACACCAAAGCTGAATAAGTAGGGTTGCCATGGGGAATTGAAATTTCAGTTCCCAAAGAAAAAACCTGCGGGTGAACCTCACAGAATCCCCCATCCTCCACAAGATTAGACACCTAATATGTATGTGCACTTTTCCTTCTTTATAGAAAAACGGAATATCCATATTCCAATTTCAGTAGAAGTTAGGACTGATGTGATGCGGCAGCTGTCTTTAAGATTGGATAATATTACACAATGGTTTTCACTACAATTGCCTTTTCTTCACTTCATCAGCTTATGTTCATTGATAATTATTATGCAATGTTATAATTATACACACAGCCAACTCAGAAAATGCTTTTGCAATGAAAAGGCTCTTTAATGGTGTGCTAGGCCCGTCAGAGTGCGGTAACTAATTAATATTATTGTGTTGTACTTAGCCAAAAGAAACGATCGGTGATATGGCTTCATGTATGGGTTAAGATTGTCACCCTTGTATTGTATAGAATAGTTTTCGCATAATAATTTAATGTATAGTTTCCAATTGATGTCTTATTCGCAATCAAACATGAACTAGCACATTACTCACGTCCCCAGCAAATCGACTGCGGTCTGCTTTGCTACTATCTATATCGACGAAGTGAGTGAAAAAAATTTTTCGATCTATTCATAGATATTGCTGAAATGAAACGATATATTTGCTTTTGACTATTCGATTATTAGTTCTGTGTAGGTTCTTCACATCAACGAATCAGACTTTATTTTAGAGGATCTCTCCATGTAGATTTTAAAAAAAAAAAAAAGAAATTAAAAAAAAAAAAAAAAAAAAAAAAAAAAAAAAAAAAAAAAAAAAAAAAACAATTCATTTTTCAAGCTAACTGTGGGACTGTTTTCTCATAGCTTTTTCATTTTGCTGCAAATGTGACTGTAAGATATGCCCGTTCCGACTTTTTCGCTGTGATAATCATGAGGCCTTGTCTAAGTTGAATGTAAATTTCCCATAACCACAAGCATTTTCAAATACTTGATTTGGATGCGGACTTCAAGCACAATCTAGACTGCAGTGTTTGCTCTGCTGGTTTCGACTGTCGGTCGCTTTAAATAGAAGTCCATGGCTTTGATTTCTTACAACCTGATACAAAGTTTGATGTGACAAGATGAAATCTATGCACAAGGACAAATCTTCGTCGTTTCAGACTATGAAAAACATCGATTTTTGCTGTCGATGTAATTTCTCCAAGTTGATCAACACTTTTCTAATACATTTGTTTGTGACATGATCAAGGTGCATACAGTATAGCCAACTTCGGACAGGTACGCCGCATACCATCTGATGAGGCCCTCGCGTAGTGGATATGCGTACCACAGGTTAAGGAACCTCTGGGGTAACGTGATGTCTTTGGTGGATGAAACTTTTCGTTACTCGATTCACTGACCAATGTCCTTGCCACTGACTGCACACTATCAGACGACATTTAGAAAATCGTTCTTTGTTCAGTAATATATGATACGCGTAATTTCAGTCCAAAACGACGGCCTGCATTTTCTAGTCCGGGTAGATGCTAGATTTTTCATCATGCACAAGCTAGAACTGAAAATTTGAAGATATTTTCTCATGTGATGTCGTTATTTAGACCACTGATAAAGAATAATTGTGCGCTGCGCTATTAAGAAAGCTAAGCATAATGAAATGCGTGTTGTGGGATAGAAGATGAATTTGGATCTACATTCCCCAAATACAACAAAATCGGATTTGGTGCCCAAGTGGACACGAAAAGATGATGATAGGAGTCGAAACGCATCGTGCTAGCCTGCACCACTGACACAAAATCTCAGGACAAGCGAATTCATGTGCCTCCATAATTTTTACTATTTACTACAACTAGAAGTGAGCGTTTACTGCACATTTTTCAGTATAACCTACTGATATCATTCCCTACTCTATTTTCATATCATCGAGGTTGCCTTATGCATCGGATTTGCTGAGAATTTTGGAAGTGCCTCTATGGGGACACTTGCACCACGACAGTTCGGTTTCCTTACAAAACTATACTTTGAAAAGAGTTCAGAACTGCGTGTTTCGCCACTGAACAGCTTGTCACATTGCTAGACATCCTCTATCTTGATAATCCTGTAGTTCGAAATAATGAATGTGGAAGGCACGTTGCACCACCGACAGTTTTCGGTTACTTACAAAACTATACATTGAAAATAGTTCAGAACTGCGTTGTTCGCCGGAATCTTGCTACATGACAGACATCCTCTATCTTGATAATCCTGTGAGTCGAAATAATGACAGAGTAATGGGGGGGGGGGGGGGGGGGGGGGGGGGGGGGGGGGGGGGGGGGGGGTGGGTGGTCTTGCAAACCACCGACTGTTCGGTTGCTTTACCAAAACTATACAATTGAAAAGAGTTCAGAACTGCTGGTTCGCCTGAAATCTTGTCACTTTGCCAGACATCCTCAATCGTGATAATCCTGTGATCGAATAATGACATTGAAGGCACGGTTGCACCACCGACAGTTCGGTTACTTACAAAACTATACATTGATAAGAGTTTCATAACTGCCGTGTTCGCCTGAAATCTTGCTACATGACAGACATCCTCTATCTTGATAATCCTGTGAGTCGAAATAATGACATAGAAGGCACGTTGCACCACCGACAGTTCGGTTGCTTACAAAACTATACATTGAAAAGAGTTCAGAACTGCGTGTTCGCCTGAAATCTTGTCACATTGCAGACATCCTCAATCTTGATAATCCTGTGAGTCGATATATGACATATGATGCACGTGCAGCACCGACTGTTCG
>CAJQUW010006728.1:0-20283 GCA_907163375.1 Prostheceraeus crozeri
TTTGTCCAAAATTTTTGGCCATATTTGCGGATCAAGTTGTTTGTTTTTTTTTTTTTTTTTTTTTTGAAATTAAAATCAATTAATTGTTGGCCTATTAGCCCTTCTTCCGCCAAATAAAAAACAATAAGGTAGTTCTCCCAAATTTTCGCCGTAGGCTTTATTCAAGGGAATTATTTACTGCTAAAAAGATATATCTGCTTGCATTAAACAATTTTATACAGAATTCATAAATTGTCCCTATCAAGAAATCCTACAATGCAAACATAGAAATGATTTAGACTAAGCTCTAATAAAAAAATTCTACAAGAATGTCAATAAAGTAAATAGATATAGAAAAGTATAGCAGAGGAGATTAAGTCAAGGAAAATGGGTACATTCCAATCCATTTGCATCATTTATCAATTTTTGTGGGTCACAATCCCGTATTGTAGAATGAAGCTTCATGTAGCCTTTCTCAACTTCTTTGCTTTTACGAATCGTGCAGGTATCGGATCTTCCAGGAGGAAAGCATGGTGTTTCATCATTGGTCTGGGTGCAGGTTCCATGTGCATTTTTAACGTGTGATGATTTTTGTTTTCGTATGTTCGTAAAATTCTTTGTTGTACTGTTCTCGACGTTTCACCAATGTATCTTTGATCACATATCAAGCATTTGATTTCATTAAATTACATTTTTCTTAAGACATTTTCGGGATCTTGGGCGGTTTCTACATCCAATGCATTTGTCATTTCAGGGGTCTTGTCTCCTTCGGATTTCTTCAACGAATATTTCAGAGCAGGTTCAGTTATAAACACGAATCGAACGTAGTCGGAAAGCCATGCTCATCTCATTATCCTAATCAGTTTTCTCTTCTCAAATTCATTGATAAATGGGACTTTCATGTATACTACTCTGATTTTTCGTTCTTGTTGTTTCGTTTTATATTTCGGTTTATGTTGAGCTCAAGGAAATGTTTTCTAATGAATTCAGCAGGATAACCGTTGAGCAGAAAACCTAGTTCTCAACAAATTTAGCGAGATATCCAAATTAATATCATTTGAAGAAGTTCTCTCTGCTCTTATTCTTTCTGTTTTCATCAGTGCTGTTTTTTCTAGATAAAGGAACCCCAGAATTTGTATGGCAAGCATGTGTTGCTATGAGTCGGCTTTATATATAAATGATATGAAAACCTATCATTGTCTTCCACATGCAGTTGGACATCAAGAAAAGGGATACTATTTTCTTCAGGAGCTTCAGTAGTGAATTGGATATTGTCATGAATGTCATTCGCGAGAATCTTGATGTCATCTAAATGATAGTTCTCTTCAAAGATGACGAATACATCGTCAATGTATCTGCGCCAGTAATGAATCCATGAAGCTTCTTCCAATACCTTTCTCTCGATGTAGTCCATGGAAAATGATTGCCACTGGCGGGGCACAATTATTTCCCATAGCAATTCCTCTCATTTGATGTTTCACTTCACCTTCCAACAAATAAGAATCAGAACAAAATGCAAGTCTCAGGAGGTTCCTCGAAGTCTTCTGCTGTAATATCATTGATGGTTGATTCTTGTTTATATCTATCAAAAAATTCTGAGACAATTTGCAACATACCCACATTTTCATTGGTTTCTATTGGTATGGACCCATACAGATTTACAACGTCTAGAGACCCAAATTTCTTTTGTGACATATCCACAGACTTAATGGAATCCAGAAAATCAGTTGTAGATGCTAAATGTGCTGGGACATGATGTTTGATTAGTTTATTCAACTCTGATGCTAGAAAAACTGCTAAATTGCGCCCCGGAGATTCTTTGGTATCTATTATAGGTCTGCCTTTCAAGTTACCAGTTTTATGGTCTTTAGGCAAAGCATAAGGTAGGCTTACCAACGGGTCACTGCTGTACCAATTCCGAGATGATTTATACCAGGTGGAATTTTCGTATTTTGAAATAACAGATGTCAAGGAAGAATTAAAAGCGGCTTGCAAAGTTGATGGCTTCATAGCTGAAACTTTTTTATCAGAATCATTCAATGAATTTGTTAATATTGCTTTATAGTCATCATTCTTAGGGCAATTAGACGCTTTGTCTTATCTGAAGGCATAATCACAACATTTTCTTTTCTTTTTATACTTTTGATTGCTTTTGTCTCCTTTTTCGATGTAGCAGAAGGTAAGAAATTTTGGTATTCTGTAAGTTGGCAATTTATCCTTGCACTGAAGGTAGTAACAATTCGTTCAGGAATTTCTTTGTAATATCTTGATAAATTGTACTGAGCATTGATGATCCCTCCCCTAAATTTCAAAATGTCTGAGTTTGTTACCTTGGATGGTTGAGGAACGAACGATGGACCTTGTTGCAGGAGATGCAGCTCAGAGTCATCAAAGGTTGCGTCAGATAAATTCTTGAAAGCTTCAGGTTGAGATTGCATTTTGTTTTCATCTGAATTCATATCCACATTTGATTCAATCTTCCTCATATTGTTTCTATCGAATGGTTGCATCGTTGCTAGGCTGATATCTGAAGGTTGCCTTTCACTAAAATTGGGGTTAGAATTTCGCATACCTGATGATAGACCAAAACTCTGTTCTTCGTGTATCAAGATTTCCATTTTCTTCCTTTTCATACAACGTAGATGGTATCGGTAGCAATGCAGCTTGCCTTGATCATCTTTATTCAAAATACTTCTGCCAACGACTTTGAATAGCTGGTCTTTCTCAGAGTAAAGTTCTTCTATAACAAGGTTCATCATGTTTCTGCCATGTCTGAAAACTAGTTCTGAGCTTTTCTTGTTTGCATATTCACTATGTAGAGTGGATTGTACCGTATTCTTGACACGAAAACCGAAAGGAACGAATTTTCTTCGTCGACATTCACGAAGAAAATTTAAATTCGAAATAATACGCTCTAACCTAAATAAATTAACCATTTTCCAATTATTTCGGCCGATTTCTAGTTTTGCAATTTTGTCCAAAATTTTGGCCATTGCGGATCAAGTTGTGTTTTTTGAAATTAAAATCAATTAATTGTTGGCCTATTAGCCCTTCTTCCGTAAATAAAACAATAAGGTAGTTCTCCCAAATTTTCGCCGTAGGCTTTATCAAGGGAATTATTTACTGCTAAAAGATATATCTTGCATTAACAATTATATACAGAATTCAAAATTGTCCTATCAAGAAATCCTACAATGCAACATAGAAATGATTTAGAAAGCTCTAATAAAAAAATTCTACAAGAATGTCCAATAAAAGTAAATAGATATAGAAAAGTATAGCAGAGGGAGATTAAGTCAAGAAAATGGGTACATTCCATCCTTTGCATCCATTTATCAATTTTTGTGGGTCACAATCCCGTATGTAGAGAGCTTCAGTAGCCTTTCTCAACTTCTTTGCTTTTACGATCTGCAGGATCTTCCAGGAGAAAGCTGGTGTTTCATCATTGGTCTGGTGCAGGTCCATGTGCATTTTTACGTGTGATGATTTTTGTTTCGTATGTTCGTAAATTCTTTGTTGTACTGTTCTCGACGTTTCACCAATGTATCTTTGATCACATATCAAGCATTTTGATTTCATAAATTACATTTTTCTTAAGACATTTTCCGGGATCTTGGGCGGTTCTACATCCAATGCATTTGTCATTACAGGGTCTTGTCTCCTTCGGATTTCTCAACGAATATTTCAGAGCAGGTTCAGTTATAAACACGAATCGAACGTAGTCGGAAAGCCCATGCTCATCTCTTATCCTAATCAGT
Source organism: Prostheceraeus crozeri (assembly GCA_907163375.1). Lineage (NCBI taxonomy): Eukaryota > Metazoa > Platyhelminthes > Polycladida > Euryleptidae > Prostheceraeus > Prostheceraeus crozeri. The sequence goes on from CAJQUW010006728.1 coordinate 3,738, forward strand.
TTTCTCTTCTCAAATTCATTGATAAATGGGACTTTCATGTATACTACATCTGATTTTTCGTTCTTGTTGTTTCGTTTTATATTTCGGTTTATGTTGAGCTCAAGGAAATGTTTTCTAATGAATTCAGCAGGATAACCGTTGAGCAGAAACCTAGTTCTCAACAAATTTAGCGAGATATCCAAATTAATATCATTTGAAGAAGTTCTCTCTGCTCTTATTCTTTCTGTTTTCATCAGTGCTGTTTTTCTAGATAAAGGAACCCCAGAATTGTATGGCAAGCATGTGTTGCTATGAGTCGGCTTTATATATAAATGATATGAAAACCTATCATTGTCTTCCACATGCAGTTGGACATCAAGAAAAGGGATACTATTTTCTTCAGGAGCTTCAGTAGTGAATTGGATATTGTCATGAATGTCATTCGCGAGAATCTTGATGTCATCTAAATGATAGTTCTCTTCAAAGATGACGAATACATCGTCAATGTATCTGCGACAGTAATGAATCCATGAAGCTTCTTCCAATACCTTTCTCTCGATGTAGTCCATGAAAATGATTGCCACTGGCGGGGCACAATTATTTCCCATAGCAATTCCACTCATTTGATGTTTCACTTCACCTTCCAACAAATAAGAATCAGAACAAAATGCAAGTCTCAGGAGGTCCTCGAAGTCTTCTGCTGTAATATCATTGATGGTTGATTCTTGTTTATATCTATCAAAAAATTCTGAGACAATTTGCAACATACCCACATTTTCATTGGTTTCTATTGGTATGGACACCATACAGATTTACAACGTCTAGAGACCCAAATTTCTTTTGTGACATATCCACAGACTTAATGGAATCCAGAAAATCAGTTGTAGATGCTAAATGTGCTGGGACATGATGTTTGATTAGTTTATTCAACTCTGATGCTAGAAAAACTGCTAAATTGCGCCCCGGAGATTCTTTGGTATCTATTATAGGTCTGCCTTTCAAGTTACCAGTTTTATGGTCTTTAGGCAAAGCATAAGGTAGGCTTACCAACGGGTCACTGCTGTACCAATTCCGAGATGATTTATACCAGGTGGAATTTTCGTATTTTGAAATAACAGATGTCAAGGAAGAATTAAAGCGGCTTGCAAAGTTGATGGCTTCATAGCTGAAACTTTTTTATCAGAATCATTCAATGAATTTGTTAATATTGCTTTATAGTCATCATTCTTTAGGGCAATTAGACGCTTTGTCTTATCTGAAGGCATAATCACAACATTTTCTTTTCTTTTTATACTTTTGATTGCTTTTGTCTCCTTTTTCGATGTAGCAGAAGGTAAGAAATTTTGGTATTCTGTAAGTTGGCAATTTATCCTTGCACTGAAGCTAGTAACAATTCGTTCAGGAATTTCTTTGTAATATCTTGATAAATTGTACTGAGCATTGATGATCCCTCCCCTAAATTTCAAAATGTCTGAGTTTGTTACCTTGGATGGTTGAGGAACGAACGATGGACCTTGTTGCAGGAGATGCAGCTCAGAGTCATCAAAGGTTGCGTCAGATAAATTCTTGAAAGCTTCAGGTTGAGATTGCATTTTGTTTTCATCTGAATTCATATCCACATTTGATTCAATCTTCCTCATATTATTTCTATCGAATGGTTGCATCATTGCTAGGCTGATATCTGAAGGTTGCCTTTCACTAAAATTGGAGTTAGAATTTCGCATACCTGATGATAGACCAAAACTCTGTTCTTCGTGTATCAAGATTTCCATTTTCTTCCTTTTCACACAACGTAGATGGTATCGGTAGCAGTGCAGCTTGCCTTGATCATCTTTATTCAAAATACTTCTGCCAACGACTTTGAATAGCTGGTCTTTCTCAGAGTAAAGTTCTTCTATAACAAGGTTCATCATGTTTCTGCCATGTCTGAAAACTAGTTCTGAGCTTTTCTTGTTTGCATATTCACTATGTAGAGTGGATTGTACCGTATTCTTGACACGAAAACCGAAAGGAATGAATTTTCTTCGTCGACATTCACGAAGAAAATTTAAATTCGAAATAATACGCTCTAACCTAAATTAATTAACCATTTTCCAATTATTTCGGCCGATTTCTAGTTTTGCAATTTTGTCCAAAATTTTGGCCATTGCGGATCAAGTTGTTTTTTTTTTGTTTTTTTTTTTTGAAATTAAAATCAATTAATTGTTGGCCTATTAGCCCTTCTTCCGCAAATAAAACAATAAGGTAGTTCTCCCAAATTTTCGCCGTAGGCTTTATCAAGGGAATTATTTACTGCTAAAAGATATATCTTGCATTAACAATTATATACAGAATTCAAAATTATCCTATCAAGAAATCCTACAATGCAACATAGAAATGATTTAGAAAGCTCTAATAAAAAAATTCTACAAGAATGTCCAATAAAAGTAAATAGATATAGAAAAGTCTAGCAGAGGGAGATTAAGTCAAGAAAATGGGTACATTCCATCCTTTGCATCTTGTAGGACATTCTTGTAGAATTTTTTTATTAGAGCTTTCTAAATCATTTCTATGTTGCATTGTAGGATTTCTTGATAGGATAATTTTGAATTCTGTATATAATTGTTAATGCAAGATATATCTTTTAGCAGTAAATAATTCCCTTGATAAAGCCTACGGCGAAAATTTGGGAGAACTACCTTATTGTTTTATTTGCGGAAGAAGGGCTAATAGGCCAACAATTAATTGATTTTAATTTCAAAAAAAAAAAAAACAAAAAAAAAAAGTTTCTGTGTAGCCTCTCTCATCGATTGGTAGTGCTGGCCCTGATTCGTAGATGCAATTGTGATCCTTTCGGCGCTTCAGTTATGTAGAAATCTGAAAACGCGGCCCATCTAATTGTTCGACCAATGAAGGCAGCAGAAATTCAAGCATTATTGACTTCGCAACATAGAATTTCAATAGTTTTGCATCTGACTGACATCCATGCTAAATGCTTTTCACGCAAAGCCGAATGGATGAAAATATTAACATAATTATTATCAAAGTTAAATTAACTTAAATAAATGAGCAAGATGTTGTCCAATATCCATTTTCAGCATGTCAACTTAACGTAACCTCTTCTTGCATATCAATTCATCGTCACATCAAAATAAATTGAATACGTGATAAACGAGACTTCTTCCAGAATACAGTCCGTGAATTATATTTGTCAAATTTGATCTCTTTGTCATCATATAGTGAACTGCCAGTGCTTCTTCCTTAACCAAACACTTGCTATGAACAAAACATGATTTCCTCGTGACGACTGAACAAAGACAGAATGTGAATATCTATTAAGTTCTTATCAGCTCATTAAGCGGTCTAGCGCTAAAGCGTCATGTGTCTGAGGCTTTTGTTTGAGCGGAGACAGATCTCACGAGTACGTTGTGTAAACTCGAATCGTCAAACATGCGTTGCTATTCATCCGTTGAGGAATGGTGATGAGATAACCCAACATAACTTTTCTCAATGTTATTGAAGTCACCGGCGAAGCAAAAATCAAGTTGGTTCTGTCATAAGTCACTTAAAGTCTATAGAAGGTGCAAAAATGAGACATTCTAATATCAGTTAGAATAATTGAATGATAGAATTCAGTTAGTCAATAGCAGTGGCCCTGCAGCAACAACGCAATTTCTTGAAATCCAGAGACTGTTTTTGCTTTTCAAAATATTTAATATTTATTTATTTCGTTATTTCAGAAAAGGACAATGTTCCTTGGTCCTTGGATAACGTGGAGTCAGTTCCCACAGGTGTCACAGTACAAATGGAAGAGATTTTGTGTATAGGCCTGACATTTTCCGGAATATCAAAGTTATTATGAATAACCTCACATCGGCACACATTGAGATTGATTTCACTCAATTGGAATTGTGTACACACTTCTGCTTCATATTCATCAACTAATGTGCGACTTGCGTATCTAAAAATGTGCAAAAATTCTATGCAGAATCTAGAGGCTAGTAATATTCAACTAGAGACCTGTCCAAGAATGTGTAGAATCAATAAAAAGTATAGAATAATTGATAACTTGCGAGAACTCCTACCAGTCTCCTACACTTTGTGTTGGACTGTGCAGCGATTGCAATAAGTCTTATGTGATAGCTAAATCCGCAAGTCTGTCCAATGCAAGCAATTGCGAAATTGATACAATCAAATTATTTGTATGCAATAAATCAATTAAATGAAATTCAGTTTACTTTTGACGATTCCTGGGTATTGTTGTCACGTGGCTTGGCATCATTCCTTCATTGTACTCTTATCAGATATTTCTAACGAAAGATTCGATTTTTCAAAGTTTTCAAATCATAGGTTCAGAATTAATTTAATCAATAGCAGTGGCCCTGCAGCAACAACGCAATTTCTTGAAATCCAGAGACTGTTTTTTCTTTTCAAAATATTTAATATTTATTTATTTCATTATTTCAGAAAAGGACAATGTTCCTTGGTCCTTGGATAACGTGGAGTCAGTTCCCACAGGTGTCACAATACAAATGGAAGAGATTTTGTGTATAGGCCTAACATTTTTCGGAAAATCAAAGTTACAATGAAGAACCTCGCATCGGCACACATTGAGATTGATTTCACTCAATTGGAATCATAAACATACTTCTGTTTGAATATCTAAAGAGAATGTCAACTACTAAGTCAATACAAGACACCAACACCCTTGATTCCCCGACCTAGGAATCGAACCGAAATCCGCGGTGGAGAGGAGCTCGCACCTTCTTAACTAGGCCACGCTGACTGTTCATGCGAGTGAAGGCAGTAGTCATCTCCAAGTGATATCGACAGCATATTGCCATCTTATTATTGACAATAATTCTGTTTCATATTCATCGACTGATATGCGACTTGTGTATCTGAAAATGTGTAATCAGCTCCCAATTGAGCTTCTTAAAAAAGCGACCAACTGAAGTTTTTCCCATTTTTCTTGAACCTCAATAGAATGAGATAGTCATCTCTAAAATGCGGCCTCAGCGCTCGTAACCATCTAAGCATTGTCTGACGTGCTGCTCCCTATTGAGCTCTCACGAAGACTCAGCAAAAACTCAGCCAAGTAAATCACTGTGATATTACCGCGAAATTCGGCGCTCTAACAAAGTATTACTGCAAATTTCTTCACGACGAAACGAATGCTGGTAGTGGTCACAAAAGATCCGTTTTCAACGAGAAATCCGTAATCTACTCTTTATTCATGAGAAGTCAATGACAGAGTTGTTGTGAATACGCGTACAAGCCTCCACTCATTAAAGTGATTAGAATTTGACCACCCAAACACTTACCAGGATTAAATAGCATGATAGCCTTCAAGCTTGCAAACTCAGCCATGTCTAAGGAAAGATTTTTCAGTTTTTCTAATTGATTTTGCAGAACACGACTGTGATCGACCAATTGTGACATCACTGCAACGCGATCAGTTTCAGGAGACAAACATGCGGATACCATCTGTGCTATAGGAACGGGCATTGCCACCTGGAATGAAAAGTAATCACTGAAATCTGTTATTAGGATTAAGGCTTGTCTTAAATGATGTTCATCATCCTGAATCGGCTACCAAGACGGAAATTTGCGATTGAACTATTCTCCACATTTAACAAAAAGCAAATTTTAATATCTGATAGAGTTAACAGAACGATAACAGATAAAGCGTACGATATTATGAAAAATAGATTAAATAACAATGGTTTTGGTAAAACTGATATGCATCGCAAAAATAGAAATAAACAATTTAACGTTGAAGAAAATAATGTAATTTTGAACCTTGATGGTGAACTTTATTGGTGATGGATTTTTGAGAAAAATCAATAAAATAAAAAATAGATACGATATTCCAATACGTATCACTAGTAAACCTGGAAAAAAGCTTGTTTCAAATTTCAAAAAATCGGATAAAAAAAACTTGTTCGTGTAGTGTTTGTAAAAATATTAGCCCAAAGTATAACTGCAAAAGTAAATAGGGGCCTGTGTTATTTATGAATTTTCTTGAAAATATGTGACCAGAGTTGCATAGGTCAAACGTGTCGTCCATTTCAAGTTCCCTACAGAGAACATGAGTGCAGTTTACGGTATGAAGACCGGAAGAGTGCACTTAGTGAAACATTCAGATGAAGGCCCACAGTGATAAAGTGATGACCATTAACAATTTCGACTGCAAAATTATTGATCAACAACTAACAGCGATTACTACTAGGGTGGTCTGAATCCCGCTATATTGCGACGAACATGCCAAAAAATAAACAGACGTCATGAGATGACCAGATGAGCTGCTTTCACTGACTGATTTTTGTATAAAAACCCACTTGTACAGCGACAATTTTACCCTTGACACTGTCTGTGTATAGACGAAACGCGTCGGGTGACTCGCTTTTTATTTATTGAAATACAAGTCGTAAAAATTGGGAGAGAACCTGCTTTTTCTTGATCATAAATTTTTAATCTGTTGATGTATTTTCCATTATTACTAACATTTCAAAAATCAAATTCTTAGGAGAAAAGGGTTTCAAAAGATTTATTAATATTATTTGTATGAGAAAAAAGATAAAACAATGAATTCTAAGTATTTTCTCGCCAAAACATTTTGAAAATATTTGAAAATTGAGAAAAGAAAATAATCTCTTGAATGACATCACTTGATTGTGACACTTCATAGATATCGATCTTCATTTCCTTTCGCATGCTGTAGACTGACTGGAAAAATGATACCGGTAAACTTTACAGTTGAAATTCATATTCAGTGCTTTAATTGCTGTGTGCAGTTTGAACAATAGAACATCGCAAAGATAATTCCGTACTGTTTTTTGTGATTTGCTGGTTTTAACTGTCGATTCAGCAATCATCAAACTGTGACGTCAACAAGTTTATGTTCAGATATTTCCATTGAAGCCTGACGGTCATTTTTGGTGACTTCGCACAGTTTACAGTGATAATGGATGGCTCTCTAATTATTTCATCGTCTAAAAATATAGAGATGTAGCCTTTTAGCAGAATTTATTACAGAGAAAATAAGTGCACTGCTGCTAAACTGCTTTCAAATAAAATTCTAATGTGTAGGAGTCTCTAGAAACAGAAATTGCGTTTATATTTCCATATAACTCGTAGATATTGATTAAAGAGATCTTTAGCAATAATAATATAATATATAATATATAATATACGTGGTGTGATCCAAAATGTCCCGGACTAACCTACTTGCAGATAACCTGTGATAACGAATACTACTTCAGATGTAAATTTAGGTCTTTAAGGCATGAGAAATATGGTCGCCGAAATTTTTCCGGTCAGTTTTCTATTTTTTCAAAATTTTCAAACATTTTTGTCTGAATTTCAAGATTTTCCTATAAATTCTAGCGATTTAGAATTAATATATTTAGATTAACTTGACAGTTAAGCTATCACTAATAACCTGACTAATAATTAACGGAAAAACAATTGTTTTGTTCCAGAAAACAGTTTACTTTTCAATGTATGAGCCGTTAGCATTCGTCACTTTTTGCCAACGAAGTCTCAATTCACAAAAAGCTTTATGAAAAAATTCCGGTGTCAAAGAATCAAAAAACTCAGTAACTGCATCCCGCAGTTCAACTGGCGATTCAAAATGGTGTCCACGAAGATGCTTTTTGAGGAATCTAAACAGATAGAAGTCACTTGGGGCCAAGTCAGGTGAATAAGGAGGATGGCTCAATAGTTGAAATCCGTTTCTCGTTAAGGCATTGGTTGTCTCCTGAAGGTGTGAATCGGAGCATTGTCATGAAGCAAGTAGAGGGGAATGTTTCGTGGCTTTCTTATTTTCTTCCTCGCTTCAGATAACAGATTGGAATAATATTCGCTATTGATTCTTACTCCTTTATCCGCAAAGTCAACCAGTTGGATTCCCCGAAGCGTTCCAAAAGACCGTCAGCATCAACGACCGGCGATGTGATGTTCCGGATCGCATTTTCAAAGGGGCAGACTCGCCTGATTTTCGCCACTCTGCAGGTTCTCGCTTACTTTGAGGCAGATACAAACTTAAAAGTGTTTCATCCTCTGTAAGGATGCAGTTCAGAAACTGATCTCCGTGCATTTCGAGGAGATCCAAATTTGACTGTGCCGCCAGAAGTCTGTTCTCCTTCATTTCAGGTGACAGAAACTTCGGTACGAAACGTGATGCCAGTTTGCGATATCCATGTCTTTCGATGATGACATGACAGGAGTGATAACTGATTCGCAACTCTCTTGACAACTCACGGATGGTTATCCTTCTGTGTGCTGTAATCACTTCATCGCACTGACTCGATTTCTCTTCCGGAATCTCCTGCGGCCGACCAACAGTTGAAAGATCTTGCTCCACAGATTGTCTTCCGCGTTTAAATTCGCTTATCCAGAAATAAGCAGTAGTTCTCGATGGAGCTTTGCTTCCATATGCCAGGCTTAATTCCTTTAGAATGTCACCATTAGCGAAGCCGCGGATCAGGAGGTATCGTATCACACTGCGATATTCGACTGAAGACACGCTTGTCACATCCATCATGAAAACTGATAGAACAAAGAACCATCGTTGACACGGATTTCTTAATGAATGCGTGCTGAATGAACTTCACTGATTGATATCGTAACACATGAAGCAATTAACAAAAGACGTGCAATATTCATGGCAAAGATATCCGTCAAATAAGGTACAAATCAAAATCAATCTAACTATAACAATAAGACAAATCGGATCTCGATCAATTCAGAAAATACAGAAATTCATGTTAAAATGTAAAAATATTTTTTAAAAATAGAAAACTGACCGGAAAAATTTCGGCGACCATATTTCTCATGCCTTAAAGACCTAAATTTACATCTGAAGTAGTATTCGTTATCACAGGTTATCTGCAAGTAGGTTAGTCCGGGACATTTTGGATCACACCACGTACATCGCTTGCTGAGACTGCTGAAGGTACATGCAACAAGATATCTATGTCTTTGTAAGACAGCAACATGCAAAATTCAAATTTGAATTGAAATTCTTTAAGTTATGACATCACGCGCTGTTATTTCATTTACTTGTTTATTGCTGAGTCGAAGGAACGGCGGAAACTTAAATGCCGTGACCCACGGAATGATGAGCTGCACTTTTTTGCATTCTAACATTTCAGCCAAATGTTAGATGTACAACTGACGACAAAGTCCCTCAGGATTCAAGTAATGAGATTTCACAGAAATTTTCGTGTAGGTAGACGCGTGAGAATAAATCATACATGTATTAATTAATCCATGGTGGGCTGTATAAAATGAGCTAATCTACGTGTCACATTCTCTTGCTTGATAGCCTATACATAGTTATTCCAAAGATGTTTTCTGCAAGGGATAAGATGAACTTAACAAATCGTTTTTGCTTAAATTTTGTTAACCCTTTTCTTTGTTAATGATATTTTCCATCATGCTGATTATGGTAGGTAGGAGCACATAATACACTGGCAATCCGACCTATCAAATACACTTGTTTTCAGTATTGGGAACTTACATTATAAAAATTTGAAATTGATAGGATAATCCCAAGATACAATGAGAGCAGCTGTATTTTGCCACGCCCTTGCCTTTCGATTATCAACGATTGTCAAAGGCAGCACTGAGGATAACTGAGGATAAATTGTTATAACAACATATTCAGAAAGTTTAAGCTATTACAAGACACAAACATGTGGTCACAATTTTACAAAGACCTCGAAAGAAAAGACAAGACATTTCCAAGAAAAGACAATCACAGGAAGTTGATGCAATCAATTAATTGACACAGGAGATTTATGCAGTCAATTAGTTTATCCTGTGAGCCTAATATCTATGCACCAGATTTTTAATAACTTATACGTATCTACGTATTATGCAATTCGGTAAATATTCACTTCTAATTATATTGCGGCATCAATTTTGATGAAATATGTTGAGATAACATAAAGGATTATTTCTATTGTTATAGAAATATTCACAAATGTAAGATCTGTGAATTTGTAATTATCTGTTTATCATGTATGCATGTTTGAAATTTGAAATTCAAATTTCAGAAATGATTTTTTATTATTTTTGTACTTTTTGGTTCTGCATCTGATCAGCAATTATTGAAATTTTTCATAATCATGTTGCTTTAGCCTCAATGTCTCGATAAAAGTCACCGAATTGGGTTGTTTCTCTGCAGAAACTAAATACTAAAATGTGCAATTTTGGTGCTATTTGAAAAGAGCTAAAAGTTTGAATTATTTGACCTTTGACTTCATCTAATTCAATAATGTAATTTCAGAGTGATCAATAATCACCGTTTTATTAACCACCTGAACCAGATCCTGCGATTGCTGTATGGTTTATTAGTTTTTGTTGTCATTTTCCATTTTGAATTGTGATGAAATCGAAATTTATTAAAAATCGGCGTTTTTCACCTTTGACGTTCACGTCAGCCCAGAGATGACCGTAGAAGTAAATATGATGCTATTTTTCTGAATCCCCTTTCAATGCCTATTTGATTGATGTGTTGTTTGGCAAAATTGGTGCAATAGTTTGGGAGATCAGCAGGGGGCGGAATTCTCCCCCCCCCCCCCAACAGTGGGACGCGTTCGGAAAAACACTCCAGTGGGCCGAAGGTTAAAGCAACCATTTAGTTGAAAAGTAGGATTTGTGTGCAGTCAATCTATTGAGCTTGGAAGTTCTGTCCAAACAATTAATTGACCTAGTCAAATTAGGAAAGGCGATCAAGAGACCGCTATATATGCATGTGTAAATAGTAAATGAGAAATCGTATCAAACAGTTCTTGAAAATCACTGTGCATAATGAATCTAGTAATATTCAACTAGTGCTCTGTGCAAGAATATGTAGAATAATTGATAACTTGCGAGAACTTTGTGTTGGACTGTGCAGTGATTGCGATAATTCTTATGTGATAACTAAATCTGCAAGTCTGGCCAATGCAAGCAATTGCGAAATTGCTGCAATCAATCTATTTGTAGTGCAATAAATCAATTGATTGAAATTCAGTTAACTTTTGACGATCCCTGGGTATTGCTGTCATGTGGCTTGGCATCATTCCAGGCCCGTAGCCACGGGTGGTCGGTTAATTTTTGTGCTCCCCCTGCAAAAATAGTTATCTACATGATCAATATACAATCAATAAAACGAATCAATCAAATCGTCAGAAGTAAGAACAAATTGGAGGAGGAATTGATTGACGGCTAGCGAGAACGGAATTCTTAGTCAGCACAGATCAATTGTAGGAGAGAAGCAACTATGTAGTGAATGTTGAGCATCTAGAAATACGTTACCAATAGAAAAATGATTGGATTTTCCAAATTAATGTTCTCTTTGTGAAGTGATCATGTACTGCAAGATGATGTAGTGATTTAATACTCAAACTTATTATCATAAAAGAAGGCTTCATGCAGTCATAAATCGTCTGATATACATGTAATACATTCAACCAAAATTAGGCTGCATCATATTCATAATGCTTTTTCGAATAATTATGCAACTTGCAATTTCATGCATAAGCATATGCGATAGTTGATCATTGTAAGAAAAGGTTAACACAATACATACAAGAGCTTGAATTCTCATGCAGTAAAGGGCTCAGTCTCATAATAGCGAAGCATCAAAATAGGGAAGCATCAAAATAGCGAAAACGCATTGCATAATCTGAAGAAGTCCTCGAGAAATTATGTTTATATAATTTATTAAAGGCAATTGGATTAGTAAATAATACCCATCATCAATGCCACTGAAAAGGATATAAATTTCCTTAAATGCTGTACATATACCTTGTACAATGTATATGAAATATGAAAAAAATGAGAATGTATATAAAATATATTCTCTAAAAACCCATTATGTACGAGACAGCCCTGGCATGAGCTTGGCGACTGAGTTCATTGAGAATCAAGCAAACATAATTTCTCGAGGACTTCTTCAGATTATGCAATACGTTTTCGCTATTTTGAGATTCGCTATTGTGAGACTTCGCTATTTTGAGATTCGCTGTTATGAGACGATCCCCATTAAAGTCTTTCATTAATTGATTAATAATATCATTAATAATTAGTCATCTTTCATGAATTAATTCATTTAATTAATTAACTTAAATAACAACAATCATTTAAACTACAAATGAAGATATTATTAATTCAAGATTGTAGTCTTCTCATGGTTGATGATGTTCGCATCAACTTTCTATCATTTGGGGCCATGCCCCCCCCCCTCCTGTAGATCAGATCTGGTTACGGGCCTGCATCATTCCTTCATTGCACTCTTGTCAGATATTTTTAGCGAGAGAATCGATTTTTCATAGTTTTCACAGCAATCTCAATGACATCTTCTTATCATTCGAGTCTGTTTTTCTCAAGAATTTCATCATCAAAGATTCATAACAATGAGAGAATAACATATTCCTCATAACAAAGGACGTAGATTCCCATCTCACAATTACATCATTATTGTCTTGTTTGTTATGGAGAAGGGACAGGCTTCATCTGTGCAGTTGCCTGGTCGCATTTCCCAACGTCGACGTTCACTGACCTATGACCCGTCCGTTCTGACTGCACAAGAGTTCGCGATAACAATGGAGTACAATCAGGACCCGTCAATGGAAACTGAAGCAGCTATGGTCTCAAGATAACTAATCGTACATAAAAACCACAATTAGAACTTTACTGGGATCGCTCTCTCTTGCTATCGGTGAATGTAACATTTCTGTGGATGTTTGAATTACAGCTAGCTGATGAGAATAATATTATCTTTCTGCCCACACAAGAGGAAACGTCTGTCGTTTTCTTCTTCAAACAAAGTATGAGACTATCACCGCCCATCAACTTCTTCTAAACCATAATTCACCGCAACATATGAATGAGTCGAGAGGGCTGACAAAGGAACAATAAATATTCTTTTTTTGAACACAAGTGACCGTTAGAGTGTTGTCTATACGATTCAGGGATTATATAACAGCTCAAAGTGTAAAAAGCTCTTGTTTAGGATGAATCGCTGCGTCAACCTCAAAAATTGTGTTACTAATTTTCGTGTGATGACAAATGATGGATAGAAACAATTCGATAGTCATCTCTTACAGTCAGTCGTGTAATTCTCGTGTAAAGTGATTCAACATGTAAGTTGAATCCTCCTAAAGTTCGGTTGCGGGAATAGGGATGCACTGCAAAATCGCTTCATCCAAAAATATTTGACTAACTAAATAATAGACTTAGCCATTGAATCGTTTTCCTATTGATCGCAGCGATTGCAAAGTTGTGAATCTGGATGAAGCCAATTCTAAAAGTGTTTTACAGATATTCACTGACTTCGTATGTGACGTGTCAACAAAGGGTAATTTATAAAATGTTTCTGTGTTATTCTGCAAGGCATTGCTAACGTTTTCACTCTAAGTAGAAGATTTAAACACAACTTTTCCAGGCTTTTTTGATGTTGCTGTAGCTTTCTTCATTTATTTGATGTCAAAAGCTTCGACTTTGTATTTTCTATTTATAGGAATATTTATATTTGATGTAATGTAAAACATGCACATTCAGTCACACATTGTGCAACATGCACATAATGTGCGCATTCAAGGCAATTAGCCGCTTTTGCAAAGTGAAAAAAACTAAAGCATAGACCTGCAAGCTTGATCTATCTTCCCCATTTATCGAATTTTCTAAGACAGTAAGTGAACATGCTAATTGAAAGAAGTGCTATTATTTCAGCTTAGCATTGAATTGCTTTCTTAGTTTATTTGAAAAAGCATTGAATTCAACTTAAACAATGAATAAATAATATCTAAGAAGGTGACGTATCACATGCTAGCTAATTAGAAAGCGCGAAACAATAACAAAACTCAAGCTGAAATCATTTCCAGCATTGGAAATCTATGAAAATTTGTTTAATTTTTCTTCACCATTTATTCCACTTTGACTGTTTCAATCAGAGACTCACAAGGTTGATTCAATTACATTTGGACAAATCCCTCATTGAAGCGATAAAATTCACCCAACCATCATGAAATTCCAAAGCCCCAGATATATGCAAAACATCATTATCATGCATATCGAGTAACAGATCATCATTCCAAGGACCATTTGATTCAGTACATGCATTTTCAATGCTACTACTGTTCGATCTAAAGATTGAAGAAATGACAAGCTAATGTATCTTTAAATCTCAGCAATTCATGTCCGAAGCATATTGAAGTAAGTGAGTAGACTTTGGAGAGGCTGTATTGCCAGCTATGATCGCTGTTATAATATGAAAGGACCTCATATATCTGCGACATGAGATATCTCCATCCACAGACATCTTAATCGATCTGTGCATCATTAAACCATAGACTTCTAAATTTCTCTGGACAGATAGGTTGAAATTTGCCTCATACATGTTCAGGCCAGCAATTCTAAATTAGACTACTGCAAATAGACTGTCATCAAGCGTTATCACATTTTAGAGAACGTATTGCCAGAACAATGCAGGTAAAGCACAGTATGTATGTTTATTTATGTACATTGAGAGTAAGGACGCATGAGAATGAATGGTTATGCATTGAATACATGTGCTAGACCTCCGTGTTATTAGTCAATTTTTGCGATTTTTCTTCTAATAAGTCTCAGAAATGAGGCATCTGAGATATCATGAACAAATTGAACTTTCACATGTTGTTTGAAATATTTCATGGAAATTTCGAGGAAATCTGATTCATGTACGTGCGAAACAGCGAGATTTTTACGAAGTAATCGGAAATGTGATGATATTCATCGATAGTCTGAGCATCGTCCTTTCATTTTTTAAAGAAAGATACCATTTTCTATAAGACAATTATTCAGTTTCAGGTTATGACACGTATAACCTTTAAAAATGGTTTTTCTTCGCTATTCTCACAACTAAAAGTATTTTACATGAAAATTAAAAACTATTCAGTTTGATCTCATAAAACACCCTCCAACAAGGAATGTATAGTTGAAGCACAGATACGTTTTGGTGGAAAAGACTTCCCATGATAAATTTTGCTCAAAAAATATTGCAGCTTCAAGGGAAGTCGAACATTGCCAACTCACTATTTGTGTGACATTACACTCACGACAAAAATCACATTTTTTTACATTTCAGGAGTGAAGGGCAGCAAGCACCACTTATTTCATCTCGATTATTAGGATTCATATAAAAATCAGTTTTTGTATGCAAGCATTCTCCTGCATACACATTAGTCTTCTGTGGTTGACTGCATGATATTTTATTCATCAACACTTCTCAGACTAAATCCGGAAAACTTCAATAAAGTTATTGTTTTTCCATTTTCTTGTCAACCCTCTGTAAGGTGACGCATGGAGATAAAATAATATGCACCAGTCATTTGACGTATCCAGCTAAAACCCTTCTCAATGTGATCTGGCTGTGCTTTTCCGAGAATTGGTCATTGGTCTCAGAAGAGCCTCCATCACAGGTCAGATCGCCTGATAACTGTTCAGACCTCCGTATAGAAGTAGCTGCTCAGGTTGTAAATGCTTATTGTGTCCATCATGATTGTTTTCATGAAATTGAATGCAAAGAAGGATCTCCGTATAGTTCACTTTTCTGTTCCCCCTCATTTCGAACATTCGTAGTGTGGAAATCGATGGCTTCTCTTTTCCTCTCGAAACTGACCCTAACATAACAGCTGGTCAATGCTTCGGTTGGATCTTCCGTCCGATTGAAATTCGGCCTTCACGGGCTTTGTCATCTTTCCCAAGTATTACATATAACTGGCTGGCCATCCAGAGATTATCCAGAAGTCATCAGATTCATAACTTTGGAAAACTTGTGATAGATGATAGATACATTATGTGCTGCTTGGAATGGATGTTTCTCTCTGTGATAAATGCAAATACATATTCGCAGATGTTTTCGACAGTCAATGATGCGATGATGCTGTGGGGAAGATTTCAACTTATGATCGCCATGTTTTAGTCCATTATCGTTTTGAGATGTCACAAACGCAGATGGAATGGCTTCTTTCTAAATTTTAGACAAAATTGTCGTAACAAGAAATCTTTCGATTTTTGTTTCCATTGCAGGACATATACTTGAAAACGTGTGGCCATACCGGATCGCAGCTTTGTAGTTGTTTGAGAAGCATCTAGACAGATAAAGGAATTTCGATGGCACTGTACTTTAGATCACGCTGTTTCATTTCTTCAATTTTTCTTTCATTGCTTGCCATAATGATCCAATTCCTTCGTGGTAGCATTTGTCAGATTCATGGAATTGAAGGTTACACAAGACGTCACACAAGGTTGCACAAGAATGTTTTTAGTTAGGATATAATACTTTCAACTAAAATCGATGCAATCAGTGAGAAATTCAAATTTCTTTGTTTGCAATTAGAGGAATGTATATTTTGTGTTACACCGTCATTGCATTTCGGTTCACTAGCCAACAATGGTTATACTGCTTTTTGCTTGCATTTTGCATTTCAAACAAGCTGCAAAATTTGAATCTTTTGCAGACACGAATGTTGTTTTGGTCGCTGGAAACATGTATAGAAATGATTTTCAAATTTTCCTCACCTATCTGTCCAGAGAAATTTAGAAGTCTATG